>CM060342.1:9783732-9806232 GCA_030674155.1 Stramonita haemastoma | reverse complement strand
TGTGTTCGTAACACTCCGAAGTCTGTCCATCCAGCGCAGTCTGTCCATCCAGCGTCAATTCACTGTAGGGCACTGTCACAGACTGGGGGTTGACGTCAGCCAGTGTTGTCAGAAATGGGTGGGCAGAACGCACTGCACGTGCAGTCTGGCCTTCACGGCAAGGACTGTCAACAGGCTTGGCCAACATGTCGGGGCTAGTGGCATTTTCTTGTTTATACATTATACTGGGAGGGGTAGGGAGAAACAGGCCAGATGGCGATGAAACATTTACCTCTTGTCTTTGTGCTCGAGAGGCATTGTAAGTCTCTGTTCTTCTTTTGTCCCTGGCCACATGTGCTGCACTTTTCTTCCAGTACACAACACTGTCGTTTTGAACAGGCTGACTGTGTGTTACTGGCGGTTGACATGTTGTTGTTGACAGGCGCAGAACTACCACCGTTTGTCTCTCCCTACCGTCAATTTTAAATGATGACAGGCACATATCTTGCAGGAGGGCATTCAGAATATGTTCCAGACGAGAAGGCAAACCTATCACTGGCATACTGTCCACTGTTTTGTACAAACTCCGTAAGTTAATGAACGCAGTGTTGAAATTCCGTCCTGCTGGTAGCCATGCAAGGGAAGTCACTCCGAGAGAGAGAGAGAGAGGGAGGGAGAGAGAGAGAGAGAGAGAGAGAGAGAGAGAGAGAGAGAGAGAGAGAGAGAGAGAGAGAGAGAGAGAGAGAGACGGAGGGAGGGAGGGAGGGAGGGAATGACGGACGGACGGACGGACAGACAGAAGACGACAGACAGACAGAGAGACGGAAGGGAGAGATGGGAGAGGGGGGGGGGGGGGGGCGGAGGGAGGGGCGGAGGAGACAAAGACATGAAGAAAGAGAAAGGTATAAACAGGAAGACTTTGAGGTAGATGGAAGGGGAAAGAAAAAGGAAAACAAGAAAGAAGAAAAGGAATTAAAGGAAGAAATAAAAAAGAAACCCCGACAACTTCAGAAGGAAAGGTAGTGAGGAAATCAAAGGAAAAAACTTCAACAAACACAGGGATCCAAAGACACAGCAAAGATAAGCACAGATCAAACCAACAGCTAATTAGCCAACCAGCTAACTAACAAGCCAAACAGCCAGCCAGCCAGTCAACCAACCAAACAACCAACCAACCAACCAACAAGGCAATTAGCTAGCCAGTCAGACAACCAACCAACCAACCAACCAACCAATCAACCGATCAAATAATGAACCAGTCAACCAACCAATCAAATAACCAGCCAACCGGTCAACCAATCAAATAACCAACCAACTAGCCAACCAATCAACCAGCCAGCCAACCAACCATCCAACTAGCCAGATAGCCAGCTTATTAGAAACCCCCCCCCCCCCCAAACATGCAACTAAAGAGACTGATTTAGGAACTACGTTGTGTGGATAAGGAAAACAATAACCCAACCATTTTTCTGCAGTGTTTATAGGTCATTTATAAAGAAAGGGAGTAGTGGCAGGATGGTTAAGACGTTAGCCTGCCAAACAAGTAAAGACCGCGAGGTTCTGGGTTCGATTCCCAGCCTCGTCCTTTCTTGCCAGTTTGATTAAAAAAAAAAATCGAACTGATTGTCAAAATCATAAGGATGAGTCTATAAACCGAAGCACATGATTGTGTGCGAACACAGGCAGATCATCTTGCGCACACGTTAAAAACCCGTTCCACCTTTCGAAAGAGTAGGTTATTGTGTGCTAGTAGGAACGCATGACAGAAAAAACCCAGTATGCACACAGGTGTTGTGTTTTGACACCATCCCCGAAGCCGGAATGCGGCTACCTGAATAGTGGTTAGGGGAAGGGGGAGGGAGGGAACGGTCGCATACGCAAAAAATTTCACCTTTTGTGAACCTCAGAGCTCTAGCCGAGGAACAGGGGAAAAAAAAGGGGGGGAATAAGAAGAAAAAAAAAAGCGGAAGAGGAAGTAAACCGATATGGCGTCTGTTCCTTTAACAGCCAATCGTTTTACTGCGTTCTTGCACGTGATCATTGGCTACAATTCAGTTCTCGCTCTCTTTTTCTGAGTTTTGACTGTTTTTGTTTTCTTTTCTCTCTTCTCCCTTTCAGTCTCTCTTTCAGTCTCTCTCTCCTCTCTCTCTCTCTCTCCTCTCTCTCTCTCTCTCTCTCTCTCTCTCTCTCTCTCTCTCTCTCTCTCTCTCTCTCTCTCTCTCTCTCTCTCTCTCTCCCAGTTCAGAATTCTCTCTCATTATCATTATTACTATTATTTTTTATGATCATTACCATTAGTTATTATTATTATTATTATTATTGATAGATTCGTTTATTCTGAAATAGCCTAGAAGCAATAAGAGTGAATAATAATAGACTTGAATCCTTTCCAAATAAATCAGAGAAGCAGAATGATTATGATGGTATTTATTATTATTTTTGTGTGGTCATGCGGTGTGTGTACAAGTCGTTAGGACCCTGAAGCCAGTCATTGTCAGACGGGTAAAAGAGGATATCCACTGGTAATGACGTCTGCTCCTTTGACAGCCAATCGGTTTACTACACTCCCGCACGTGACCATTGTTCGCTACTATCGATTTTGAATTTACTCCCTCTGTGTCTCTGTCTGTCTGTGTCTCTGTCTGTCTGTTTCTCTCGTTTGAAGTCTGTCTCTGTCTGTCTGTCTCTCTTTCTCTTTCTCGTTCTCTCTGTCTCTGTCTGTCTGTCTGTCTGTCTGTCTGTCTGTCTGTCTGTCTGTCTGTCTGTCTGTCTGTCTGTCTGTCTGTCTCTCTCTCTCTCCTGCCTCTGTGTCTCTGTTCGTCTGTCTTTCTGTCTGTCTGTAGTCTGTCTGTCTCTTTCTCATTCTCTCTCTCTCTCTCTCGTCTGAGGTCTGAACACCCCCCCCCACACACACACACACTCTCTCTCTCTCTCTGTCTCTCTTTGTTTCCCCTCCCTCTCCCTCCCCCTCTCCCTCCTCCCTCTCTCTCTCTTTTGTTTCAGTCCCTCTTTATCATCGTGATTGATGATATTGATCCCTATTCAGGGCAAGGGAAAGATTAACGATAATCCCTGTTTGGGCCAAGGGCCGTGTTGATGATAATCTCCGTTTAAGATAGGGGCCGAATCCCTACACTTTGTCTCAGTCCCTCAGTATCATCATCACCATCACCATCATCATCATCATCATCATCATCATCACCATCATCATCATCATGACCATCATCATCATCATCATCATCATCATCATCATCATCATCATCATCATCATCATCATCATCATCAATATTGATGATAATCCTCTCTTCGGGGCAAGGACCGGATGAATTAAAAAACAACAACAACTGTATTAATACTCCTCATCTGTTGTTACCCTTGGAAAAAAAAAGAGTAGGCCTAATAGTCAAGTCTGTCTTTTTCGCCGGGGATGCGGATGCCAGGGAGCCTGTTAGTATAAATAGCATCACCCCCACCCTTCTGGAAATTCTGTGCCAGAAATTCCCTCTTTTCTGTCCCTCTCTTTGCTTCTGCCTTGTTCCTCTCTTCCTCCCGTCACCTTCTTGGTCTATTTTCTGTCTTCTTGGTCCGTTTTTCTGCCTTTTTAAAACTTTTATTTATTTAACCAGAAACACTTCAAAGAGAACAGTTCTCTCCTAAGCCGAATTCAGATGTGCTGGGCCTGACTTGTCAGGCGCTTAACGGCAGCGCAACGCATTTTTTTTGCTCATGTGACAGATAACAATGGGTTGCTGTCTTAGTGTTCAAGGAAGAGGAAGAAGAAGGAAAAGGAGAAGAAGAACAAGAACAAGAGGAGGAGGGGGAGAAGGTCGAGGAGGAGGAGGAGGAGGAGGTGGAGGAGGAGGAGGAGGAGGAGGAGGAGAAGAAGAAGAAGAAGAAGAAGAAGAAGAAGAAGAAGAAGAAGAGGGAGAATGATAATAATAAGAAGAAGACGAAGAGGAAGAAGAAGAAAGACAGAAAAAACAACAATAACAATAACAACAGCAACAACAACAAGATTGTAAGCGCAATGTTCTAACCACTACGCTACCCATAACAACAACAACAACAGCAACAACAACAACAACAAGGAGAAGATTGTAAGCGCAATGTTCTAACCACTACGCTACCCCCCCCCCTCCCCCCTCCTCCTCACTTTTCTTCTGTGCAGGGAAAAAAAAACACAACCCAAAAAAGAATGAGAAAGGCAGAGTTTTTCTATTTCTTAACATAGAGACCATTAACTCTGGAAGTCAGAGTGGAAGGAAGGAAGGAAGGAAGGAAGAGAGGAAGGAAGGAAGGAAGGAAAGGGAAGGGAAGAGATGTAATGTCTTGTCTGTTCCTGTTCTGGTGACAGTGACTTGTTTTACTCGCTCTCTTGTCGGTCATTATTCTTTGTCAGTCCACAGTGCTTAGCCTTTTGTCTCTGTCTGTCTGTCTGTCTGTCTGTCTGTCTGTCTGTCTGTCTGTCTGTCTGTCTGTCTGTCTGTTTATTGCCCCATTCATTTTTTTCTGTCTGCCTCTCTCTGTTTCTCTGTCTCTGTCTGTCTGTCTCTGTCTGTCTTTCTTTCTCTCTCTGTGTCTCTCTTTCACGGTCACCCTGTTAATAGCAAAAATGCACACCAACTCATTTCAGAACATCCCCTCCCCACCATTGATAGAAGATTTTTGTAGGGACCAATGGTTTGCTGGATTCTGTTATGCACATCTTCGTTGCTTATGTGGTCTCTGTAGGAGATGCCAAGGAGTCTCCGGAAGCATCTCATCTCTACCGCCTGTACTCTTCTCTCCAAATCTGCAGTCAGGGTCCATGATTCACAGGCATACAGGAATATGGATATGACACTTAAAATCTGTTTTGTACACTTAAAAAAAAACCAACAAAAAACAAACAACCCGAATAACAACAATAACAAAAAGCAGACATACTGACTTTGAGAAAAAAAGACACAGGGGAAAAGAGAGATTGGCGCTAGTTTTCTTCTGAGTAGAGCGACCATGGCCATAGCTATCTAGCCATTAGCTTCAAGATCAGACTGATGCGTTCCCTGATCATGTCCATATTTTTTGTAGGCATGTGAAACATGGACCATAACAGCAGACATTGAAAGAAGAATACAGGCAGTGAAGATGAGATGCTTTCGCAAACTCCTTGGCATTTCATAAAGAGATCACATCACTAATGAAGAACTGAAAACTAGAATAAAGAATGCCATCGGTCCATACGAAGAGCTCCTAACTACAGCGAAAAAACACAAGCTAAAGTGGTACGGGCACGCCACACGATCATCTGGACTGGCCAAGACAGTCTTGCAGGGAACAGTAAGGGGAGGGAGACGAAGAGGCAGACAGAGAAAACGATGGGAAGACAACATCAGAGAGTGGACAGGCTTTGGGTGGAACGACCTACGGAGGAGGGCGGAGGACCGTGGGGGTGGGGGAGGCTGGTTGCAAAATCTTCGGTCCGCGGGACTATGGGACGGGTGAAGGTGAAGGATAGCGACCATTAGCCCTGGAAGTCAGTTTGGAAGGAAGGAAGGAAGGAAGGAAGGAAGGAAGGAAGGGGAAGGGAAGAGAATATTGATGTAACGTGTGTGTCTATTGCTGGCCGTGGACAGTGAGTTGTTTTCCTGCACTCTTGTGGGCCATCATTCTCTGTTAGTACACACTGCTTTAGCCTTTGTCTCTGTCTATCTCTGTCTTTGTCTCTTTCTGTCTCTGTGTCTCTCTTCGTGTCTCTGTTCTTTTTCTGTCTGTCTGTCTGTCTGTATGTCTCTCTCTCTGTCTGTGTCTGTATCTCTGTCTCAGTCTGTCTGTCTGCCTGCCTGTATGTCTGTCACTGTGTCTTTCTCTGTCTGTCTGTTGCTGTGTCTCTTTCTCTCTGTCCCTGTCTTTTATCTGTCTTCCTCTCCCTCTGTCTCTCCACCTCTTTCTTTCTCTCTCTCTGAGAGAGAGAGAGAGAGAGAGAGAGAGAGAGAGAGAGAGAGAGAGAGAGAGAGAGAGAGAGAGAGAGAGAGAGAGAGAGAGTCCGGTTGAGGAAATTTTTCTCCTGGAGTTAACATCAGTGCTGACTCCACTCTCCCCAAAAGTCCTTCGGATGAGACTTTAAACCGAGGCCCCGTGTGCGAACGCACGCTGAACACCTTGCGCACACGTTAAATCCTGTTCCGCTATTCGTAAGAGTAGGCCATCGTGTGCCAGTGGGAACAGATGACATTTACAAAGCTGCATACACACGGGGACTGGATGTAAAAAAGCACAAGAGTGCTTATCCCATTATCCTCGATATAAAAGAATAAATAAATCAATCAATCAATCTCTCTCTTCCTTTTCCTGTCTCTCTCTCTGTGTCTGTCTGTCTGTCTGTCTGTCTGTCCATCTGTCTGTCTGTCTGTCTGTCTGTCTGTCTGTCTGTCTGTCTGTCTGTCTGTCTGTCTGTCTGTCTGTCTGTCTGTCTGTCTGTCAGTCTGTCTGTCTCTCTCTCTCTCCCTCTCCCTCTCCCTCCCCACCCCCTATCTCTCTCCCACTCTGTCTCTCCCTCCTCAACCCCCCTCTTCCCCCCCCCCTCTCTCCCCTCCTCTCCCCCTCCCTCCCCTCCCCCACCCCCCTCTCTCTCTCTCTCACACACAAAGGACGTCACAATCTCAACATTATTAAAAAAAAAACCCATAAAAAAAACACCATTTCTACAACAAAACATCAGCGTGGGCTAATCATACCCACTCCTTCTTGTACCACCTTGTCATGCCGAAGTCTGGTGTGCTGGGCCTAACTTGTCAGGGGCTTGACAGCACCTCAACGCATTATTGGTTTTTTTGTGTGCTAAACATGACAGAAAACAATAATTGCTGTCTGAGCGTTCGAAGAAGAAGAATAAGACGGAGGAGGAGGAAGGAGGAGGGGGAGGAGGAAGAGGAAGAGGAGGAGGAGGAGGAAGAGGGGGAGGAGGAGGAGGAAGAAGAAGAAGAAGAAGAACAAGAAGAAGAAGAAGAAGAAGAAGAAGAAGAACAAGAACAAGAAGAACAAGAACAAGAAAAACAAAAAGGAAGAACAGAAGAAGAAGAAGAAGAAGAAGAAGAAGACGGAGGAGGAGGAGCAGGAGGAGGAAAAGAAGAAGAAGAAGAAGAAAAGAAAGGAGGAGGAAGAGGAGTAGGAGGGGGAGTAGGAGGAGGAAACACAGAAAGAATGACAGAAAGAAAGAAATAAAGAAAGAAAGAAAGAAGAAGAAAGCAAAGAAGAAGAATAAGAATGCAAAGAAGGAGGTGAAGAATGCAAAGAAGGAGATGATGATGAAGAAGAAGAAGGAGGAGAAGAAGAAGAAGAAGGAGGAGGAGAAGAAGAAGAAGAAGAAGAAGAAGAAGAAGAAGAAGAAGAAGAAGAAGAAGGTGAAGAAGAAGAAGAAGGTGAAGAAGAAGAACAAGAGGAAAAAATAGTGCTATCTTGTCAAATCTCCCCCCAAAAATGGACACAGTCCACGTCAGAAAATGCCAGACTACTCTCCATCATAATATATAACAAACAAAAAACATTTTTCACAAATTTTAAACCAACACACACACACACACACACGCACGCACGCACGCACGCACGCACGCACGCACGCACGCACGCACGCACTCATGCACACACACACACACACACACACACACACACACACACACAACACACACACATTTTAATGCGCATGCCCCGTTTTGGGATTCGGAATGTACAATTGTCACCAATAATCGTATTGTGGAAAATATTATTGATTCTAAATTATGTCTCTTAAATGATGGCAGGATAACTAGAACACCTGATATTTACTATCACAAGCCTAGTGCCATCGACTTATCATTGATTTCCCCTTCTTTAGCACTTGATTGCAAATGGGATGTTAATGAAGATTGTCTTGGTAGTGACCATTTTCCTATTTCTATATCATTTAGTAAAAAAATTATCCTAGATTTACCGAAATTTGAAGACAAAATTCCAAAGTATTTGTTTAAATTGGCAAACTGGGAGTCATTCCGAATACACCTTGACCTTTATGATTTATCAAGTGTGGAAAACGATGACGTAAATATTTTCTACAGCCTTTTTACGAAAGCTGTTACGTCAGCTGCTGAGCTCTCTATTCCAAAGCGTAAAAATCAATGCAGTGGGAAGCATAAAGGCAATATATGGTGGACAAAAGAATGTGAAGAGGCAGTCCATTATAAAAAAGAGAAATACAAAATATGGTTTAAAGACAGAACTGAAGAAAATCTTATCAATAGTAAAAGAGCTAAGCAGTTATGCAAGAAAACAATTGCAAAAGCAAAAAAGACATATTGGACAGAATTTTGCCTAAGGGAAGTATCAGAATCAAAAGATATGCAAAAGGTTTGGAAGAAAATCAATAAAATGAAAAATGGATTTCACTTACCAGCTTATCCAATAAAGTTAGAAAACAATAGTTTCCCAAGCACAGCAGAAAAAGCAGAAGCCTTTAATACAATGTTTTCTGAAAATAGTTTAACTTCAGAACTGTCTCCTGATATTAGACGTAAAAGACAAGAGGAAGCTGAACTATTGAACATGGCAGAACCTCCAGTAGATAATCTACATTATCTGAATTCTGAAATTCAATACAATGAATTTATTGAAGTCCTTGAATCCTTTAGAAATAACAGGTCGGCAGTTGGTATTGATTGCTTGTCTTATCAAATGTTAATTAATTTGCCCGAGAGTTGGAAAAAAGTACTATTTTCATTTCTCCAAAAATGTTGGATAAATGGCACTCTTCCTAATGTCTGGAAGCAGTCGATTGTAGTCCCAGTTCTTAAAAGCGGCAAATCTCAATCAGCATTAAGCAGCTACAGACCAATTGCCCTCACTTCTCATGTTGGAAAAGTACTTGAAAAAATAGTTCAAAAACGTCTATGGCATTATTGTGAAAAAAACAATATAATTCCTATAAACCAGGCTGGTTTTCGAAAAGGGAGATGTACAACTGATCACTTAGTAAAGTTAACCCATGATATATAAAAAGCAGTTTTCCAAACGAAAGAGTACACTAGCTACTTTTTTTGATGTAAGGAAAGCATACGACAGGGTTTGGCATACGAGGTTATTATACAAATTGAAAAGTATCGGCGTTAGTGGCATGATGTTTCAATACTTAAAGGATTTTCTATCTGAAAGATCAATCTGTACCAAAGTGAATGGTGTATATTCAGATTTTAAATCTGTTGATATGGGGATACCACAGGGAGCAGTTCTGGCACCAATATTATTCTCTATTTTAATTCATGATCTTCCACAGGCGTTGTCAAATAATACGACTATTGTTCAATATGCAGATGACATTGCCATGTGGATCAACACTTCTCTTAAAAAGAATACGAAAAGTAGAGTGATAAAATGTGTTCAAAAGATTTACCAGGTTGAACTGAATAATCTTAGTAATTACATGAAAGAGAATGGATTGGAATTATCTGGAGAAAAAACTTGTCTAGTTCTTTTTAACAATGGGAAAAACCCCCAAACACTACCGTCATTAACACTTGATGGGGCCACACTTCAATACAAACAAGACGCCAAATTCTTGGGAGTCCATTTAACTAGCAAGTTAAACTGGAAAATGCATATTGAAAACTTGATTTTGAAAGCCAGGAAACGATTAAACTTCTTAAAGATTGTAAGTGCTCAGCCGTGGAGTCAGGATACAAAAACACTTATGCACCTTGCTGTTTCTTTAATTCGGTCTAAACTCATTTCTGGTCAAGAAGTGTATTTTTCTGCTCCATATTATCTCTTAAAAAAGCTGCAAAGTGTGGATAGCAAAGCAATCAAAATAGCCTTAGGAGTGCCGATTCATGCCAGTACACTAAAAACTTATACAGAAGCTCATTTACTTCCACTTTCTGAGCAAAGAATGTTATCTGTCTCTAAATATGTCATTCGAAGTCTTGCTATTTCAAATTCTGTTCACGATGAAATATTTATTGATCAAAAGGATTATCCAAAAAGAGCTAGGAACATCTCTTTTTTGCAGCCCATAAGAAATTATACTGAAGACCTTATGAAGGAAAATAATATCGATATATCAAACGTCCCAGTTTTACCAGTAGTTCCCCAGATTCCACCATGGGAACATAAATATGCAAATTTTGATATTGACTACACAGAAGCAAAAAAGGACACTAATCAAAACCTACTCAAAATTGAGGTTCAAAATCATATAAATTGTCAGTATTTAAACCACTTGAAAGTATACACGGACGGATCTGTATTAGAATCGGGCATGTGTGGGGCTGCATTCGTTATACCCGACTTAAAAGTAAAAAGATCTTTTTGTATTGGAAAAGGTTTTACAATATTCACTTCTGAATTGTTCGCAATTTTTATGGCACTAAATTATCTTTCAAATATTTCTCTTGCGATTTACAATGTCGTTTTTTGTGTTGATTCAAAATCAGTGTTACTGGCTTTAAAACATTGGGACTCTAAACTGAGAAATGATGTTATTTTTGAAATCAAGTTCCTTGTGCATTCTCTTGTTTCTAAAGGTATTGGGATAAAATTTTGCTGGGTACCATCACATTGCGGTCTTTACTGGAACGAATTGGCAGATTCTCTGGCAAAACGCGGTGCTTCAGAATGTACAAGTGACATAATGATTAATAGTATAGGTCTACGTTTATCTTCATTTGAGATTATTTCAATTCTTGCAAACTCTATTTATTCAAAGTTTTTTAGATTTCACTTAAATCGTTTGTGTTGCCCACGAAATATAGAAATTATAATTCATAAATTACGTCTAAATGCTTGGAAAACTAAATATTTAAAAAATGTTTTCTGCACTTGTTCTGCTATTATATCAGTCCATCATATATTGTTTGATTGCCCTGTGCTTAATGCCTCGTATAAAAGCAAAGGGATAGATTTAAGAAAAAAATATGGAAATATCCAAAGTGTCCTGTACGATTCCGAGTCGCATGTCCTAGTATCAGTTGCAGAAAGTATTTGCCAGTCACCAGTAGGTCAGTTACTATAAATGAAAATGTATAAACTTATCATCTATCATTACATTCTTTATCCTTTCACCTTTTCCCCACATCCCCTTTTCAGTGCATTCTTAGGCTAACGTGAATGTACCATTGTCTAAATCACCTTGTAGTGAACGGACATTAAACCAATGAGAAGAAGAAGAAGAACACACACACACACACACACACACACACACACACACACACACACACACACACACACACACACACACACACACACACCAAGCCCTACCCAGACCAACCCAATATGGAAACATACTGTTGTTGGCTGTCAGATGTGTGTGTGTGTGTGTGTGTGTGTGTGTGTGTGTGTGTGTGTTTGTGTGTGTGTGTGTGTGTGTGTGTGTGTGTGTGTGTGTGTGTGTGTGTGTGTGTGTGTGTGTGTGTGTGTGTGTATTAAACATTCTTTAATTTCGAGGATAATGGAATAAGCACTCGTTTGCTTTTTTGTAATTTACATCCAGTCCCTATGTGTATGCAGTCTGTAAATTTGGTCATCCGTTCCCACCAGCACACAATGGCCTACTCTTCTTAAAAGCGGAACGGGTTTTAACGTGTGCGCATGATGTATGTATGCATGTATGTATGTATGTATGTATGTATGTATGTATGTATGTATGTATGTATGTATGTATGTATGTATGTATGTATGTATGTATGTATGTATGTATGTATGTATGTATGTGTGTGTGTGTGTGTGCCAGGTCTGTGTGTGTGTGTGTGTGTGTGTGTGTGTGTGTGTGTGTGTGTGTGTGCCAGGTCTGTGTGTGTGTGTGTGTGTGTGTGTGTGTGTGTGTGTGTGTGTATGTGCGGCCTGGTCATTAAGCTATCCTGGGGCAATTGTCAGAAACACAGAGAAAGACAGTGAGTTAGTGACCCCATATCCTCATTTCTCTTTGCCAGCCAATCGCTTTACCGCCGTGTCATTTCCCCCCTGGAGTTGACTTCAGTGCTGACTCACTCCACTCCCACGAAGAAGTCTTTCGGATGAGACTTATAAGCCAAGGTCCCGTGTTGCGAACGAACGCAGAACATTTTGCGCACATGTTATCATCCGTTCCACCTTTCGGAAGAGCAAGCCATTGTGTGCTGGTGGGAACGGATGACAGATTTTTAAAAAAAAGAGAAAAAAACGCATGCAGTCTTGTGTCGAGTTTAGACACCATCCACGAAGATGGACTGTGGCTACCTTCATTCTTTAGTCTTTCCAAATAAACCCACAGCTTACTCACTCTGGCTAGGAGCTGGCCAGAGTCCGAAAACTCCCTATGACTCTTATGGGATTGGACCCCACAACCTTCTAGTCCGTAACCCTCTTTGGGACGGGACGATAAACCGAGGTCCCGTGTGTTACACATCATTATTTAGCGCACGTAAAAGAACCCACGGCAACAAAGGGGTTGTTCCTGGCAAAATACTGTATAGAGAAAAGCCACCCTGATAGGGAAACAAATAAAGTTGCAGACAGCAAAAAAAATAAAATAATGGGTAGGTACTGCACTTTTGGCGACGCGCTCTCCCCGGGGAGAGCAGCCCGAATTTCACCACAGAAATCTGCTGTGACATAAAGGGGTATAAAAGAAATAAAATAAATTAATCACCCAAGTGGTTACACTGCGCTAAAGCGGCTGGTGGGCTGCCTTAATTCTAATGATGCGTAAAAACGGTTGTATACGGGAAAAAGAAAATCTCGTTATTGGTGAACCTTGGAGCTGTAGCCGAGAAACGAAAAAAACAAAACAAACCCGAAGCAAAACAAAACCAAACAAAAAACGGAAAAAAACCTCTCTATAAGTTAATCATCCCATGAAAGGTAATTACAGACCCAGAAAATGGGTTACAGGAAAAGCGGAGTGAGTAACAATACCCGGTAGCCTAGTGGAACACATTAGCTCTCTCCTCTCTCTGCCACATATTGCGAGCTGCTGAACACGATTGGAACAGTTGGGAGAGGGAGGGGGAAAGGGGAGGAGGGAGGAGGCCTGCATAAAATGCTATATAAAAAATTCAACTATTCAGCCAGAAAGCCAATCGTACTCTGGGGACAAGTCCGAAACTACCCTCCAAAAGAAACACCACCTCTCACTATGCCATTGGTGTGACCCGTTTGGCTACACTCCACGTTTCGCTTCCGGGTCAAGTAGTATGTTCTGTGGGCTGTGCTCGTGCTTTTAGATTTTGTCATTTTATATGTAATTTATATAGCAAGATCTCAATGCCATCCGTGTCTGCCCAAAAGGCCACACTCCATCATTAATTTTTGTCACTTTTCTGTATTTTTTCCTATGATATTACTTTAAGCATTTCATTTTTACTGCTCGTACTAAAGCATCCAAAGAAATTATGAAGAAAAAACTTTTTTTTTTTTTTTTTGGTGAACCGCTAGTCTCCGACTAAAAACTCATGTGATTTTGTACAAATTTGGAAGGTTTTCTATTTTTATTTTTATTTTTCAGCAAAAGCTTTACCCTCCTCAGTTCTTAATCGTCTGCTAGCTTCCTAACCGCAATATGCGTGCGTGGGGTCATCACTGTAGGAACACCAGCTGTCCTCATCTGATGATCATTACCAACTTTTTTTTGTGACTGCTTGATATTGCTTCATGTCCCCAATCCCTAAAAACACAAGTGCAAAAGTGCATTTTTTTCCATACAGTAGGAACTCTTGCGAAAATCGGAGAAGAATTTCCAACTAGCACTCTGTAAAAGATACTACATGACCCACAAGCTAAAGGTGGAGTGTAGCCATAGAGTGGTAGTCGGGGAAAATAAATGGGGAAGGGAGGGGGGGACTAATTTTCACAGATATGGTTTTTTTTTAAGTATGAAAAAAGCACTGTGTATTTGAGTTTTTGGGGAATAGAGGACATAAAGCAGTACCAGGTAGTCACGAGAAACTTGGAAATGGTCATCAAAATGAGGATTGCTTGTGTTTATACCGTGTTGATCCCCACGCACACACACACACACACACACACACACACACACACACACATATATATATATATATATATATATATATATATATATATATATATAAAATATATATATATAGTGGTTAGGAAGCTAGCAGACGACTAAGGACTGAGTGGGACACAGCGTTTGCTGAAAAAAAAAAATTCACATTTAAACCTACCAAATTTGTGCAAAAATCACAGGGGTTTTTGAAACAGAGGCTAGTCTTTTGCAAGACAAACGTTGGGGATATATATAATATATATATATATATAATATATATATATATATATATATATAATATATATATATATATACTTGTTTTACTTCATAGAAACATTATTATGCATATACATATATTTTATTAAAGTAATAAAAAAAAAATTCTGTAGATGCCCTAGTGTGGTATTCATAGTAAGAGAGTGGGATATTATAGGGAAACAGAAAGAAAAAGGGGCAAACAAATTAAAAATGGCGTGTGGCCATTTTTTTTCGTTCTAGAACATGGTGTTTTTGCAGCTCTTGGCTGTGTACACAAGGGAGGCAATTAGGGCCACACTGCCACAGCAGTCTGCTGTGAGTACAGGTTGTTAAGGCCCTTGCGGGACAGCGAGTAAGGACGCCAACTGGTCTAACGTCTGTTATTTGGCAAGCCAATCGCTTTAATGCATTCTTGCACGTGATCATTCTGGGGGCCAGTCGATTGGGTATAGGTTGTCTTTGTCTTTGCATGTCTGTCTCTTTCTTTCTCTTCCTCTCTTTCGTCTGTCTGTCTGTCTCTCTGTCCCTCTCTCTGTCCTTGTTCATGTCCTCTCTTTCAGTCTCTGTCTTTCTCTCTTAAAATATTAAACCACACGTGAAAATGCTTTAGGATCAAATGGTTACAAAATAAGTATTATGCAAAAAGTATATTTAAAACATGCAAAAATGTCACACAGAACACTTTGTACACCTGCCTAACAACAAGATTTTTCCCTAGTGTTGTTGGGTCAGGTTTCAACTACCAAGGTTTCTGACTGCAACAGAGGAATAAAATAAATTTTGCTGACACAACCTTGATATCAGCAACAACAAAAACATTACAACACAGTTTTTACATAACTCAATTTTTACAACACCAACAGAATATTCTTACATAATTCGTACAAAACACGAAATTTACAATGTCAACACTTAATGATTTTTATGCAATTTTAACAGGTCTTTTGCCATCCTGTGGGAACGGATGACAAAATTGCATACACACGGGGACAGGATGTAAAAAAGCACATGAGTGCTTATTCCATTATCCTCAAAATGAATGCATGAATGAATGAATGAATGTCTTATACCAGTTGTAGAACTAAACAACAATAGGACACCCTCTTATTTTCAAAGAAAAAAAAACTCAGGTGGCTGTAACATCATTACATTGTAAATAGCGTCCACAACTATTCATATGTCTTATGCAAGCATTTCCATATTGTAAACCTAGCCCCCCCCCCCCCCCCCCACACACACACACACACCAAATTTTTCCTTATTTCTTAATATGCAACAGAGTCTGTATTGTTTTTGTGTCCAAATTAGATTTTCTTCACACGCTCAGACAATTGTTGCTGTCTGTCATATGAACGAAAAAAAAATGTGGTGTGCTGCTGCTAAGCACCTGACAAGTTAGGCCCAGCACAGCCGACTTTAGCGTGGTGTTCAAGTTAGATTCTGTCAAACTGTTCTTTTTTCTTTTTGTCAGTTTTCTTTTGATGCGCATAAATGCACACATGTGTGTGTCAGTGTGGACGCATGCATCGTTGCACATAAATACGCAGAACATATTCTAATTCTTAGACACTAAACCCCCCCCCCCCCAACCCCAAAACAACAATAACAATAACAACAATTCCTTTTAAAAAGTCTTCTTTAAAACCAACCGGACTAACAGACTATGGAAATAGGGTGAGGAGGAGAAAGAGGAAAGTTGTTATTTTTTCTGTCGTGTGCACTCATCGTTAAAGTCAGGACACCATTCCAGGACGAAGGGAGATAACCGAGGAGCGAGCTGCACTGACGTCTGTTCCTTTGACAGCCAATCATTTTACTGCCTTCTTGCACGTGATCATTCCCCCCCCCCCCCCCTTCCCCACCAATCGTTTTCTCTCTGCCTGATAACTGTCTCGTCTCGTCTCAAATTTTTGCTGGTGCTTGTACCCAAGACTCGAGACAATGAGTTTACTGCGTGTGATTTTGACAACCTCTGTCATGCATAGAGTCTGAAAACAACAGACAACAGTGGAAAAGTTTTCCTGTTTGCTTTACGTACTTACGCAAATCAACTCAGCTGTCTCCATCGCCGCTGTCGTCAGTAGGAGATACGTTTATACACGCAATGCCACCAGGGCTCGCCATCTCTCTCTGTCTCTGCTGAGATCTACGATCTCCTGTAGCCCTCCCTGACCACTGATCTCAGTGATGTTGGCAATGTAGGATATTTATTGGTGGTCTGCCTCTTTTCCTTTTGCCCTCAACCTTACCTTGAAGAACTGTTGTCTGTGTGTTTCTGTTTGCATGACCAAAGTATCTCCGTCTGCGCTAATCAATTTCAGCCAACATTTGTCTTTGCACTGAGAGTTCATCAAGAACACTTTCATTTGTTCTTCTGTCTGACTGTATGACCCTTAGAAGTCACCTGTAGAGCCACATTTGGCTGTGTGTATATTTTTGATGGAGGAATGATTCATCGACTCTTGTCTTTCCGTCTCAGCTGCAGCAGTTATACGGTACCAGGCAGGTACGATCTGGCAGAGTCCAAGCCTCTGAGCTGAGCGAGGCATTTTGCATCCTGGGCATGTATGTGTGTGCCATCCGTACCTCCGGCCTTTGCTGGTGTATTTTTTTTATTTTTAAATTTTTTTTTAACAAAATGTGAATGCGGTTTTAGCTTGTGAGCAAAACGCGTGTGCGTTTGCAAAAGAACTTTGATTTATATCATCGTTTTCTTTGGTGGAAAGGAGTTATTACCCATGTTAATACTGAGAGGGGGGAGGGGTATTGCTTGTGTGTGTGTGTGTGTGTGTGTGTGTGTGTGTGTGTGTGTGTGTGCTCTCTGTCTGTCTGTCTGTCTCTGTCTGTCTCTGTCTCTCTTCCATAATGCTGTTTCCACCCCCACCCCCTTCCCATCACATACACACACACACACACACACACACACACACACACACACACACACACACAAGTACAGACACACTCAATGAACGTATGTCTTGGTAAAGCAAAGAAAGCTAATAGGATGTTTTGAAGAGACGAGTCCTCACAAAATGACCCCCAAAACTGCCCTTGAAAGTAGAAGTAGAAGACAAACAGTGAACAGTAGAGGACAAAGTGTTTCAGATCTTAAGTAAAGGCAAATGGGAAACTAAAAGCAGTTCTTTGGGGGGGGTGGGGGGTGGGGGGGGGGGGGGGGGTGGGGGTGGGGTGGGGGGGTCTTGGGTGGTGTGTGTGTGGTGTGGGTGTGTGTGTGTGGTGGGTGTGGAGGGGGGGGGGGGGTGGGTGTGTGGTGTGTGTGTGTGTGTGTGTGTGTACAGACCATTAAGGTCCCAAAGCCATTACTAACCTAAACGATGGAGGAGGAGCAGGGAGTGACCTGATCTTACATCTAATTATTTGGACAGCCAATCGCTTCACTGCGTGGTTGCACATGATCGTTCTTAGCCAATCGATTACGCCCACAATCTCTTCTTCCCTTCCCCTCTCTCTCCCTCTCTCTCTCTCTGTCTGTCTGACTGCTTAAAAGCGGAGAAGTGTGTTGGTGCACGCAGTGATGTCTGATGAACGGTCATATTAGATGTCATCTTTCTGACTATTAGGGGGACGGGGTAGCCTAGTGGTCAGAACATTGCGCTCACAATTTGACGACCTGGGTTCGATTCCCATTCGAGGGGATTTTTCCCCTGGAGTTAACATCAGTGCTGACTCCACTTTCCCCAAAAGTCTTTCGGATGAGACTATAAACGGAGGCCCTGTGTGCGAACACACGCGGAACATCTTGCGCCCACGTTAAATCCTGTTCCGCTTTTTGTAAGAGTAGGCCATGTGTGCTGGTGGGAGCAGATGACAGGATTTACAAAACTGCATACACACGGGGACTGGATGTAAAAAAAACCTCACATGAGTGCTTAATCCATTATCTTCGATATATAAGAAAAAATCAATCAATCAATCAATAGGCTGAGGTATTTTATTTACTACAAGTCCCCACTCCACCGTCTTTCTCCTGAGACTACAAAGTAATGAAGAGTGTTTGATTGATTGAAAAGAGGAGTTCCCACGAACTGCTTGATACATACGAAAAAACCTGTGACGTTCCACAACGAAATGAGTCCGCAATGCACCTGGCCCTTTTTTCTGCTAGGAGCCATTTTAAACGGCAGGTGGGGGTCAGGTTGTTGATTTTGAGATTTTGATTGATTAGAAACCTGTTGCCATTATTCTACCTTGTACTAGAATATCAATGTGTAAGTTTTTGCCCTTTAAAACATGTTTAAAAATACCCAAGCCCAGATTCTGACCGCATAATTATTACGATGCTAAACTTGTTCATTTTTTCATTTTGTCACTTCCCACAATCCATTGTTCCAGTTTGTGATAACTTTTCATAGACTTGCCTGATTTTTAGTTAGTTTTTTAATTTTTTTTTATATCATACAGCGTTGTCAGCTATCTAAATTTCCTGCAAACTTATTGGTTGAAACAAAATTGTATGAGTTCAAAACAATGTAGCACCAAGACACGAAAGTGAATGAGTACAACAAGCAATGTTTATTTGAGTACTCTATCAAAGTTAATCTTACAAGCTATAACCTTCTTTACTGAATCTTTTATACACACACACACACACACACACACACACACACACACACACACACACACACACACACACACACTCACACACACCACACACACACACACACAACACACACACACACACACACGTGTGGCCATTTTATTGGGAACGCTTTCTTAACCACCCAGTTCATTAAAAGGTAAAGGTTGTTTAATTTAAGTCTATTCACACTTGGTGATATTTAGAAAGGTAAAGGTAAAGGTGTTCCCATAACCTACGCAGTCGTTAGGGAGCAAGGCATCAGAGACCTCAGCTTCTCCAGGGACCAGCATATTGAGGGCGGCGCCCATCTCCTCATCCTTCGCTGCTTTACCTTCCATGACCCTGAAGAGGGCAGGTACCCATTTACAGCTGGGTGAACTGAGGGAACTGTACTGAAGCCACGGCGCACAAACGGTCGCCCATCCACTTGGTAATTAACGCTCATTGCTGCTTAAACTTAGCCTGGGGAAAACGAATGCTCTGACCACTGAGCTACCCCTGTCCCCAGTTATTATTAACCCTCGCACAATTAACTAACCGCAGATAAATCATTCGCTAATTCTCCCCTAGGAATCTGAGAGCACGCCGGGGATCTACACACAAAAAAAGACCTGCATGAATGGCTCGAGGTAATTAAATGCCAAAAAGAAAAGAAAAGAGAAGAGAGGACAAAGACTTCGTATATCTCCTGCCTCGACAGGCAGTTTTCGCAGTAAATAATCACATTCCTACAAATCAGTGTGGGTGAGTCAGTACTATAGCTCTTGTTTGTTTGTTTGTTTGTTTGTTTGTGTGTGTGTGTGTGTGTGTGTGTGTGTGTGTGTGTGTGTGTGTTGTGTGTTGTGTGTGTGTGTGTGTGTGTGTGTGTGTGTGTGTTGTGTGTGTGTGTGTGTGTGTGTGTGTGTGTGTGTGTGTGTGGTGTGTTGTGTGTCATTTGAAGGCAGTTTCAGCCATCTTATGTGGGCAGTCTTGTGGGCAGTTCAAGTAGTCCTTAGCAGGCAGTTTCAGACATCTTTTCTTGGTAGTTTGTGGGCACTTTAAGCAGTCTTTTGTGGGCACTTCAGGCAGTCTTTTGTGGGCAGTTTTGGGCACTTCAGGCAGTCTTTTGTGGGCACTTCTGGCATTCGTTTTTGGGCACTTCAGACAGTCTTTTGTGGGCACTTCAGGCAGTCTTTTGTGGGCAGTTTTGGCACTTCAGGCAGTCTTTTGTGGGCACTTCAGGCAGTTTTTTGTGGGCACTTCAGGGAGGCTTTTGTGGTACTTTAGGCAGTCTTTTGTGGGCACTTCAGGCAGTCTTTTGTGGGCACTTCAGGGAGGCTTTTGTGGGTACTTTAGGCAGTCTTTTGTGGGCACTTCAGGCAGTCTCTTGTGGGCTTTTCTGGCATTTATTTTTGGGCACTTCAGGCAGTCTCTTGTGGGCACTAAAGGCATTCGTTTGAGGGTACTTCAGGCAGTTTTTTGTGGGCACTTCGGGCAGTCTTGTGGGCACTTCAGGCAGTATTTTGTAGGCAGTTGAGGGAAGTCCACTGTGGGCAGTTCAGTTCCAGCAGTCTTTTGTGGGCAGTTGCAGCTGTCTTGTGGGCAGTTGCATTTATTTATTATTTTTTATATTATTTATTTTATTCTTTTATATCGAGGATAATAGGATAAGCACTAGTGTGCTTTTTTTTCATCCAGTCCCCGTGTGTATACAGTTGTGTAAATATTGTCATCTGTTCCCACCGGCACACAATGGCCTACTCTTACGAAAAGTGGAACAGGATTTAACATGTGCGCAAGATGTTCTGCGTGCGTTCGCACACGGGGCCTCGGTTTACAGTCTCATCCGAAGGACTTTAGGGGAGAGTGGAATCAGCACTGATGTTAACTCCAGGGAAAAATATCCCCTCCAACGGGAATCGAACTCCGATCGTCAAATTGCCAGCGCAATGTTCTGACCACTAGGCTATCCCGTCCCCGTTGCAGCTGTCTTTTGTGGGCAGTCGCAGCTGTCTTTTGTGGGCAGTTGCAACAGTTTATTGTGGGCACTTGCTCCTGTATATATTTCTCTCTCTGGTCCATCTGTTTGGAGTGACTCCATTAATTAGTTCTATCCTTTTGGCAGTGGTAACACACCACAGTTATTGGCGAGGTCTCAAGATTCGAAACTTTTTTTTTTCGCGGTGTATTCTATTGTTCTACTTGGCATTTTTTTTCTCTGTTGTTGTGGGTTTTTTTTTTTTAATGTGTATGAGGATTTTCATTGTTTGTGGGTTTTTTTTTCTCTTCTAATTTCGATTTGAGTTGGATGGTTAGAGAGTTATGAAAGAGTTGGGTTTGTGCAGAAGTGCGTTTAAGTGTTCTTTAAAGAAAAAAATAGTTCTAAGGAAATGTCAAGTTTTGATATTCTTTAGCAATTTTCTCCTCCTCCTTCCACCTTCCTCTTCCTCCTCCTTTTCCTCCTCTCGTTCTCCATCTCCTTCTGTTTCTCCACTTTGTCATTACTATCAAGAAATATTTTTCTGTCATGCTGTCTGAAGGGGCTTTATTTTTCATGAATTAATTTGTCATCCTCTTGTGAGAAAGGGGGTTATATTGTCAGCTGTGTAAATTTGCATGGATATCTTTGGAAAATCCATGAGTTGAATATTCGAGAATATTCGATTAGTGTTATATTTCGTTATATCTTCTCCTTCTCCTTCTTCTTTTCTCTTTTCTTTTCTCTTCTTCTTCTTCTTCTTCTTCTTCTTCTTCTCTCTTCTTCTTCTTCTTCTTCTTCTTCTTCTCCTTCTCCTTTGAAGCAGCCATTGCCTTCTATATGACTGAAAATGCGTTGCGCTGCCGTTAAGCGCCTGATAAGTCAGGCCCAGCGCATCCGACTTCGGCGTGGGAGAGAGTTGTTATCTTTTTATGTCTTTCTGGAAGAAAACGAAGTGAATAGACTAAGAAGGCAGAAAATAGACAAGACGCAGGTGACAGGTTAAAAATAGGAACAAGGCAGAAACAGAGAGAGAGAGAGCGATAGAAAAGAGGGAAGTTCTAGCACGGAATTTCCAAGTGGGAATGCTTTTTACACTGACCAGCCTCCCGCATCTCCTGGTGTTTAAAAAAAAATATTGAAAACTTCCTTTTTTCGTTCCTGCATTCATTCAGTCGTTCGTTCGTTCGTTTGGCCATTCATTCATTCGTTCGTTCGTTCGTTCGTTCGTTCGTTCGTTCGTTCGTCCGTCCGTCCGTCCGTCCGTCCGTCCGTCCGTCCGTCCGTCCCTCCCTCCTTCGTTCCTTCGTTCGTTCCTTCCTTCCTTCCTTTTTTTCCTTCCTTCCTTCCTTCCTTCCTTCCTTCCTCCTTCCTTTCCTTCTTCCTTCTTCTTCCTTCCTTCCTTCCTTCCTTCCTTCCTCCCTCCCTCCCTTCCTTCCTTCCTTTCTTCATTTCCTTCCTTCCCTTCTTCTTTCTCGTTCGTTCTTCTTCTTTCATTCGCTCGTTCGTTTCGTTCGTTCGTTCGTTCATTCTTGTCTCGCTCGTTCGTTTGTTCGTTCATTCAGTTCATTCTTCATTCACTCGTTCGTTGCTTCGTTCATTCAGCCATTCATTTCTCATTTACCCTGGAAACTTTGCTGACAGTGCGCTTTTTCCTATACGTTTTCTAGTTAATTACTCATGGGGAAACTTTCCATAGAATAATGAATACCAAGTTGG
>CM060342.1:9768732-9773732 GCA_030674155.1 Stramonita haemastoma | reverse complement strand
ACACACACACACACACCACACACACACACACACACACACCACACACACACACACACACACACACAACACACCACACACACACACACACACACTCCTTCCCCCCACCCCTTCCCAACACCCGACCTACCATCACCACCACCACCTACCAACACATACACACAAGATGACCTACTTCGTTTTAGTCCTGTTTCATCCCATCATCAAATCACCTCCCACCTCGCCCCCCCCCCCCCCCCCCCCCCCCCCCCCCCCCCCCTCTTCCTCCTCTCCATCAGCCCCCCACCCCACCCCAAACTATCCGCACTAGTTGTTTTTTTTTTCCAGTTCCGCAATGGAGCCTGGAGGCAAGGGAATTAATCACAGCGTCACATCCGGCGAGGACAACCAAAACTAACAATGGTAAAAACCAGCATGCGACGTCTTGCGTTATCAGTTGTTTGCACAAGATGACTTTCTCTGTGTGTGTGTGTGTGTGTGTGTGTGTGTGTGTGTGTGTGTGTGTGTGTGTGGTGTTGTCTTGTCTTGTCTTGTCTTGTCTTGTCTTGTCTTGTCTTGTCTGTCTGTCTGTCTGTCTGTCTGTCTGTCTCTCTCTCTCTCTCTCTCTCTCTCTCTCTCTCTCTCTCTCTCTCTCTCTCTCTCTCTCTTCTCTCTCTCTCTCTCTCTCTCTCTTCTCAGGGGGACGGATAGCCTAGTGGTCAGAACATTGCGCTGGCAATTTGAAGACCGGACTTTTTCAAATGGATGTTAACATCAGTGGTGACTCCACTCTCCCCAAAAGTCCTTCGGATGAGACTTTAAATCGAGGCCCTGTGTACGAACGCACGCAGAACATCTTGCGCACACGTTAAATCCTGTTCCGCTTTACGTAAGAGTAGGCCATCGTGTGCCGGTGGGAACAGATGACATTTACAAAACTGCATACACACGGGGACTGGATGTAAAAAAAACACAAGAGTGCTTATTCCATTATCCTTGATATAAAAGAATAATCAAATCAAATCAAATCAAATCAAATCAAATTAAATCAAATCTCTCTCTCTCTCTCTCTCTCTCTCTCTCTCTCTCTCTCTCTCTCTCTCTCTCTCTCTCTCTCTCTCTCTCTCTCTCTTCTCTCTTCTCTCTCTCTCTCTCTTCTTGCTGTATCCTCTTTTATTTTAATCTATTTGAATTCCTTATAATCAGTGTATCCGTTTTAGCATTAATGTTCGGGTCAGTGGCGGGTTATGTATTTATTGAATACTCATTTATCTCTTTTGTTTAATAGTTATCAATTCATCCAGTAGGGGATTATGTGCATGACTATTATATATACTTTCTTTAAATCATAGGTTGAACTTTAGTTGTTTGTGGTGGTGGATTTTACGGGGGAAGGGGTTGATATGTGTACATAATTTATATATATATATATATATATATATTTTTTTTTTCTATTTTAGTTTGTTTTGGTTTCGTTTTGATAGTCGCTTATGAGGGCAAGGACCAGATAAGAAAAAGTATATAAATGTGCGTCTGTCACCTTGAAAAATAAAGACACTCTCTCTCTCTCTCTCTCTGTGTTAACATACTGCCAGTTGTGGCGACCTTTTACTCTCCCGTCTTTCACCAAGTTATTTTTCAACACAAAAATCATTGTGCTGACGTAGTTTTCCACTGTCAACTTTTCGCGTCACAGTTGGTTTTTTTTTTTTTTTTAACATGACGTAATTTTTTTTGAAACAAATGGCCTGTCTCAATGGATCACAAGACGCCGTGCTGTATGACTGGTAAAGCTTTAACAGAGCTGAGTTTTTGTTCATTATTTTCTCTTTGCCAAAGAACTACAGTCATCGATCATTGTTTGCAATACCTGTGTTTTGTCGCAGCTGTTGAATCATGATGTGCAACCCGTGTCATGATGATGATGATTATCTGGGCTGTTGGGAAGTGTTTTCTTGGTTTAGTTGGATATGTGTTTTGTGTGCCCAGCCCCCTTCCCACTGTCCCCTTGTGAATGGGCTTGAAAGCTTACCACAATAAACATTGTCACTGTTATTGTCTCTGTCTATCTCTGTCTCTGTCTCTGTCTGTCTCACTCTGTCTCTATCTGTCTGTCTCTGTTGTCTGTCTGTCTGTCTGTCTGTCTGTCTGTCTGTCTGTCTGTCTGTCTGTCTCTCTCTCTCTCTCTCTCTCTTCTCTCTCTCTCTCTCTCTCTCTCTCTCTCTCTCTCTCTCTCTCTCTCTCTCTCTCTCTCTCTCTTTGTATGTGTGTGTGTGTGTGTGTGTGTGTGTGTGTGTGTGTGTTGTGTGTGTGTGTGTGGTGTGTGTGTGGGACCTACGTGTAGGAGTGAGTTTTACGTGTATTATTATCATACTTTATCACTATTGTTGATATTATTCTTATTGTCGTCATTATAATCATTGTATTATCTTTAGTTCCTTCTGAGTTCATTTTGTTGTTATGAGTTGTAACAATGTTGTAGCTAAGTATTTTGGGTGGACTTTTCTTGGTTGCTAAGTTGTTTATTTCATTATGTTTCTTTGGTTACTCTTTATCTATTAACGCTTCTCTTTTCTTTTATAATCAAAATCATTTTATTGTGGCTTCTGATTTTCGTCTTCTGAAAGTGTGCATTTTTATTATCTTATTATGTATAATGTCCTTATTCCTTTATGTTGTTTGGTACTGCATATAGTTTTACTGTTTAGTATCTTTTTATCTTGATGTTTTCCCTGAAAAGGGCGGGGACTGGATGTAAAAAAGCACATGAGTGCTTATCTATTATCCTCGAATAAAAGAATTTTGCCGTGCCTTGCCTTGTCTTTCTTTCTTTCTTTCTTTCTTTCTTTCTTTCTTTCTTTCTTTCTTTCTTTCTTTCTCAAGTTTCCCAACAACTAGTGATAGATTTGCTTTGGAGTAAATAGTTACTCTTGTTTTCATAACTTTGGGTAACCCTTTCATAAAAGTGTTATAATCTACATCTGAATACCTTATTCGTATTTGTACTCTTATACCATCTACCTGTCTGTCTTTCTCTTTCTCTCTGTCTCTGTCTCTGTCTCTCTCTCTCTCTCTCTCTCTCTCTCTCACACACACACACACACACACACACACACACACACACACACACACACACCACAACACACACACACACACACACACACAAACTGTCTCATTCTTCTGCTCTTTCGGCCACACTGCATACACACGGGGACTGGATGAAAAAAAAGTACATGAGTGCTTATTCCATTATCCTCGATATAAAAGAAATAAAATGAATAATTAAATAAACACTAACCCCCGCCCCCCCCCCCCCCCCCCCCCCCCCCCCCCCCCCCCCCCCCCCCCCACCCCCCCCCCCCCCCCCCCCCCTCGCCCTGATTTCTTCCATCAGCCCTTATGTCTTCTCTCATTTGATTGGCCACTTTTCTTCCTGGTTCGAAACATATTCTACCAATCAGCACAAATTTAGCATCGGGGTTAATGGTCACATCACGACAAGGAAAAAATTAAAATCTAAGGGTGGATACAGGTTCAACATCTGTCTATCCACCGTCTGACAATGAATCCCTCCCCATGGTTTAGAAGGAAAGATATTAGCAGCAGAGGTCACTGGCAACGTTTAAACGAAATGAACGTCCGCCGAATTCGGAATGCGGCTGCATTAATGGCAGGAGGGGCGGAAAATGTCGCCCACGCAAAAAATAATGTCACCATGGGTGAACCTTGGAGTTCTAGCCGAAGAGCCCAAAAAAAAGAAAGAAAGAAAAATAGAAAGAAAAGAAAAAGAAGTCACAAGAAACCCACGCACAGATGGTTTTAAATGTTGATTACATTTTTTTTTCTTCAGGAATCAGTCTGGTATAATCATTTCTTTTCAAATCGTTGAACGGAGTACTTAGAGAAGGAGAAAAAAAGCCATCCATTTCTCAAGAGGGACTAATCATTCATGTTTGTATTCCGAAAGAAAGGTGAATTGAAAGACTAGAATTATTTTCCCCTGAGCAGAATGCGGCTACCTTCATGGTGGGCAAAAACTGTCGCATACGCAAAAATATCACCACTCTTGAGCTTTAACTGAGGAACGAAGAAAATAAAATAAAAACTGGAGACGAATTACATTTCTAAATCTCAAAGTTGTTAAATCAAATATGTATTGCAACTTATGGAAAACGTACTATTTCGACTGTGGTCTCTGTCTGTCTAATTAATGTTGTCTGTCTGTCTGTCTGCCTGCCTGTTTGTCCGTCTGTATTTCTGTCTGATATTTCTCTTTCCTCCATCTCTACCCCTTTGCTTCTTGTAGTTATTTCTGTTTTCTTATCTTTCTCTTTCTTTGTGATCTTTTCTTTGTTTCTTGTCCATATCAAAAGAAACAGCATTTCATAACATACAAAATTCCAGTGTCGGAATGCAGCTACCTTCATGGTGGGCAAAAATCGGTCGCATACGCAAAAATATCGCCATTGGTGAACCTCGGAGCTCTAGCCGAGAAATCAAAGTCAAGTCAAGTCAAGTCAAAAACACTTTAATCATCCCTGAAGGGCAATTACAATACTGACAGGCATATTGATACAAATCATAATCAAACACACGAAGTAGCAGAATAGAAGAATAAATATATTCATATCATAACACATTTACAAAACTGTACTGGGTGTATAAAAAACACACGAGTGCTTATTCCATTATCCTCGAAATAAAAGAATAAATAAATTAAATAAATCAATAAAATGTATAACATGATAAACTTGAATAAAAAATAGCTTTAGAACTGTTATCATTTTATGTTTATTTCTTATTTCAAGGAAACCTGTCAGTGTCATTATTCTTAACCAAGTGTGAGAGGGGTCAAGAGTTTACTTGAAAGACAAAACAGGACAAGGAGTTTTTGGGGGTCAGTTTTCAGTTTTTGTGTATGTTTTTTTTTCAGAATCACGTAACGTTTTTAAAACTCTTACAGGGATATTTTTTTTGCTAGGCAGGTCATCATGATTTTAACATTCGACATTTTTTTCGATGCA
>CM060342.1:9748732-9756232 GCA_030674155.1 Stramonita haemastoma | reverse complement strand
GTGTGTGTGTGTGTGTGTGTGTGTGTGTGCGCGTGCATCATTGTTCTAACGGTTGCTTTATAGCCGAGTTGTTAAAATCGTTCGGACTTCAATCCTGTGAGTCTGTGGAGTCATGGATTCGAATCTTTACAGCAAGTATTACAGAGTGAGTTTAGTACGAGGATTTTTTTTTTTTTTTTTTTTTTTTTTTTTACTTTTACCTACACACAGAAGGTTAAATAATTATGGCGTGTTGAAGATCAGGTTGGTTAAGTGTGAATTTTTTTTTTATTATACGATTTTCTAGGTCAGGTTTAAGTTCAGACCTTCCAGTTCCTTAATTCACTTATACACATGCAGAAGATCAAACTAAAAGTAAAAAAGGTAAAGGTGTCTCATAACCTATGTGGTCGAAGGGGAGCGAGGTGTCAGAGACCTCAGCTTCTCTAAGGGCCAGCATATCGAGGGCGGCGCCCATCTCCTCTCCCTCCCTGCTTTACCTTCCATGACCTTATAGAGGGCAGGTACCCATTTACAGCTGGGTGAACTGGGGGGACTGTACTGAAGCCAAGGTGCGCAAACGGTCACTCATCCACTTGGTAACCACGCGCAATGCTGCTTAATCTTAGCTTGGGGGAAAGCGAATGCTCTGACCACTGAGCTATCCCGCCCCCTTTCAAACTATGCGTGTTAGAGTTCCCGTAATTCGTGTCAATGTCCGGTGGATTATGGAAACACGAGCCTACCCAGAAGTGTGCGTCCTGTGCAAAAGAAATGATGCTTTGCAGTGGGAATGTGTGGGCTAAGAGGCCAGCAGGCAGACCTCCTGCAGAGTTACAAGAAGAGGAGAAGACCAGACACTATGCATCCCACTGAGTAAGGGCACAAAGAGAAGAGAAGAGAAGAGCCGAGAAGAGCCGAGCCGAGCATAACTACGGTCAATTTTAAAATTATAGCAGTATTAAGGCTGAACTTAGGCTGAACAGCAGTAATAAATCTCAATTTTGTATATTGTATTGTATTGTATTGTATTGTATTGTATTGTATTGTATTGTATTGTATTGTATTGTATTGTATTGCATTGTGTTGTATTGTATTGTATTGTATATTTTATACCACTTTAAGTCACGGCAGATTTCTCTGCTTGAAAGTCGGGCTGCTCTCCCCCGAGGAAGAGCCCTTTACGACAAGTGTAGCACCTACCCATTAATATTATTATTCTTTCTCTGTCTGCAACTGTATTTGTTTCCCTATCAAAGTGGCTTTTTTCCTACAGAATTTTTTCACCAGGGACAACTCTCTTGTTGCGGAGTATTCTTTTACGTGCGCTAAATAAGTATAACACACGGAACCTCGGTTTTCTCGTCTCATCCAAAAGACTAGCACCCAAGACCACCACTCAACGTTATAAGGGGGAAAGTTTCAAGACCAAACAGGGATCGAACCACCTCCACCACCACCACCGCCACCACACACTTGCAACCCGTACTTTCCGCTTTCTACTAGGCAAGGAGCGTTACCTCTAAGACCACAGACCCCCCGATCCCCTTTGCTTTGCTTGACATCAGCAGAAAGTCGATGCCTATTTTCACTGAACTATGACTTCTTTTGTATTTGTATTTTGTACCACTTTATGTCACAGCAGATTTCTCTGCGTGAAGTTCGAGTTGCTCTCCCCGGGGAGAGCGTGTCGCCACAAGTGCAGCGGCTACCCATTTTTTTTCTTTTTCCTGTCTTCAACTGTATTTGTTTCCTTATCAAAGTGGCTTTTTTCCCACAGAATTTTTCACCATGGACAACTCTCTTGTTGCGGAGTATTCTTTTACGTGCGCTTAATAAGTATAACACACGGAACCTCGGTTTTCTCGTCTCATCCAAAAGACTAGCACCCAAGACCGCCACTCATGGTGTAAGGGGGAAGCTTCAAGACCAAACAGGGATCGAACCACCACCACCACCACCGCTACCACCGCACACTTGCAACCCAAACATTCCACTTTCTACTAGGCAAGGAGCGTTACCTCTAAGACCACAGACCCCACAGACCCCCCGATCCCCTTTGCTTGGCATCAGCAGAAAGTCGATGCCTATTTTCGCTGAACTATGGCTTCCTATTGGCAGGTCAGTGCCACTAGCCCCGGAAGTTCAACAGCACCTAGGGCGGAAGTCTCCGACCACTTGCCCGGAAATTTGGCGCCATTTTTTTTTTTTTTTTTTTGGTGGTGGTGGTGGAAGTTTCGCGCGTCTCTGTGCTTTTTTTTTTTTGGTGATGGTGGTGAAAGTTTTGTGCGCCTCCGGGTTTTTTTTTTGTTTTTTTTTTTGCGGAAATTGGTGGCCATTTTAGCGGAAGTGTCTCACGTCACTTTTATATATATATATATATATATATATTTTTTTTTTTTTAAGAGAGAGAAGATTCGTTTTGCAGTTTGGTTGAAAATGACGCAGCACATCTGTGTTGATTTTTTTTTTTGGACAGTGAGGGAGTTAGTATTGATGTTGACGATTGATTGGCGCCGAGTCCTTCGGATGAGGATGTAAACCGACGCCCCCCCCCCCCCCCCCCCCCCCCCCCCTCCGTGTGCGAACGCACACAGCTACCATCTCGCGCACACGTTAAATCCTGTTCCGCTTTTCGGAAGAGTAGGCCATTGTGTGCCGGTGGGAGCAGATGAGGAAATTTACTAAACTGGGGTCAGCATACCGCCTTATATCCCTGACAAGAGTTTTTGTTGGTTTTATTATTATTATTTTTTTTATATCGAGGATAATGGAATAAGCTTTCATGTGGGTTTCTTTTCTTTCTTTTTTTTTTTTTTTTTTTTTTTTTACATCCGGCCCCCGTATGTATGCAGTTTTGTAACATTTTGTCAACCGATCCCACCGGCACACAATGATCTACTCTTTTAAAAAGTGGAACAGGATTTAACGTGTGCACAAGATGTTCTGCATGCGTTCTCACACGGGCCTTCGGTTTGGCGTCTCATCCGTATGACTTTTGGGGAGAGTGGAGTCAGCACTGATGTTTTGTTAACTCCAGGGGAAAAATCCCCTTGAACGGGATTCGAACCCGGGTCGACAGATTGCGAGTGCAATGTTCTGACCACTAGGCTCTCCCGTCCTGTTAGCATCAGTAGCAACTCTACTTCTCCAGAAGTCTTTCGGAGGAGACTTACCGTGTGCGAACGCACACAGAACATCTGGCGCACACGTTAAATACCGGTCTGCCCTCTGGAAGAGTAGGCCATTTGTGGCAGTAGGAATGGATGACCAAAAAAGCTGACACTGTATTGGTGTTTAGACATACCCAGGAAGTCGCAGAGCCGCTACCTTACTGGTGGACAAAAAGGTTTGTATACGCAAAAACTCTCACCATTGTTAAACTTCGGAGCTCTAGCCCAGGAACTGAAAAAATATTTCCCCCGTAATTTTTTTTTTTTTTTTTACTGTCAAATACAACTATTTCAACATGACAGATAAAAAAAAAAACCCACACAGTGGTAAAGATAACTTCATAAAAAATTAAAGGTTTTTTTTTTGCATAATCAAATTCTGATCACATGTGTATGCAACCAAGAAAACGCAAGAGACTTTCTGATTATGCGTTCTCAGTATCGTATAGAACTTAAAGTAAGTTTGAAATTTCCATCACTTACTGAGAGACGAGTCTTTTTGAGGAAAATTTCGTTTTTATGATCAGCTGAATCTGCAATTCAAAACACGGTCCTACGGGAGAGCATCAGGAGTGAATTAAGGCTTAAAGCTAGGTGTTCTTTTGTAAGCGTTTTGAATAAAACATGGGCGTGTATTTTGCAGAAGGTGTCTCTACTACGTGTAACTGAAAACTGTTGAGCATAATAATCATTCTTTGCTGAAGAATGAAGTGGCATTGGGAGAGAGAGATTTCAGGAGGAGGGTGTGCGATAATGCGATGGGTTTTATGATATCTTGTTCTTCACCGTGATGCATATGGATTTCTTTAATCATGAATCATTTATTCCTCTTTATTATTTAATTTTGTATTATGTATGGAGAGGGAGGAGGGAGGGAGAGAGGGAGGGAATGAGGGGAAGGAGGAGAAGGAGGAGAGAGAGGGAGGGAGGAGGAGGGAGGAGGAGAGAGAGAGGAGAGGAGAGGGAGAGAGAGAGAGAGAGAGAGAGAGAGAGAGAGAGAGAGAGAGAGAGAGAGAGAGAAAACAGACAGACAGACAGACAGACAGACAGACAGACAGACTTACCAGTGTCCATTGAAATTGCCTTTTCTCGATGATAATTCCATTTTCTGTATATTTCAGGTAAACACACACACACAACACACACACACACCACACCACACCACCACACACACACACACACCACACACACACACACAACACACACACACACACACACACACGACACACCACGCACACACACACACACACACCACAGCGCCGCGCACACACACACACACACACACACACACACACACACACACACACACACACACACACACACACACACACACACACACACCTCTCTCTCTCTGTCTGTCTCTGTCTGTCTGTCTGTCTGTCTGTCTGTCTGTCTCTCTCTCTCTCTCTCTCCTCTCTCTCTCTCTCTCTCTCTCTCTCCCTCTCCCTCTCCCTCCCTCCCTCCCCTCCCTCTCTCCCTTCCTCCCTCGTAACTTATCTTTCAATTATCCCTTTCTCACCTGTCTCAAGCACCGTGACTACTGTATATGGGTCTCACTTAAGGGTAAGTAGCGCTCGTTTATCTGAAAGTAATTGGTTGGTTTGAAGACTAACAAGGGGAGGAGGGAGGGGTGAGATAGTATAAGGATGCGGGAGCGGGGAGGGGGGGGGGAGGTGATGACATAAAAGGGGATTAAGTAAAAGATAGGTGGCGCCATCGGACGGTATAAACAAGCGCGCTATTTGCGAGAAGACAACTCCCAGGGATAAGAGGCAGACGGAGTTGTCTAAACTTTCTCTTTTGGCCTGCAGGGGGTGTTTGCCCTTTTGCTTCCGTTTCCGGCAAGGGCTCACGTGATCAACTCCAATCTTTGATCACTGACTAGAGGATTGAGAGAGAGGGGAGGAGGGAGGGAGTGAGGGAGAGAGAGAGAGAGAGAGAGAGAGAGAGAGAGAGAGAGAGAGAGAGAGAGAGAGAGAGAGAGAGAGTTATCTGAAATGGTTTAATGGTACCTCGGCCTTGTTAGGCCCCAATACAAGCAAATGGGGAAATGGGGAATAGTAATGCAATGACTTGTTAATAAATTTCAAACATACAATGATAAAAACTCAGGAAGAGAACTTTTCTTTTGCTGCCTCATCATCTATGACGTTCCCATCCTGCTGTTCCCATGCTGCTCATTTCAATCTCCCCACTACAGCCATACCCAGATTCATTATGTCTCTTAAGGGTCGGAAGCCCACAGGGAGCCATCAATATCAGGGCGCCCTGGGGCCACCAGCCAGAGGGGCCCTGCACTTCTGCTGGGTCACTTTGGTGGTGTTCAGTGGTGCCTGTTCTGAGCTAACATACGCAGGACACCACCTACTAAGCCCCATGCTAACGTCAGTATTAGCTCAGTCGCGGAGCCAGACTGAGTGAGTCGCCCACCAAGGTCGCAACCACCACAACGTCCCTCCAACGACCGTCTCCCCGCGAACCTCCAACCCCAAAGGCTTTGACACAAACTCAGCACAGGCACAGAAGCGTATGGGCAAACCGAACCTGAGGTCACCATGAGACCAGAGCAACAGGACATACCGAATCAGAGGCAACTTTTATTTTTGCATGATGATCCATGGTGATGGGGATGATGTAATGCAGCTGCTGTGGAAGTGCATAACTATGCTATGAGACTTCTTGACAGGGTTGTACTCTATGCTTACAATCATAATATATCCCGGTGTCAAACGCAAGCGCATTTTTACTTTACGAAGGTAATAGATTAACCGGGCCCGAGAGATACAGACACCTGCAGTGTTGGTCAGGTAATTAAAGCAACACTCTCAAACTCGCATCCTTAAAGTGGATGAAGCTCGACTGTGTGGTCCCAGTCTCCCCACTGAGCCCACAGCACACTTACTCTGGGTAGGAGCCGGCCGGAGTCCGAAAAATCCCTAGGACTCTTATGGGATTCGAACCTGCGACCTTCCAGTCCGGAATCCAAGGCGCTAACCACTGCATCATGGCGGATGGTGGAATAGAACAATTAACACGAAACATTGAAACTGCGAGGATTTCAAGATGAAGACACATTGAAAAGAAACAAGCATCGTGCAACATAGATATGTGGTTCACCCTGGCTGTAAATTCTGCTACCAAATCCTGAATCAAAGCTGTCATGTATCTGTTCAGTGAATTGAGTTATAGAGGCTATGGCCATTGTCATGCCACCAGTCATACGCATTTACATATATTGTGTACCTACAGCGACCTCCAGCAAATTCGCGCTATCTCTACGATCGTCTAGAGGCCACACAAAAGTTAAACTCCCTCTCCCTCTACACAAGGATCTATTGATTATAAATGTCTTACGATTACTTGTGTCCTTGAAATTACATATTAATCTGTCGCATCATAATATGCATTCAGTTTTAGTTAATGAGTTCACTTTTGATTTTTTGATGAAGTTTAGATGATGAGGCCATGAATATAGATAGAGACAGACAGACAGACAGACAGACAGAAAGAGAGAGAGAGAGAGAGAGAGAGAGAGAGAGAGAGAGAGAGAGAGAGAGAGAGAGAGAGAGAGAGAGGGGGGGGGGGGGTGGCAGGCAGAAGAAGAAAGGAGGTTTTAAGATAATGAAATACATTTACGTTCCAAGGACGATTGTTAGATTGAGAGCATAATAGCATGTTTTTTTTTAAACCAATAACGTGACAAGATTCACGGCCCCACTTTAACAGTTTATCTAATAATGTTCTGTGGTCTTTTTTGTTTTGTTTTTTGGGGGAAGGGTTTATCTATACCTAAATAAACACCCACTTGCTGCTTATGTTTACGTTAAGGGGCAAGGAGAGAACCTTGACAGGCACATTGATACGAAGTTTATCAGGAGTGAGAGAGAGAAAGACGGACAGAGAGAGGGAGAGAGAGGGGGGGGGAGGGAGGGAGAGAGGGAAAGAGAGAGAGAGGGAGAGAGGAGAGAGAGAGAGAGAGAGAGAGAGAGAGAGAGAGAGAGAGAGAGAGAGAGAAGAGAGAGAGGAGAGAGGAGGGAGAGAGAGAGAGGGAGAGAGAGAAAGAGAGGGAGGAGAGAGAGGGAGGGGGAGAGAGAGAGGGGGGGGGAGAGGGAGAGAGGAGGAGAGAGGGGGAGAGAGAGAGAGAGGGAGGGGGAGAGAGGGAAGGAGAGAGAGAGAGAGAGAGAGAGAGAGAGAGAGAGAGAGGAAGGAGAGAGAGAGAGAGTGAGAGAGACAGACAGACAGACAGACAGAGTGAATGAATGAATGAATGAATGAATGAATGAATGAATGAATGAATGAATGAATGAATAAACGAACGAATGAATGAATGAATGAATAATCTTTATTT
>CM060342.1:9738732-9743732 GCA_030674155.1 Stramonita haemastoma | reverse complement strand
CAAAGTACAGTAAAAGTAAAAGTAACTACACCAACAGCAGAGCAAGGACCGAGAACAACCAGAAAAGTGTTGTGTCCCCAAAGTCGGAATGCGGCTGCCTTCATGGTGGGGCAAACACGGTCGCATACGCAAAATCTCACTTTTGGTGAATCTTGGAGCTCTAGCCGAAGAATGGGGGAGGGGGGGGAGAGGGGGGCGGGGAGTCAAAAAGGTAGTGACAAGAAGGAAAGAAAATAAAAGGGAAAGAAAGACTGTTTATGAGAGAGAGAGAGAGAGAGAGGGGGGAGGGGGACAGGAGAGGAGAGTGAGGGGGACGGGGGGGGGGGGGGGGGGGGGGGGGGTAGAGAGAGAACTGAACACTGAAATGATTTAATGTACATTGGCCATGGACCACAATACATTTCATGGGCTTGGGATGTAATAAAGTGTTCATTCATATAACTGGCAAAGCAAAATGCACAAAAGGTTTGATTCATAACTGATCAAAGAAGCAAAACACACGTTATTCTAAATCATGATTATGACATCAAGCATAACCAAATCACAAAAATATGATGTTTAGGGAAAATTGTGGAAATCATGCTCATCAATTACGTATCGAATCATAACAGTTTTTCAATATACATCTTGAATTAGCATTGTCTTCCTTTTATTAATAGAGTGAAAAATATATCTTGACAAACTGTGCCTGTACTCATCATTTGTTGCTTTGAACAGATCGGGCAATGGTACGTTGATACACTCACTTAAGAACTTTTCTCTTAAGCCAGTGTATATGCAACATTCCCAAAGAAAGTGGGCTTCATTTTCAACTTTCGTTTTTACAAAAAGGACACAGTTTTTCTCGATCATTCTCACTATATCTATATACATTATTATTAAGGGGTAGAACATTAAATCTTGCCTGTGTGATTGCTACTCGAAAGCAGTATATATCCATAGAGTTTATATACTGCTCTTTTACAAAAATACTTTTAAATGATCTGTAATGGTCTTACCTATCTTTATCTCTTGTAGTCCCATCCCATTCTTGAATGAACATATCTACTAATCTAAGAGAGAGAGAGAGAGGAGGAGAGAGAGAGAGAGAGAGAGAGAGAGAGAGAGAGAGAGAGAGAGAGAGAGAGAGAATGAACGAACGAACGAACGAACGAACGAACGAACGAACGAACGAACGAACGAAAACAGCCAGACTTGAAATTTCGTAATCTGTCACACAGCTTGAGAGGAAAGATTTTTTTTTTTAAGTGAAAAGAAGAAAAAAGTGTGACAGAATGAAATCTTCCGTGACGTAAATTAAGTGATTGCAGATCTAAAAATAAGATTGAAAGAGGAAAAAAAGAATACAAATAAAACACACAAGAAAATAAAATAAGATTAAAAGAAAAAAATGCAAATAAAACACACGAGAAAATAAAAGATTTTTTTAAAAAAGAAACAAACTAAAAACAAAACAAAAAATTCAGAATTGAACTTAACGTCCCGTGAAACAAGAATCAGATTGCAGAGAAGTAAAAACAAATAAAAAAAAAATAAAACTAAAAAAAAGAAAGGAAAAAAAAAGACCCAGACATATACAAAACAACAAAACACAAACTTCACTCAATCAGGACAAACCCCCCCCCTTCCCCTCCCTTTCCTTCTACCTCCCCCTCCCCCCCCCAAAAAAAAAAAATGTCGAAAATGAATTGGATATTCCGTGACACAAATAATGATGTGATTACCGCTAAAATGAACGGGATAAAAAAGACAAACCTTCCCCTAAAAGAGAGAGGAAAATGAATGACAGAAAGAAAGAAAAAAATCTGAAAGAAAGAAATGAAGGAAGAAAGAAAGAAAGAAAGAAAGTTATGGAACAGATAACCTTTTTTTAACCCATCAAATAAATCAGTGACAAAACCTAAAAAAAAAAAAAGTATCCATAGACAAGACAGGGAATATAAGAAGAGAGAAAGAGGGGGGGGGGGGGGGGGGGTAGGGAGAGGAGAGAGACATGGGGGGGCGGAGAAGTGAGTGAGTGAGAGAGAGAGAGACAGAGACAGAGAGAGAGACAGAGAGAGAGAGACGGGGAGAGAAAGAGAGACAGAGAGAGAGAGAGAGAGAGGAGAGAGAGAGAGAGAGAGAGAGAGAGAGAGAGAGAGAGAGAGAGAGAGAGAGAGAGAGAGAGAGAGAGAGAGAGAGAGAGAGAGAGAGAGAGAGAGAGAGAGAGGAGAGAGAGACAGAGACAGAGACGAGAGACAGAGAGAGGACAGGAGAGACAGAGACAGAGACAGAGAGAGAGACGGAGGAGAGAAGAGAAGAGAGAGAGGAGAGAGAGAGAGAGGAGAGAGAGAGAGAGAGGAGAGAGAGAGAGAGAGAGAGAGAGAGAGGAGAGAGGAGAGAGAGGAGAGAGAGAGAGAGAGAGAGAGAGAGAGAGAGAGAGAGAGAGGGAGAGAGAGGAGGAGATGGAAAGATATTCTTTATTTTATTCTTTTATTTACCGTTGTTTATTTACCTTACAATGGAATAAGCACTCGTGTGCTTTTTTGTTTACCTTCAGTTCCCGTGTGTCTGCGGAGAGAGAGAGAGAGAGAGAGAGAGAGAGAGAGAGAGGAGAGAGAGAGAGAGAGAGAGAGAGAGAGAGAGAGAGAGAGACAGACAGACAGACAGACAGACAGACAGACAGACAGACAGACAGACAGACAGACAGACAGACAGACAGACAGACAGACAGACAGACAGACAGACAGACAGACAGAAACAACGCACGTAGGCTGTGAAAGAGACGTTTGGCAAACAGCTTCAACGTTTATAAACACATCGTGCATCAGGGTCCTGGTTAGTAAGAGTACCCCCAAAACTCTTGACCACCCGGAGTTTTTCATTTGCTTGGTGTGTGTGTGTGTGTGTGTGTGTGTGTGTGTGTGTGTGTGTGTGTGTGTGTGTGTGTGTGTGTGTGAATGTGTGTGCGCGCGTGTGTCCGTGTGTGTGTGTGTGTGTGTGTGTCTGCCCTCTTGGATGTGTGTCTGTCGACATTTTCTTCTCTTTCTACCCAGACAGATAAACTACAGAGAGATGGAGAGAGAGAGAGAGATGGAGAGAGAGATAGAGATGGAGAGAGAGAGAGAGAGAGAGAGAGAGAGAGAGAGAGAGAGAGAGAGAGAGGAGAGAAGAGGAGAGAGGAGAGAGAGAGGAGGAGAGAGAGAGAGAGGAGAGAGAGAGAGAGAGAGAGAGAGAGGAGAGAGAGAGAGAGAGAGACGCAGAGAGACAGAGAGACAGAGACAGAGAGAGACAGAGACAGAGACAGAGAGAGACAGAGAGATTTATGGATCAGTAGTGCACGCGAGAGAAAGCAAGCTCAGCAAAACTATCTGCATATAATAATTGTCTCTGTCATCATTACGACAACGATATAATTATACACTTACCACAATGGGTGAAGCTTCAATCCCCACCGGGACCTCTGACGAAGGCTCATCCAGGAGCCAAAACTCGAGTCAGGTCAGGTCAAAGGCATGGTTCTCATTCAGAAATCGCTAAAATGCTGCTATTGAAAGACTGTTGTTGTTTTTTTCTAGAGGGTTTTTGTTGTTGTTGTTGATGATTGAATAATTTTCATAGTTATTGAGAAGCTGTAAGTGGTTACTTGCGCGTGTTTTCCTCCTCTACTTTTCTTTTCTTCGATCAATCTATCTATCTATCTATCTATCTATCTTATCTATCTATCTATTTCTATCTATCTATCTATCTATCTATCTATCTATACTGTCTGTCTGTCTGTCTGTCTGTCTGTCTGTCTGTCTGTCGTCTGTCTGTCTGTCTGTCCGTCTATCATCCATCCATCATCCATCCATCCATCATCCATCCATCCATCCATCCATCCATCATCCATCCATCCATCTATCTATCTAACTGTCTGTCTGTCTGTCTGTCTGTCTGTCTGTCTGTCTGTCTGTTAAGGCAGTTTATTCCGCGTTTGGAGATAGATGCAGTACATCTGATGATTTAGAACTGTTTGTCACATTCATAGAAATGAATTACACGCCACACACAGAGAGGAAAGCACACCAGCTTAAAATCAGAAAGGCGGACAGAAAGACGGAAACAAACAGACAGACAGACAGACAAAGAAAGAAAGAAAGGAAAAGAGTGAATCAATGAATGAAATGAGATTTATAAATAATAAAAAAAAAACAGACAGATATAGAAAAAGAGAGCAAAAGAACGAAAAAAAAACAACCCGAACAGGGAGAAGAATAGACAGACACATACAGACAGACACAGACAGACAGAAGGAAAGAAAAGATGAACAGGAAGAAGAATAGACAGACAGACATGCAGACACAGACAGACAGACAGACAGACATATACAGCAGACAACAGACAGACAGACAGAACGAAAGAAAAAGATGAAGAATAGACAAAGGCAGGCAGGCAGAAAGACAGACAGACAAGACACAAACGACAGACATAAGGAAGAATAGTCAAAGGCATACAGATACACAGACAGACATACACAGACAGACAGACAGACACAGACAGAAGAAGGAAAAGAAAAAGATGAACAGGAAGAAGAACAGACGAAGACAGACAGACAGACAGATAGACAGAAGTCAAGAATAGATGAACAGGGAGACAGAGACAGAGACAGACAGTCGGATAAACAAAGAAAGGAAAGAAAGAAAAAGAAAGAAAAGAAAGAAAACGAATGTACAGAGAAAACAACTCACCGACTGTCGTCTGTCTGTCTCTGTTCAGACTACGCGTGACAGCTGTCACCTTCTGGGTTTGTTGTACTCGCGCTGTTCGTTTAGATCCTGGAACACACACAGAGACAAAAACAGATGATTATTTATTTATCATTGTTATTGTTATCATCATCATCACTCATCACTCATCATCATCATCATCATCATCATCATCATCATCATCAGTATAGTAGTAGTAGTGTAGTAGTAGTAGTAGTAGTAGTAGTAGTAGTAGTAGTGTAGTAGTAGTAGTAGTGTAGTAGTGGTGGTAGT
>CM060342.1:9718732-9721232 GCA_030674155.1 Stramonita haemastoma | reverse complement strand
TTTTTCTCCACTTCTTTCTCATTCTCATATCATTTTCGACCATTCATTAGCTTAGACCTCTCAGAGAGGCTCGCTCACTTATGGTGAGATTTTAGCCACAGTCTGCCACAGTTGATATTATTATCGTTGGAAAAGCTGTTTTCCTGTGACTTGGTAATGTGACAGTTTTCCTGAACATCCATGGCCCTAAAAGAGGAGTCACAGTGAAGGGCAAGGGTTTCTTTTTTTCCTCTTTTTTGCGTTTGTTTGTTCTCTCTGTTTTTTTTTGTTTTTGTTTTTTTCTTTCTTGACTACATTGCTGTTTCTCTCTGTCTGTCTCTGTCTCTCTCTGTCTGTCTGTGTCTGTCTGTCTGTCTCTCTCACTCTCACTCACTCTCTCTCTCTCTCTCTCTCTCGAGCGGCTTCCCTTGCTTGGCTACCAGCAGGAAGGAATTTTGAAACGCAGTGAGTAATTGTGGTGATATTTTGCATCAAAAACGTTCAATATGCCAGTGACAGGGTTGCCTTCCCGCTTAGAGTGTGTTATGAACACCTTTTTGCAGGAAATGTCCATAAAGTCGTTTAAAGTAGAGAGTAAGGACGATCAAACAGTTATTGTGTTGCGTCTGACACCAACTGGCCAACCTGTTGCACACACAACTGACAGTGCTGTGTATCGTAGAAAGTGTCCAGCTGAAGTTGCTAGGGACAGAAGGAGGGCGGAGGCACACAGGACATTAAGGACACAGCAACGAATGCAGGCAAGTTATTCTTCACCTCCCTCAGGCCTTTTTCTCCCTACGCCGCCAAGTTCTTTTCTATACGACACAGAATGGCACTGCACATGACACTTTCTATGCCACAGACACACACAACACGGCTCCATGTGTGGCTGAATGTGCACGTGCAGCACGGCAGGACAACCAGTCTCGTGATTCAGTGTATGAGGCGGAAAATTCCCTGCCAGTGAAAACACAACACGTGGATGGGAGTGTAAATGACAGTGATGATGGAGAGAAGGGTGATAACTGGAGTGACGAAACAGAAGAGTTTTCTGAGGAGGCGATGACAATGTCACAGACACTGACAGAACACACAGCAGGGGAAGCTGAGGATGAAGACAAGGAGACAGCCACAGGGAGAGGTTGTGATGTGGAAGATGTGTCGTCTCCCGTAAGCAAGTCAAAAGAAAGCAACAAACTGTCTAGTGAGGAATGCAGACAAATCATTGAGTGTATCCAGGAGATACAAAGGGACATGGAAGAGATTAAAACCTTCCGTTCAAGAGAAGATAGACTCAGTCCAGCAAATGGCGAAAATGGAAACCTGTCTACACCATCCAGAAAACAGAGGACAACGTGGCCACACCGATAGAGACACAACTTGGACAAGCTTCACTTTCCTCTTCAGGCAGTGATGACAGCGACAATGAAAAAAAAGATGAAAAAAAACCCAAAACATTATCGTTGTAACATGACTTGTGAATATTTACCGCGATCGGACATCCATTCGCGAAGATCCTATGAATGTACATTGCTCGGTTTGATATGTAATTATCGGAGATTTCGATCCCCCTCCCCCATGTGAATGGGCCCAAAGCCTAACACATTAAACTAATTGTCATTGTCATTGTCTCTCTCCTCTCTCTCTCTCCCCCTTCCCCCTCCCCCCTTCTCCCTTCCTCCCCCCTCTCCCCCTCTCTCTCCCTCCCTCCCTCTCCCTCTCCCTCCCTCTCTCTCTCTCCCTCCCTCCCTCTCCCCTCCCTCTCTCTCTCTCTCCCTCCCTCCCTTCCCCCTCTCACTCTCTCTGCCACGAAAGAAAAAAACAAAACAAAACTAACCTCAATCTACAATCAGTGAGGAACACTCCATATATTTTTTTTTGGGGGGGGGGGGGAGTAGGAGGGGAGGGGGGGGGGCTGGAAGCTGCCTTCCCACTAAACCACCTCTCAGTGGCGCCCATCAGCCCCCTGTTAGGGACATGCAGGTATGAAATGAGTCCCTTATTCCACAAAATGTCCAGCTAATCTTCTGTAGGGGTCAGAAATTGGACACTTTTGCTGCTGCTGCTACACTATTTTCGCCCCGAAAATATGTAAATTATGGACATGTTCCCCCCGTTATGCGTTTTTATGCGTTTTGGGTTTGGGTTGTTTTTTGTTTGTTTTTCTTACAGTATGCCTTTTTCGTGCTACTTTCCATAATGTTATCATCACCTTCTGAAAGGGTGGCAGGATGGTTAAGACATTCACCTGCCCTGACAAGTAACGTTCGATATAATATATGACACGATTTATTTAATGTTAGAGATACATAAGGCGGCCCAGCATATATTTTTGTTCAGTTTGAGAGAAGAAAGTATTCTTGAGTTTTTGAGTTAAATAATTATCCAGGCCACTGTTTCAAAACTAAGCGGTTGCATACTTCATTCCCTCGTTCATGTTTCCTCCATTTCCAAACACAGTGGTAAAGATATCATGATCATAATTATGTACTTGCTTTGCATCCTTACTGGATCGGTC
>CM060342.1:9708732-9713732 GCA_030674155.1 Stramonita haemastoma | reverse complement strand
TCGGTTTTAAATCTCATCCAAAAGACTTTTGGGGGGAGTGGAGTCAGCATTGGAACCAGGGTGTCAAATTGCCAGCGCAATGTTCTGACCACTAGGCCAACTCCTCCCCGTCTTCAGCCTCACACAGGACTGTAGTCACGTGGCCATTGCTTCCCACCACCACCATTTTTTCTAAACTGCTTGTTCATGTCTCTGTCTGACGTGGCTTTCCAAAGATCTGACATATACAGCAGTAACATAGTTAGTTATTTACCACACCACTGTCCAAGCCAAAGTCCTCTCTCAACATGCATCTAAACATAGTTTAAAAAAAAAGAAAAAAAACTGTTGAAACTAAAGTCCCAATCTCAACATGCTTGAAAACATTGTTTAAAAAAAACTAGAAAAAGCATGAAAACCCCACAGAAAGAAGATATCAAGTTGTCCCTGGCCAAATTTGGCAAGAAGAAGCCACTTTGATATGAAAACCCAAAGTACACAGACTGGCAAGGACAAGGCAGCAGCAGCACTGTGGCAAGCTGTTTCCTCTGGTAGGGACAATAGCCCTGGCTTCTATGCAAAGATACTGCAGGCTGGTAGGTGTGAGTGACTGACAGTGGTGTACAGCAACATATAACACAGTCCAATGAAAAAAAAACAACCAACAACAATACCATGCAAAACATAGCACAACACAGTGATGAAGAAGTCAAGACGACATTGTAAAGCTGAACTATTGAACATAGGCCTTGGCTCCTAGCTTTCATTGGTAATAGACAAAGCTTTGAGGGTTGGGCCAAGTTGAAAGAGCGAAGTATTTCAGCTTTTTAAGAGCACAGAAAACATTTCAACTTGCAAGTTTGACAGAATATTTTGGTCCTCTCTCTCTCCCAAAGCCTCAGCTCCTAACTTACATTCATAATAGATAAACCTTTAGAGCTGGGCCAAGCTGAAAGACCGAAGTATTTCTTCTGTATTAATAGCACAGAAAACGTTACAACTTGCTAATATACACAATATTTTGCTCCTGTCTCCAAAAAATGGCAGACTACCACGTGTAGTGCCGATTAGAGCATTGAGAAGTACACTGCCATCATGGAACCAACCTTTACAGGAGGTCCTCAGGCAGGGGGGGTTTGAACTCGACCGTGCGACACAGACAGCGGGAGTTCATCTAACTGTGTTCAGTGGAGACATTTTGCTTCTGGACGGATTGGCCCGAGGGTCTGCAGCCCGCCTCAGAAGTGTCACACACTGACACAATGCTCCGGCAATATCGTATTCCGCTCGTGTTATATAACGGGTACATTCACTGTTCTCCATGGAAACGGTAATCAGAAAGGAAATAATGATATAAATGAAATAGACAGTGACATCAAACACGCATTAAGAAAAAAGTTTCTACAGTCTTCTGTAACAAACTACTTGCAATCATGTTCTTAATTGATATTGTTTTTCGATATTGATTTCATGTCATAAAGGGGGATATTTGTGGGAAAACGAGTTCATTTCAAGGTTGGTAAGCAGTCCACATAAAGTTGTCTCTCCTTGCACAAACTGCTACATTTGTCTCATCTAAAACGCATAATTCTGCAATGTACTTTTATCCTATCCTGTCCCCACCGTCGTGGGGACAGGACAGCCTAGTGGTCAGAGCATTGTGTTTGCAATTTGACAAACCAGGTTATCTCATTCAAGGGGATTTTCCCCCTGGAGTTAACATCAGTGCTGACTCCACTCTCCCCAAAAGTCCTTTGGATGAGACTATAAACCGAGGCCCCGTGTGCGAACGCCCGCAGAACATCTTGCCACTCGTTTAAAATCCTGTTCCACTTTTCGTAAGAGTAGGCCATCGTGTGCTGGTGGGAACAGATGACATGATTTACAAAACTGCACACACACAGGGACTGGGTGTAAAAAAAGGACATGAGTGCTTATTCCATTATCTTGATATAAAAGAATTTTTAAAAAAAAATATATATATATATATTTTTTTTAATTAAAAACACGCACACACACAACTGATACTATGCAGCTACAGCTAACTAAAAAGTCAATCAAGTGTGAGGAGTTGTTTTTCAAATTCCTTGACTAAAACACCATAATTATATCTTCATGAAATTGCAACTGCTCTTCTTGTCTGTGTATATTGTTTTTCGTCAGGCTGGCCTTTTTTCTACAGAATTTTGCCAGAACAACTGGCTTGATCTCTTATGGTGTGTGTGTGTGTGTGTGTGTGTGTGTGTGTGTGTGTGTGTGTGTGTGTGTGTGTGTGTGTGTATGTGTGTGTGTGTGTGTGTGTGTGATGTGCTTACCCCCCCCCCCCCCCCTAACGTGTGTTGAACGGGGGACTTTGGTTTAGTACAACAAGAAAAAAACAATACAAAGAAAAGTACATTGCAGAATTATGCGTTTTAGATAAAATAAATGTAGTAGTATGTGCAAGGAGAGACAACTTTATGTGGACTGCTTACCAACCTTGAAATGAACTCGTTTTCCCCCAAACATCCCCCTTTATGACATGAAATCAATATCGAAAAACAATATCAATTAACAACATTATTGCAAGCAGTTTACTACAGAGGACTGTAGAAAATATGTTCTTAATGCGTGTTTGATGTCACTGTTTATTTCATTTATATCATTATTTCCTTTCTGATTACCGTTTCCATGGAGAACAGTGAATGTACCCGTTATATAACACGAGCGGAATACGATATTGCCGGAGCATTGTGTCAGTGTGTGACACTTCTGAGGCGGGCTGCAGACCCTCGGGCCAATCCGTCCAGAAGCAAAATGTCTCCACTGAACACAGTTAGATGAACTCCCGCTGTCTGTGTCGCACGGTCGAGTTCAAACCCCCCCTGCCTGAGGACCTCCTGTAAAGGTTGGTTCAATGATGGCAGTGTACTTCTCAATGCTCTAATCGGCACTACACGTGGTAGTCTGCCATTTTTTGCACAGACACAGGAGCAAAATATTGTGTATATTAGCAAATTGAAATGTTTGCTGTGCTTCATCAAGAAGAAGAAATGCTTCGGTCTTTCAGCTTGGCCCAGCTCTAAAAAGGTTTGTCTATTACGAATGTAAGCTAGGAGCTAAGGCTTTGGAGAGAGAGAGAGAGAGAGAGAGAGAGAGGAGCAAAATATTCTGTCAAACTTGCAAGTTGACATTTTTCTGTGCTCCTAAAAAGGTGAAATACTTCACTCTTTCAACTTGGCCCAGCCCTCAAAGCTTTGTCTATTACCAATGGAAGCTACGAGCCAAGGCCTATGCTCAATAGTTAAGCTTTACAATGTCGTCTTGACTTCTTCATGACTGTGTTGTGCTATGTTTTGCATGCTGGTGGGTTTTTTTTCATTGGACTGTGTTGTATGTTGCTGTACACCACTGTCAGTCAGTCACACCTACCAGCCTGCAGTATCTTTGCATAGAAGCCAGGGCTATTGTCCCTACCACAGAAAACAGCTTGCCACAGTGCTGCTGCTGCCTTGTCCTTGCCAGTCTGTGTACTTTGTCTTTTCATATCAAAGTGGCTTCTTTTGGCCAAATGTTGCCAGGGACAACTTGATATCTTCTTTCTGTGGGTTTTTCATGCTTTTTCTAGTTTTTTAAACAATGTTTTGAAGCATGTTGAAATTAGGACTTTAGTTTCAACATTTTTTTTCTTTTTTTTAAAACTATGTTTAGATGCATGTTGAGAGAGTTTTTCTGCATGAAATTCGGGCTGCTCTCCCCGTGGAGAACGCGTCACCACAATAGAAGCGCCGCGCCACCCATTATTTTATTTTATTTTTTTCTGTCAGAAACTGTGTTTGTTTCCCTATCAGAGTGACTTTTTTTCGACAGGAGTTTGCCATGGAAATTTCCCTATGTTGCCCTGTGTTCTTTTACGTGCACTAAATAATGATGTGTAACACACGGGACCTCAATTTATCGTCACATTCGAAAGACTAGCACCAAGGCTACCACTCAAAGTCTAATGAATGGGGGAAATGTTTGGGGCTCAAACGGGGATCAAACTGTCGCACACTTCCAACCCGGACTTTTCGCTTTCTAGGCAGGTGCACCTAGGCAGACCACTGAGCCAGTTAGCATGCAAAGCAATCGCATGTGATCATGACATTTTTGCTACTGTCTGTGGAATTGGATGGCTATGAACTAGTGAATTAAGTCTGCAAACGGTTTTTTTTTTTTAAGTTGCCCGAATATTTAACTAAAAAACTCAAGAATACCTTATTCTCTCAAACTGAAGAAAAGTATATACTGGGCTACATATATATCTCTAACCTTCAATAAACCGTGTCATATATATCGAACGTTACTTGTCAGGGCAGGTGAATGTCTTAACCATCCTGCCACCTTCCTTTTTCTCAGAAGGTGATGATAACGTTATGGAAAGTAGCACGAAAAAGCATACTGTAAGAAAAAAACCCAACCCAAACCCAAAACGCATAAAAACGCATAACGGGAGGAAACATGTCTATAATTTACATATTCTTGGGGCGAAAATAGTGTAGCAGCAGCAGCAAAAGTGTGCAATTTCTGACCCCTACAGAAGATTAGCTGGACATTTTCTGGAATAAGGGACTCCTTTCATACCTGCATGTCGCTAACAGGGGGCTGATGGGGGCCACTGAGAGGGGGTTTAGTGGGAAGGCAGCTTCCAGCCCCCTCCCCCTCCTACTCCCCCTCCTCCTTCCCCCCAAAAAGTTGGAGTATTCCTCACACTGATTGTGGATTGTAGATTGAGGTTGGTTTGGGGGTGGGGGGTTCGTCTTTTTTGGCAGAGAGAGATGGGGGGAGGAGGGAAGGACAGAGAGAGAGGGGGGAGGGAGAGAGAGAGAGATAGAGGGGGGAGGGAGAGAGAGAGGGGGGGGAGAGAGAGATTGAGGAGGGAGAGAGAGAGAGAGAGAGAGAGAGAGAGAGAGAGAGAGAGAGAAGTAGAGATAGAGAGAGAGAGACAGATAGAGAGAGACAGAGAGAGAGAGACAGAGAGAGAGAATTCGAACGGTTTATTA
>CM060342.1:9682677-9692677 GCA_030674155.1 Stramonita haemastoma | reverse complement strand
AGATCAAATATGCACGTTTAAGATCCCGTAGTTCATGTCAGTGTTCGATGGTTTACGAAAATATGTACATAGCTCCCCGAAGTCGGAATAATCTTGCTATACCTTCATGGTAGGCAAAAACGATGGCAAACGCAGAACCTCACCATTTAGTGAACCTCGGAGCTCTAGACGAGGAGCGGGCGGGGGAAAAACCAACACAGACGTTACTTATGCAGAAACGGGGTCAAACTTTGCTTGCATGCGATAAACTGTCTGGAATTTATCCTGTGTGCAATAAACTGCTTTAAAACGATTTGGCCCATGTACATAAACTGGATCAAATTTGGTCTGCCTGAAATAAACTGGCTCAAATTTGGCCTGTCTGCAATAAACTGGCTCAAATTTGGCCTGTATACAATAAACTGGCTCAAATTTGGCCTGTATGTAGTAAACTGGCTTCAATTGGACCTGTATGCAATAAACTGGCTTCAATTTGGCCTGTCTTCTCTTAAAAATGGTTATTAAAAAAGGTAAAGGTGTCCCATAACCTATGTGGTCGTAGGGGAGCGAGGCATCAGAGACCTCAGCTTCTCTAGGGGCCAGCATGTTGAGGGCGGCGCCCATCTCTCCCTCGTTGCTTTACCTTTCCTGAACCTAAAGAGGGCAGGTACCCATTGACAGCTGGGTGAACTGGGGGACTGTTCTGAAGCCAAGGCGCGCAAAGAGTTACCCATCCAATCGGTAACCACGCTCGATATTGCTTGACATTGGCTGGGGGGAAAGCGAGCGCTCTGACCACTGAACTATCCCGTCCCCTAAATGAAATGGTACAGACCATTATTCAAACACACACACACACACACACACACACACACACACACACACACACACACACACACACACACACACACACACACAAAAGTATCAGGAAGTTTAACATCATAGACATTACTTTTTTTTCTACCACTTTGTGACCCTAGAAGTCTAGTTCTACTTTTCCCCCTAACAGCCAACAACAGCAACATCCTGTCTCTCGCCTTCCCACCCTTTAAAGGGCCCAGTGGAGAGATGTAATCCAATTAGTCTGTTTATAACACACATCCCGCTGGCCTCGCCTCAAAAGAGGCTCTATAAGGGATGTCACCTCGCGACGAATTAAAATCTCTGATCCAAATTATGCAGCTATATATCAATTAAGTCAACCGGATTTAAAAAAAAAAAAAAAAAAAAAAAGAAGAAATATCATTCAGACTTTTCCTGGTATCAACGTAAGGACCACGTCAGATCAGGTCATTACTTTATATAGTAACAACGTAAACGACAGATTACAGGATAGCCTAGTGGTCAGAACATTGCGCTGGCAATTTTGACGACCCGGGTTCGATTCCTGTTCGAGGGGATTTTTCCTCTGGAGTTAACATCAGTGTTGACTCCACTCTCCCCAAAAAGTCATTCAGATGAGACCGTAAACCGAGGCCCCGTGTGCGAACACACGCAGAACATCTTGCGCACACGTTAAATCCTGTTCCGCTTTTTGTAAGAGTAGGCCGAAGTCGGAATGCAGCTAGCTCCGTGGTCGCTTAAAAAAAAAAAGGTTGCGTATGCACCCCCCCCCAAAAAAAAAACAACAACAAACACACACACACACACACACACACACACACACACACACACACACACACACAACACACACACACACACACACACACACAACAGCCCCAATCTCATCGTTAGTAAACCTCAGAGCTCGAGCTGAGGAAACCAAAAAAAAAAAAAAAAAAAAAAAAAAAAAAAAGAAAAAGAAAGAAAAAAAGAAACGAACCACTTACCACTCATTCCAGGGCTATTATATACCCACTGAACAAAGGTACCTAGGATATTTGGTTTTGTTTGGGGGGGTGTGGGTTTTTTTGGGTTTTTTTTTTTTTTTTTATAGTGGATCGGCGGTCTAGAGGTAACGCGCCTGCCTAGAAAGCGAAAAGTCCGGGTCGGAAGTGTGCGGTTGGTTTAATCCCCGTTTGGGCCCCAAACTGCCCCCAGCACCCATCCATTAGACCACGAGTGGTGGTCTGGGTGCTAGTCTTTCGGATGAGACGATAAACCGAGAGGTCCCGTGTGTTACACATATTTATTTAGCGCACTTAAAAGAACCCAATGCAACAAGAGAGGTATCCCAGGCAAAATTCTGTTCGAGAAAAAAGCCACTCTTGATAGAGAAACAAATACAGTTTGCAGACAGGGAAAAAAAATACTGGGTGGCGCTGCTGTTGTGGCGACGCGCTGTCCTTGCAAAAAGCAGCCCGAGTAAAGTGGTCTCATTTAAAAAAGATTGAACTTAATATTTTACCCCTTTTTTGGGGGGGGGTGGGGGGTGGGGGAGGAGGGGAGAAACATATCTGTCACTCTTTTGCACTCTTATCACTGAATCTATTCCCCCTCCCTCCCCCACCCCCCACCCCTCTATTTCAATACTCCTTTATACCTATACGTCTTGTCAATATCTCTGGCTGTAATAATCAATTAAAGGAAAACAAACCGAAACAAAAACAAAAAATGAAAACAAACCAAAAATCTGTATCGAACACATGAAGGTGATATAGTTCGATCTAATAGATCTTGTTTGAAAAAGAGCGCTCTAAGGAGATTGCAGTGGGAAAAGGGAGGGTGGGGTGGGGACGGGTAGGGGGTGTAGGGGGGTGGGGGTGGAGGGGGAGTATTTTACCTGAGGGTACCATGTTGCTTTTTTTTTCTTTTGTTTATTTTTACATGTTTCTGCTATGTCTGTCTGTCTCCGTCTCTCTGTCTCTGTGTCTCTGTCTCTGACTCTCTCTGAGTCTCTGTCTCTCTATCTCTCTCTCTCTGTGCCCCACTCTCTCTCTCTCTCTCTCTCTCTCTCTCTCTCTCTGTCTCTCCTCTGCCCCCCTCTCTCTCCCCTCTCTCTCCCTCTCCTTTCCCGTCTCTCTCTCTATCCCCCCCTCTCTCTCTCTCTTTCGCTATGTGTGTGTGTGTGTGTGTGTGTGTGTGTGTGTGTGTGTGTGTGTGTGTGTGTGTGTGTGTGTGTGTGTGTGTTTCTTTTATTTCGAGGATAATGGAATACGCACTCCTGTGAGCGTATGTGTACGCGCGCGCGCGTGCGTGCGTGCGTGTGTGCGTGCGTGCGTGTGTTTGTGTTTGTGTGAATAAGTGTGTGCGTGCGTGCGTGCGAATGTGTGCGTGCGAGCGTGCAAGCGTGTGCACGTGCGAGCGTGCGTGCGTGTGTCTGTCTGTATTTTATTCAGTCTTTTCTTTTTCTTTTCTTTTCTTTTCTTGTTTAACTGGGTGGGGTGGGTAGATAGGTGATGACGGGAGATTTTTCGTTCTGGCAGTGTTGATTTGTTCTTATGTTGGTTGTTTTTTGTGTTTTGTTTCTTTTCTGATTTCTTTGTCTTTTCTGTTGGTTCTTTTTCTTGTTCTCTTTTTTCTTTTCTTTTGTTTATTTCTGTATTCGTTTTTTTTCTCTCTCTCTCTCTCTTTTTTGCCTTCTCTTTTTTTCCATTCTTTCTTTCCTTTTGTTCTTTCTTTCTTCCTTTTTTTATTTGTTCGGTTTTTTTCCACATTATTCCGCGTATCTTGTTTTCATTCCTTCTTTTTTTTTTGTCTTCATTCTTCTTACTTTTATGTATGTCTATCCGTATTAATTCCTGTCTCTTTTTTTTTTTTTTTTTTGTCTTTCCTTCCTTTTTTGTCCTTATTATTTTTCTTCCTTTTCTCCTTTTTCTTCTCCTTCCTTTCTTTATTTTCTTCTTTATTTCTTCCTCTCTTTCTTGCTTTCTTTCTTTTTACTTCCTTTCTTTCTTTCTTCTTTCCTTTCTTTCTTTCTGTCTTATTCTCTTCCTTTTCTTTTTTCTTTCTTCCTTCTTTCCTTTCTTTCTTCTTTTATTCTTTATTCCTTTCTTTCTTTCTTTCTGCCCGTCCTTTCTTTCTTTCTTCCTTTCTTATTTTTCATTTTTCTTTCTTCCATTCTTTCTTTCCTCTCCTCTTTTTTGTTTTCCTTTCTTTCTTTCTCTTTTTTTTCTTCGTCCCTTCATTCCTTTATGTCTGTCTTTATTTCTTTTTCTTTTCTTCTTTCTTTCCTTTTCTCAATATCGTTTTTGTTTTGAGAGGCATCGATTAGGAATGTTTTGCATAGAAATTCGGATCTTTATTCTGTTTTTCTATCTATCCTTTTTTTTTCTTCTTTCCTTTTCTTTTCTTTTCTTTTCTGTTCTTCTTCTTCTTCTTCTTCTTCTTTGCAGTCAGGGTGATGAGATATCTTGGGCACGGAAATGGGATTTTTTATTCTGTTTTTCTTCCTCATAATATCTGCTCTTCGGTTTTCAATCTGTGTGTGTTTTGCTGAGAATGTCACTCTGCGTGTTGTGTGTGTGTGTGTGTGTGTGTGTGTGTGTGTGTGTGTGTGTGTGTGTGTGTGTGTGTGTGTGTGTGTGTGTGTGTGAGGTGTGTGTATGTGTGTGTGTGTGTGTGTGTGTGTGTGTGTGTGTGTGTGTGTGTGTGTGGTGTTGCTTGTGTGTGTGTGTGTATGTGTGTATGTATGTATGTATGTATGTGCGTGTGTGTGTTTTTGATAGGTGTGTGTGTTGTGTGTGTGTGTGTGTGTGTGTGTGTGTGTGTGTGTGTGTGTGTGTGTGTGTGTGTGTGTGTGTGTGTGAAGCTAAATGAATCAAACATATTGTTTCGAGCATGCCAAAAGCTATTTGCATGCTGTTGCTCTCAATTTGTGTATGTATATCCTACATTTTTTTTTCTTTTTTCTTTTTTACTGCCTCATCTTCTGTGACGTCCCCGTTCTGCTGTTCCCACGCCGCTCATCTCAATCTCCCCGCCACAGCCATACCCAGATTCGTTGTGTCTCATCCCCAGGGTCGGAAGTCCACAGGGAGCACATCAATATCAGGCCGCCGTGGGGCCACCAGCCAGAGGGGCCCTGCACTGCTGCTGGGTCACTTAGGTGGTGTTCAGTGGTGCCTGTTCTGAGCTAACATACGCAGGACACCACCTACTAAGCCCCCTACTAACGACAGTATTAGCTCAGTTGTGGAGCCAGACTGAGTGGAGTCACCCACCCAAGGTGGCAACCACCACAACGTCCCTCCAACGACCGCCTCCCCGCGAACCCCCAACCCCAAAGGCTTTGACACAAACTCACCACAGGTACAGAAGCGTATGGGGAAGCCGAATCTGAGGTCACCATGAGACCAGAGGAACGGGAGCCACCGAATCAGAGACAATTTATTGTTATTGCATGATGATCAATGGTAATGATGATGACGTAATGATGCTGCTGTGGAAGTGCATGTGCTTTGAGACTACTTGACAGGTTTGTACTATACACATACTATTATGATATATCCCGGCGTCAACCAGGCCCAAGAAATACAGACACCTGCAGTGTTGGTCAGGTAATTGTGGGCAACACTCTCAACCTCGCATCCGTGAAGTGGATGAAGCTCGACGATGTGGTCCCAGTCTTCCCACTGAGCCCACAGCACACTCACTCTGGGTAGGAGCCGGCCGAAGTGCGAAAAACCTCGGGGATCTTATGGGACTCGAACCCGCGACCTTCCAGTCCGAAATCCAAGGTGCTAAACACAGCGCCATGGCGGCTTGTCATGTATAACATACATGTTTTCTGAATAAAGATCTATTGAAAAATGAGAATGAAGCATGAATATTTCAGTGCTACACAGTCCGGACTTGACAGTGGTGTCACAAAGTCTTTAGACTGAGTTTCGCGCCGGAAAATTGTGGCTGAAGTCTTGCAACTTTCCCTGGGGGCACATTTTGCGTGGGGAAACATCATCAACTCAGTACGTGCCCGATTTTGCGACTTAATGCTTGGTTTAAAAGCCAGTGATTGTGTCCCTGAGGGTGTGTGCCAAGTCGGCTCTGTCTGAGAGAGAGAGAGAGAGGAGAGAGAGGAGAGAGAGAGAGAGAGAGAGAGAGAGAGAGAAGAGAGAGAGAGAGAGAGAGAGAGAGAGAGGAGAGAGCGAGCGAGCGAGCGAGCGAGCGAGGAGAGAGAGAGAGAGAGGAGAGAGAGAGAGAGAGAGAGAGAGAGAGAGAGAGAGAGAGAGAGAGAGAGAGACTTCAGACTTCAGACTTCAGACTTTTACTGTACATCGGCCTTAGGCCACAATACGAAAGAATGGTGGGCATAGAGTGTGGGCGTGTAACATCAGTATTACAAATATATTACTATCAACGTATATGTATTTGAAATGATGTATCAGCAATGATAAAACAAGAAAGTTATATGTAGAAGCCGTATCTTAAATGTTTATTACGAAACAATTCACGTGCGTCATAATCAACAATGTTTTTAAATGTAGTATTCATCAACACAAGGATTAATTTCTAGAAAGTTATCTTACTTCTTCTGTTGGTTGCATGAAAAATATATCATGACAAATTGTATCTATCAGTAGGTACTGTAGCTTTGAGTTAGCACATGGAAAGGAAGTCTTTTAGAATCTTTGAGACGCTTATTTTTTAAATCTTCATAGACAGGACAATGCAATAAAAGTGAGGGATTTTTGAACATATATGTGGTCTTCACAAACAGTGCATTGCTTAACTTCGTTTAAGCTATTATCCTGCTGTGTATTATTGTTCAGTGGTAAAGCATTGAATCTTATTTGCGTAACTGCAACGCGGAAACAATATGCATCCATTTCACTGATATACTTCTCTTTTTCCGAAACAGTCTTAAAGTTTCTATAACCGTCATATCGATTACGATTTCTAATGGTGCCAGTCCATTCCTTGGAAAACCAATGTACAAGTCTCTGTTTAAAGACATGCAAGAACATTTGTACGTCTCCTACTCCTTGGTTTAAAACAAAAAAACGATATAAGACAGACAGACAGACAGACAGACAGACAGACAGACAGACAGACAGACACACACACACACACACACCACACACACACACACACACACACACACACACACACACACACACACACACATACACACACACTCACTCACACACACACACACACACACACACACACACACACACACACACACACACACACACACACACACACACACACACACAGAAAAAGATCAAATCAAATTTATTTATTTCGAGGTAAATGAATAAGCATCCATGTGCTTTTTATATCCAGTCCCCGATTCCTTTCGAGAGAGAGAGAGGGGAGGAGGGAGGGAGGGAGACAGACAGATACACACACACACACACACACACACACACACACACACACACACACAGACATACACACACAGACACACAGACACACACACAGACAGATTTTTGATGAGGGTAATCGGGCAAGTCAGAGGCTTTTTTGGCACTGAGTCCTCATAAGAAGTGGAAAAGTAAATGGATAATTGATTTTGTGTGAGTGGTGTGTGTGTGTGTGTGTGTGTGTGTGTGCGTGCGTGCGCGCGCGCGTGCGTGACACGTACCCCCCCCTCCCCCATAAGAAGAGCTCTTGACTTTAGTAGTGGGGGAGAGAGAAAAAAAAACCTGCAAATTTAAGTGGTACGGGCATGTCACACGAACATCCGGATTGGCGTTTTCAAGTCTGGTTTTTTTTTTTTCCCACTTCCTCGTTAGTAAAATGGTATGATGATCTCTGTCTGCCTGCCTGTTCCGTAGTCCCGTAAACCGTGGGGGGCACAACTGAAGATTTTTACAACCAGCTTCCTCCATTCCCTACGGTTCTCCGCCCTCCCGTAGCAGATCGTTTCCACCCAAGGCCTGTTCACTCTCTGATGTTGTTGTCTTCCCATCGTTTCCTCTGTCTGCCTCTTCTTTGTCTCCTTCCCTCCCTCCCCTTACTGTTTGTTTCCTGTAAGGAACGATCTCTGTATAAGAGATACCCCCCAAAAAAGTTGGCGAAAGTATCTCTACATATATCTATGACTTGTATCCTTAAAACTTCCAAAATGTCTGCTGCTGTTATGTGGTGGTCCACGTTTCACATGCGTTACAAAAAATAAATTCACAGATAAATTCTTCACCGTCACCTTCACCTGTCCCGTAGCCCCGTGGACCGTGGAGGGGGGGGGGGCACAACTGAAGATTTTGCAACCAGCCTCCTCCACATTTTATTTACCCTCCCCGGATAAATACGCGAGGTCAAAAATTAAAGGGGGGAGGTGTGGGAGATGGGAGGTGGAAGGTAGTAGGGGGTTGGGGGGGGGGAGGGGAGAGAGGAGGCAGAGAGTGAGAGAGTATAATGGGAAAAACAAGGCCATCTTTTTCTTCTTTTCCTTCCAGTCTGCTTGATTGACGCTGGATGACATTCACTAGACACTCCGCTCTCCCTTTTCTCTACCAACTGACGTCAAACTACCATCTCTCTACCCCCCCATCCCCCCTCCAAACCCCCACCCACACCCCTCTTCCCCCTCCCCCCCCACACCCACCCACCACTATCCCTACCTCATCATGGCACCACTTTCTTTCCTACCACCCCTCCTTTCTCCCCCTCCTCCTCCTCCTCCTCCCTCTGCTTCCCTCTCTCTCCCTTTCCCAGCCTTGTCAATCGGGGGGGGAGTCTGAATTTTGCTATAATCCGCAAAAAAAATAGATGAGTGAGCAATTTTTGGAACAGATTTGGAATTAATGTCCAGTTTTTAAGATTTTTTGTGGCTGGTGCAAAGGGGATAACATACAAAAGTATTGTGTGTGGTGGGGGGGGGGGGGGGGGTAGAATTGTGTGTGTGTGTGTGTGTCTATCTGTGTGCGTCTGTCTGTCTATGTATGTGGGTGTTTTTTTTTGTTTGTGTGTGTGTGTGTGTGTGTGTGTGTGTGTGTGTGTGTGTGTGAGTGTGTGTGTGAGTGTGTGTGAGAGAGAGAGGCCATCTTTTTTTTTTCTAAGTTTAAGCTTTTAAGATTTTGTGCTGGTCTAAAGTGGATGAAATGTGAGCATACACGCACGCATACACGCACACACTCACACCACACTCATACACACACACACACACACAATCACCACACACACACACACACACACACACACACACACACACACACACACACACACACACACACACACACACACACACACACACACACACACACACACAAAAGAGCGAAAAATAAAACCCTCCTAAGATAATACAAAACATCATGGCTTCAATATCCACCACCACCCACCACCCTCCCTCTTTCCCTGTCTAATATCTAGCCAGCCTCCTTCCTCTCCTCCCTCCCTCCCTCCCTCCTCCCTCTTCCCTTAAAAAGAATATTTTTGTCTGGCAGCCATTCCGGGGGGGAGGGGGGTGGGGGGGGAGAGAGGAGAGACAGACAGAAAAACACGCTGAGAAGAGAGAGAGAGACACAGGTCAGAAACATCCATATTATTTCTCGTATCTTTTTGGGACGATGAATTTCACTGCCAATCATAGGCACAGCCAGTGGAGAAACATTTCCGAATGAGTTTTTTTTATGTATATATATATATAGGGGGGGGGGGGGGTCAGTACAGTTTAGTGGTTAGAGCGTTGCGTTCGTGTTCTGAAGCCCCAGAATCGAACCCCCACCTATGGAGGCCTCCCTCCCCCTCCCCCCCCCCCCCACACACACACAACACAATACACACACCCACTCCTCTCTGTCTCTCCCCTCACACACACACACACACACACACACACACAACACACACACACACGCACCACACACACACACCCACAACCACACACGACACTACACGCACACCACACACACACACAACACACACACAACACAACACAACACACACAACAACACCAACAACACACACACACACACCCATCACCACCATTACCACCACCACACACCACCTTCCCCATCCCCCTCCTTTCTCTCATTCACACACACACACAAAACACACCACACCACACACACACACAACACACACACAACACAACACACACACACACCACCAACACACAACACACCACCCACCACACACACACCACACCACACACACACACACACACACACACACACACACACACACACACACACAC
>CM060342.1:9651841-9682577 GCA_030674155.1 Stramonita haemastoma | reverse complement strand
GAAACAGGACTGGGTCTGTTCTGTTAGGTTTGGTTTGAGGTGTTTTTTTTGTTTGGATAAGGGGGTGTCACAGGGAAATCTTTCCATACCTCTGTACTAAAGTTTAATCGTAAACTCGTGGCAGTTTGAGGTGAGTATCTCGATAAGGTTAGGTGGAAGGGAAGAGGAGAATTACAGGAGGGGAGAAGTGCTGCCATTCATGAACGAAGGGTTAAGAACGAGTTTTGTTACGTTTGGTATGGTTTTTGTTGTTACGTGTGAACACTTAGTTATGTTTGAACACTTAAATTCAATTGATCTTTATTCAGAAAACCTAATGCTAGACGGTCTGTAAAAAGCAAGAAAAAAGCTCAGAGCTTGGTTTGAAAATTGAAGTTAAACAGTTAAAGTCTGTCTCGAGCCTACGCCAGTCTATCGCAGGGTTAACCCCCAACACAAGGTTGGTACCCCTTTTACACCTGGGTGGGGTGAGGAAAATTGAAGTGGCACATTTTAAACCAAACGGTTTCTTTTTCAATGTCGGCGAGGAAACCTAAGTGCCAGAGTTGAGGAAAGTAGTTTTTTTTTTGCGATTGCCAGTGAGCAAAGCTGTAAAAGAATAAGACAAGGCAAAGTAATGTTGGGAAAGTTAAGGCAAGGCTAGCCAAAGTTTTAAAAGTTAGCAGCATGGCTTAGTCAGAAACTTGGATAGAGGTAGGAAAAGGCAATGCTGTGCTAATGAACGGCAAGATGAGGCCAGGCAAGGGTTGCCCGAGTTCTTTAATTTGCGTGATATCAACAGAAGTTTGTTTAACATTGAAAATGGGTAAGAAAAAATCAAAGTAAGGCAAAATAAGGCAAGGCTTGGAAATCAAAATAAGACAAGACGATGAAAAAAATAGGCAAAAGGCAAGGCAAAACAAGCAAGGTGAAGAAAAATCTGGGCACAGGAAAACAATGCAACGCAAAATAAGTCAAGACAAAGTAAAATGAAGCAATGTTGGACAAATCAAGGCAAGGCAAGAAAAAAATAAATTAAGAAAAAAAAGCAAGCAAAACTAAGCAAAGCAAGGTAAGGCAAAATCAAGCAAAACGAGGCAGTATAAGGCAACGCAAACCGACAAAAATTAGGCAAAACTAGGCATGGGAAAGCAGGAAAAGAAAGGACGGGAAAGATAAGGTGAAGAAATGCAATATTTCATTTCAACCCTCAACCAAGACAGCTTTGTTGGCAACAGGCAAATAGGCAAGGCAAGGAAGGGCAAGGCAAGGCAAGGCAAGGCAAGGCAAGGCAGGGCAACGCAACGCAACGCAACGCAACGCAACGCAACGCAACGCAGGGCAAGTTAAAATCCAGTTATTCTAGTGGAATAACAATCTTGAAAACTTCTTTGAAATAGGCACAGTAAATCTAAATGAGAAGAAAGGGGGGGGGGGGGGGGGGGGGGGGAGGGAATCGACTAAAAGTATCTTTTCTAAAGCTCTCTTGGGAGAGGTACATTAAAGTGCTGTATCAGTTCAACATTTCTTTCGAGTGCAGTTCAACTGATAACACATATAGGGCACAGATAACACATATAGGGCACAGATAACACATATAGGGCACAGATAACACATAATTATAGGGCACGCGTTAGCCTTGTGGTTAGAGCATTGACCTCTTGATCTGAACGATGGAGTTCAAGCCACCACGGAGTCGTCTGTTCGAGGGGATTTTCATACGGGAAAATAGAATCGATACCGATGTTTACTCCAACGGGAAAAAAAAAACCCTCAGACGGGCAGGAAAGAAAGGGTGGTGACTCAAACCCATGCTGTCAGATCGCGAGCTGAATGTTCTAACCGCTGGGCCCTCCTCTGCGGATCTACACTGACCCAAGCTGCACGAGGAGTTGAACATCGTCTCTCCATTTGTTGTAACTGTCGGCTGCCTTGTCTCCGTTGGCGTTGTCTTGGATGTGTCCATCTTGGTGGGCGAATTCGTCCCAGATGCTCTTGCCTTTGCCTGTAACACCGTGATCGTCTTCTTGAGAGAAGGGAGGAATGGAGTGGAGAATGGAAGAAAAAACAATGGATGGAAGGAAGGAATGGAGAAGATAATGAAGGGAAAGGAGGAAGGGGTGAATAAATGAAAGAAGGGAAGGGAGGGGGAAAGTATGAATGAAACGAATGAGTGAATGAAAGAAATAAGGGATGAATGAAGAAAAGATAAAAGGAAGGAAAAGAATGGATGGATGGATGGATGGATGGATGGATGGATGGATGGATGGATGGATGGATGGATGGATGGATGGATGGATGGATGGATGGATGGATGGATGGATGGATGATAGAATGAATGAATGAATGAAAATAAATAAGGAAGGAAAAAGGAAGGAAGGAAATTTAAGGAAAAGATGAATGGAGAAGGGATTAAAGGAAAAGATGAATGAATGAAGAATGAAAAAATGGACAAATGAAGAAAAAATGGATGAATGAATAAGGGACGAACGGGACATGCAGGTCAGAAAGACAGAGACAGACAGAGGCATAGACACAGAGACAGACAGACAGACAGACAGTTTACCATCTTGGTCCTTTGCTCCTTCTATCTGGTATGCCGAGGTGGCCACGCCGAAAGCGAAGTCTTTAGGAAACGTGCCCAGCACAATCTTGTGACCTTCCACCTTGGCGGCCTCGTCATAACCTCGGGTCAAAGGGCAGCGTGTGCCCAGGAAGGTCAATGCCAGTAACAGCGCCTTCTGTGGGCTGCCCATGGCTTTATAGAAACATACACACACGTTGAAGTTGAATTCATGTGATTTTGCTGTTAGCGAGGTGGTCAAGATAAATGATTGTGCATCTCTGGATAGAAACGTAATAAAGCTCTGTTTTTAGTGCGATCATCATGGTAAAGGTCAAGTTAAATTGTACATTTTATTCGGATTATGTCCTTTTGAACAAGGATACAAGGTACCCCAATAATTGTATGACAGATGCTCTGGTAGACTATGATTATAATCCTGGATGTCCTAGTGTTACGTAATAAAAGTTAGTATGACTATGACGTATGATGATAAGAAGAAACACTTTCAAGCAGAGATTCTCTGGAACTGTAATGTGCCAGGGACACCAACTTTTACATCGTATTCATCAAAAGATGGAACTCTGTAATCTTCCTAGGTAAAGGTGTCCCATAACCTATGTGGTCGTAGGGGAGCGAGGCATCAGAGACCTCAGCTTCTCTAGGGGCCAGCATATTGAGGGCGGCGCCCATCTCCTCTCCCTCGCTGCTTTACCCTCCCTGACCCCGAATAGGGCAGTTACCCATTTACAGCTAGGTGAACTTGGGGACTGGAATGAAGCCAAGGCGAGATAACGGTCACCCATCCACTTGGTAACCATGCTCGATGCTGCTAAACCTTAGCTGATGGGGGAAAGCGAGTGCTCTGACCACTGAGCTATCACCCATTCCATTGGTAACCACGCTCGATGCTGCTTAAATAACCTTGGCTGGGGGAAAGCGAGTGCTCTGACCACTGAGCTACTCCGTCCCCTACATCAGTGAAGACAGGGGCCAATTTTTGTGTTTCAGAGAAACGGTCCTGCGCTCCTATACAAGTTTCAGTCTGGAGAATGCTGCGTTGTTGCAGCTGTTACTGCCTTTGAGACAAGCTTCTGGTTCGTATTCCTCACAGAAAATGATGGATCCCAGGTAAATGAACTTATTGATTAGTTTCTGATTTTGATCATGTACATTATTATACGTTAGCAATGATTGTCATGTTGTGGCTTGACATACGCGTGGTCTTCTCAGCGTTGATTTCCATGCCATATCTTGCGGATTTTTGTTAATTTTTGTTGTTGTTGTTGTTATGTTATTGGTCATTGTCTAGTGTAAGACCATTAACTTTCTCTGCAAGGCGAAGATTCGTGATGGATCTTCTGTTGCCAACTGTGCCGATTTTATCTTCAAAGAAATTAATGCTTTCCAGAAATACGTTGAAAAGTGTCCGACATAGAACGCAACCCTTCGTGAATCTGTATAGCACCTTCCTATTGGTATTTTTAACAGCTGCATCCATTGCATTAAAGGGGAAAAAATGTTGCAATACTGTGTCTACAAAGCTTCCATGCCATTTAGAACATTTGTTGCAATACCACTTTTGCTAAACTTAGCTGTCAAACTTAATCTGGTGCATCATGACACGACATTTTTTTTTTCGTAAACAAAGTTGTTCAACATAGTTGGGAATGGAAATGGGGACACCACGGGGAGATTAGTAGAACACAGAGAGAGAGAGAGAGAGAGAGGAGAGAGAGAGGAGAGAGAGAGAGAGAGAGAGAGGAGAGAGAGGAGAGGAGGGGGGGGGGGGGGGGGGGGGGAGGGGGAGAGAGGGAGGATTCAGGGGAGGTAGGAGGTCAACATACTGTGAGATACAGGGGTACCACACACTAGTAGCCGTTCACACGTTCAGTATACCTTCAGTACACACGGGGTATATTACCTGGTTTCTCAGGTGGGGGTCATCGGGGACTTAAAGATTCAGCTAGATGTTGACTTTTTGCTTGGGAACATGTACCCCTACTTGAACCCTGGTTATCTGTGCACAAGCTGGGAGGGGGGGGGGGGGATTAAGCGAACATCGGCCGAACATGGAGAGGGGCTACATAGGATTTTGCCATACCTGGTGGTCACCTGACGATGAAAATATGTAGAGTTGACATCCCTACCATACCCGCTCCCATTTCTCTCTCTCTGTGTGTGTTGTGTGTGTGTGTGTGTGTGTGTGTGTGTTGTGTGTGTGTGTGTGTGTGTGTGTGTTGTGTGTGTCTGTCTGTCTGTCTGTCTGTCTGTCTGTCTGTCTGTCTGTCTGTCTGTCTGTCTCTCTCTCTCTCTCTCTCTCTCTCTCTCTCTCTCTCTCTCTCTCTCTCTCTCTCTCTCTCTCTCTCTCTCTCTCTCTCAAGCAAGAGAGAAAAAAAGAAAGAAATGCAGAGGGTAGTTAGATAAAATTTCAAAATGCCTCAAGTGCTAAGTCAAAATTTAAAAATCTAAGATTTTTTTTTCTCTTTTTCTTCAGTTAAGAAAAAGAGAAAACCTATGCAGTTATTCTTGCAATGATTAAGGAATTGTGATTGGTTACCTGCACTTGTTTTCTTCCATTACTATATATGTATTCCACTACTTTTTGTCAGATATATATATATATATATATATATATAATATTATATATATATATATTATATATATATATATATATATATATATATATATATATATATATGTAGTGTGTGTGTGTGTGTGCGCGTGTGCGCGCGCGCGCGTCCGTCGGCACAGGCACGTGTGTTTGACGGGTTATTCGAGTAGCTGCCTTAGAGAGGTTCGCATAGTGTTAAAAGTTGGCTGACGTGGACGTAAATAAAGATGTCATATGATTTGCTAATACTTTCAATTAGATGAAAAAAAACAAGCTGTAACGTTTCATAAAGTCATCATAAGATTCATTTGCAATGTTCTTTTCTTTCTTATTTTTTTCTTTTTTTACATCAGGCATTCATCTCTTGAAAATTAAACCTTTACCCCCAAAAAAACAAAACCAAAAAACAATAACAAACAAAAAACACAAACAACAACAACAAACAAAACACACACACACACACACACACCACACACAAACAAAACAAAAATAACCCCTCCCCCCTAAACATCACACTCTCACTCTCTCTCTCTGTTTTTTCTGGTAGCAAATTATGGAACGAAATCCCAGTCCTTATGAAAGAGAAAAGTAGCATATCATCTTTCAAAAAAGCGTACCACACACATTTGTTCAATTTCTTGTAATAGACATTTTGTGAGTATCTTGTCGAACTTGGTGTTGGTGTTTGTGTGTGTTGAGTTTGCACGTGCGCGCTGGTTTGCTTGCTTTGATTTTGTTTCTTTTGTCATTGAACTTGATTTGTATCTGTCATCTGGAGTTTGTATTTATTCTCAGTGTTGAAGTGGGCATGAGAGTGCACGTGTAAGGACACGCCGGCGTGCGTGCGTGCGTGCGTGTTGTGTGTGTGTGTGTGTGTGTGTTTTGTGTGTGTATTTGCTTTGACCTCTGAATCATTGCTGCTATGTGTCGGATTTATTATTTTCATTACATTTTTTAATGTCCATTCAATGAAATTGTGAGAAATACATTTTGTCTAGTGAATTGTTACTAGATTTGTAAATTTGATATCATGTCGGATTATTGATTTTTATGTGTATTTATCAATATATATATCTGTGTGTGTGTGTGTGTGTTTGTGTGTGTTTGGTGTGAAGTGATTGAACACCTTGAGTGGTTATGTAAATAACTACGTAATTGTTTTTGTCATGGTGTCCTTGATTTGTTTATTAACTTGCTGATTCCATTACGTTTGTTTGGCTTGTTTATTTATCTTTTTATTGTTGGTTTGTTTGTGTGTGTGTGTGTGTGTGTGTGTGTGTTTTTTTTTTGTTTTTTTTTGGGGGGGGTGTTGTTGTTTTTTCTGAGGGCCTGGTGTAAAGAAGCTTGTGGCTTATCCAACTACCCTCATTAAATATTCGAGTTTCTCTCTCTCTCTCTCCTCTCTCTCTTCTCTCTCTCTCTCTTTCTCTCTCTCTCTCTCTCTCTCTCTCTCTCTCTCTCTCTCTCTCTCTCATGAATTCATGTAAACTGATAACCTCTACACAATAATACAAATCATTCTTTCTCCTGTATCATTCTCTTCTCCCTAAACACCCTATGGAGTCACTAGGGCACTGCACTGTATTCTTCAGGCAGTCTCTCTTGGACAAGTTGAACCTGGCGGAGCCCATTCCTTCTCCAGGTACAGGGTGCATGCTCGGCATGACAACACTTTTACTCTAAGTTTAAGCCAGGTTTGTAGTTTGATACTTCTAGATCTACAAAACATCCATTTGAAAATAAAAACAGACTAGGGGAAGCAATTTATAAAGTTTGGTCTTTTAGAGTTGTTTCCCTTAAAATACTGGTGTGAATGGTTTATAACCAGGCAATTTGTTTTCAGCATTGGTCGGTTTTTCTTCTAATTTTGAAAAGCATTATTGTAACGAATTTGCCATCTTGCTTTTAAAAAAACACCTAAAACCCAACACCCGAACTTTCTTGATATATAAAAGCAGAGAAACGTTTTATTCAGCGTTCTTACAAGGGCTTTGTAGCATATTCATGATAATATATATATATTTTTGGCGCCTCTAAGTAAAATGTATTACGCTCATAGCACACTAACATGTAAGGTTATTAAAACTAGGCCTACAACATTAAGATCTCTGCATATTGATTGTCGCGCAATACATCTTTCGTCACGCAATGTGGATGTATAATGAACAAAAAGAGTATAACACTGATCTTATCACATTGTATTGTAATGCATACCACTTTTGACCACAACAATTTTTTCTGTATTGTATTGTAGTGCATACCACTTTCGGCCACAACAAATTTCTCTGCGATGAAACTTAGGCTTCACTTTCCTGCGGAGAGCGTGTCGCCACTAAAACAGTGCCACCCGTAAAAAATCTTGACCATATTATTTGAACTTATTTCTTCTTTTGAATTTGCATGCTGTTTGCAAATGCTAACTATAAAGCCTATATTTGTAAGCTCGTGTGTACAGCTGTAAAGCAATTTTTTTTCACAATCATATGAGATCCTTAATAACAAACACAGCAAAAAAACCCACCAGCAAATATATAATCAGCTCAAGTGTAATGAAAACTTGGAATTATTTTTTTCAATTAACATGCTGTCATTTTCGGATTTTGAATGTTTATATCCCTTTGCTTTATGGCAGTAAAGTATGAAAAATAAACATATTGATAAAACAAAAAGCATCAAGGTAGGCTATTGAAAATAAGGCAAAATTGTGTGTTTAAAAAATCGACTTGTTTGCCTAAGATTCTAATACCGATTTGTGCTATCTCATACAGAAAATATTTACTTTAAAGAAATGCCTGTAACCCACGCGGCTATGTCTTGGTTTGGTTTAAAAAAAAATATATATATGTTTTTTTTATATGATACAATATTCGTATAGTCTCTTACAGGATTAAAGCCCTTGTTTCTCACCTGGATAGTGATGACGACCGCAGAGTTCCTTCCCCTGTCCGAGAGGACCAACGGACGACACTTATCAGACAACGCGACTTCAAGTTGTCCTTCGACGGATTCTAATTTCCATATGCAAATACAGGTTTGGGTCAGTCTTGTCCAAACTCCGTTTTCCCAACGTCTCTCCACCCATCTTTCGTTCTATTTTAACCACCTCCCTCCCCAACCTGTCGTCAATTAAATTACCTTTTAGGAATGTCTGTTACATTTTCAGTCTTGAAAAAAAATGTAGTCTTCACTTGTACAAAGTTTTATATCACGCTGTTCGCTTTCGTCATTTTTTGTTTTTATTTTTGGCTTGTGGTTTGTTAGTCTTATGTTCAGTTTTGTTTGTGTGTGTAGGGTTTTTCCGTTCGAAATATGTTCGTGCTGGTTTTGATTGCAGCTTGGTGGGAAGAATGGACAGTCATTTAATTTTGAAATCTTGACAAGGACTCTTGTTTGGGAATCAAAGTAATTATTGTACAATTAACGTATGTTTTTGTGTGATGTTGTTCCTTAGTTAATTCCAAGGGGGAAACGATTTACAAACAAAAGTTCTTTATATGCTTAAAAATTTTTAAAGAATTTTTTTTTGTGCTTTAAATACCACGCACAAGCACTCGTATTCACATACATATGTCATTTTAAAAAATTCTTTTATTTTGGGGATAACGGATTAAGCACTCGTGTGCATATTTACATCCAGTTCCCGTGTGTATGCAGTTTTGTCAATTCTGTGTGCATATTTACATTCAGTTCCCGTGTGTATGCAGTTTTGTCAGTTCTGTCACCGGCTCACGATGGCCTACTCTTACGAAACGCGGAACAGGATTTAACGTGTGCGCAATCCTTGTCACATTAATTGTTCAGTTTCCTTTTCTTTTGTTTGATTTTTCTTCGGTTTGTTGTTGTTCTTTCCCTTCTCGTCTTCCTTTCATTATTATTATTATTTTTTAAAATTCTTTTCTTTTCTTTTCTTATTTTTTGAGACTGGTTGTCTGAATAGCTGCTGTCGCCTGTCAACGATATGTACGAGGATAATGATGATAACCTTATCTTTCTTTTGAAAAGTGCGTTTTGTTTGGGATTCATACAACTGTATCGTATTTCAGTGACAGAAGATATTTGGGGGAAAATGTGGCCCACTCAATTTTTTAAAGTTTTTTTTTACCTAAAGACATGCTTTCTGCACGCAGTTCTGACAAAGATGTGTTTGTTGTAGATCAACATGCACACAGCTGTGTGTGTGTGTGTTGTGTGTGTGTGTGTGCGTGTGCGTGTGTGTGTGTGTGTGTGTGTGTGTGTGGTGTGTGGTGTGTGCGTTGTGCGTGTGTGTGCGTGTGTGTGTGTGTGTGTGTGTGTGTGTGTGTGTGTGGAGAGGAGAGAGAGAGAGAGAGAGAGAGAGAGAGAGAGAGAGAGAGAGAGAGAGAGAGAGAGAGAGAGAGTGTGTGTGTGTGTGTGTGTGTGCGTGCGTGTGTGTGCGCGTGCGTGTGTGTTTTGTACCACTTTATGTAACAGCAACCGGCAGTTGCCCTTGTGAAGTGTTAAAGTGTTATGTATTGTAGGTTGAACTCAATTCTTTTCTTATTCACTGCAGTCTTGTATGTAGTGTTGTTTGATCAGATGTGTTAGAGAGTATGAATGCAATTATGCTAGTGAGGTTTTGTAGGGTTATGTTTAGAGTGCATTGCTGCAGTTGTGCTTGTGAGGTGTTAAGTGTGTGTTGCTTAAGTTTATGTAATGCGTTTTGTGCTGCCTCTCCACGGGGGCAAAAAAGCACTCACAAAAACGTGTATCATCATCATCGTCATCATCATCATTAGTAATGTTATTTTCACCATTGTTATTATCATCATCATCTTCTTCATAATTAGTTTTGTAATGTTATTTTCACCTTTGTTATCATCATTACCACCACCACCACCACCACCATCATCACCATCATCATCATCATCATCATCATCATCATCATCATCATCATCATCATCATCATCATCATCATCATGAGCAATACTATTTTCACCATTATCGTCGACGTCGTCGTCGACGTCGTCATCATCATCATCATCATCATCATCATCATCATCATCATCATCATCATCATCATCATGAGCAATGTTATATTCACCATTATCATTATCATCATCATCATCATTAGCAATGTTAATTTCAACATTACCATTATCATCACCATCACCATTACTCACGACCCCCCACCCCCACCCCCACCCCTTTTTATCTGTTCTGTAACTGCCCAATTAACCCTCTCAGTATCTCGGTATCAACCGTTACAGTTTGTGCATCAATGACAGTAAAGTGTGAACAAATTAGGTGTGTGTATTTTTCTTAGGATTCGGATCAAGATACGGCAACTCGTGGCAAAGCATGGCAAATTACGCCAAAGCAAGGCAAGACAAGGCAAGGCAAAAGCAAGATAAGGCCAGACAAAAGCGAGGTAAGGCGAGGCAAGGCAAGGCAAAGCAAGGCAAGGCAAAGCAAGGCAAGGCACAGAAAAAGGCAAGGCAAAAGCAAGGCAAGACAAGCCAGAGCAAGGCAAAAGCGAGACGAGGCAAGGCAAGGCAAGGCGAGGTAAGACAAGACAAGACAAGAGGCGAGGCAAGGCAAGGCAAAAGCGATGCAAGGCAAGGCAAGGCAAGGCAAGGCAAGGCGAGGCGAGGCGAGGCGAGGCGAGGCGAGGCGAGGCAAAGCGGGACCAGGTAAGCGAGGGCAAGGCAACCTCGAAACTCGTAACCAAACTTAATCCTTGACATACATCTGCAGTTTCCTCCCCACCCTTCTTTCTGTTTGCACCCCCCTCCCCGCCCCCCCCTATTCATCTTCACCCTCCTCGTTTCAACACACACTTCTCTCTCTCTCGCACATACCCTCCCTTTTTTGTTTGTTTGGTCTAGTATCTTGCTAATGTAAACCCTGACACATCGTCGAGTGGTTTGTTTGTTTTTGATAGGTTTGCGTTTGTTCTACCTTTAGCCTATTGTTTCAACCCTCCCTCCCCCCCCCTCCAGTGACGAACTTTTTTTTTGGTATTCTGTCGCTGTCATTGTACTAGAATGACAAGGCGCTGTGTCTAGTTTAGTGCCTGGGTGCTGCTGGGCTGCCTCGTCTGTGCCTTCTGATCCAGTGAGTTTGAGGTAGGCCTACTGTAAAACTCAGTGAGGTAAAGAAAATTCTTTTAATAGAGGTGTGTGTGTGTGTGTGTGTGTGTGTGTGTGTGTGTGTGTGTGTGTGTGTGTGTCCGCGTGCGTGCGTGCGTGCGTGCGTGCGTGCGTGCGTGCGTGGTGCGCTGTGTGTACTTTCTTCAGTTTAACGTCTGTTCACTCGAAGTGATATTAGACACAAAAAAAGAAAGATGAAAATGTGTCACATTCAAAGAATGTGTGCGCGCTCACATTATGAGTGTATGTATGTTGTATGTATGTATGTATGTATGTATGTATGTATGTATGTATGTATGTATGTATGTATGTATGTATGTATGTATGTATGTATGTATGTATGTATGTAGTTGTGGTGTGTGTGTGTGTGTGTGTGTGTGTGTGTGTGTGTGTGTGTGTGTGTGTCCGCGTGCGTGCGTGCGTGCGTGTGTGTGTGTGTTTAACAAATGTTACATCTTATCCTGTGCGTTCAAGTAATTCGTCTGTTTCTTATTAGTTGTTTAGATATGCTTTTAATCACAGCAAAATAAGTCTTTCGATAGAGGACAATAAAAGAGTTAAATTGTTGAATTATGAGATTTTTTTTTATGATGGGAGAAGTCTTGTAGAACTATTCTTTTTGAAAGCTTTGGTTGTTTTTGTGCCTGATTTTTTTTTTTTATCGAATGCTGCTATGATGCATCCGTTTTATTTCAGCTTTATTCATTTTTAAAGAACTGTGGAGGTTAGGGGCTAGATGATAACGTTGCATGGCAAAAATGTAATGTGTGATTTTGTGTGGTAGGTTTTCGTAAATTATTGGTTTTGTTTGTTCGAGTTGAAAAGTTTGTTGTTGTTGTCGATGTTTGTTGCGCGGTCCCTGGCTTAATACTTCGGGGGTTACTTAGAACGTGCACTCTCACTCACTCATCCCAGCTGGGAACCGCTGTGAGATTGTAAATACACACTGGATGAGAAGTTGGCGTGTACAACTCTTTACAAATTACTGCGCCACACAGGCGACCGTACGCAGATTTCAGAAGATATTTGAAAAAAGTTTATTGAATTACCGGTTTTTAAGAAAATGGCATTTTGAAACCTAGTAAGAATTTTAGATGAATGCAGGCCCCTAAACATTTTCATGTTCTCAGTGTGGATTTTGTATCTGAAAATCGTCATCCAGTCAATTTTTTTTTTATTTCTGTGTCCATCATCACGATACTTGCATAACGTGACTTCTCACCATTCACTTCTTACCTTGGGTTAACATGACTTCTTACCTTTGGTCAATGTGACTTTCCTTTCCACACCTTTGGTTAACTGACTCTAACCTTTGGTTAACGTGACTTCTTACTTGGTACTGATTACCTTGGTTAACGTGACTTCTCACCTTGGGTTAACATGACTTCTCACCTTGGGTTAACATGACTTCTCACCTTGGGTTAACATGACTTCTCACCTTGGGTTAACATGACTTCTCACCTTGGGTTAACATGACTTCTCACCTTGGGTTAACATGACTTCTCACCTTGGGTTAACATGACTTCTCACCTTGGTTAACATGACTTCACCTTTACTTCTGTGGTTAACATGACTTCTCACCTTACTTCTTGAGGAGTCCTTGACACTGAATTTTCAGGTAGTGTGTCAAGGGCACGTTGAATATAGAGAAACTCCTACCTCTCTCAAAAGGGGCGGGGGGGGGGGGGGGGGGGGGGGGGAGGGGGAGAGAGTCTAGTGGTTAGAGCATTGGGCTCGCGCAATATGATGGCCTAGGCATACAGGGGAACAGTAATTTAAAAATACAAATGATTTCAGATTTCAAGATTTAATTCGCCTTTGACCCTTCTCGGGGCATGGAGGATTTCAGTAAACAAAATCAACTGAACATATATATAATTTGCATCAACAAAATATATTTACGAGACAAAATTTCACAGAAATAGAAATATAGTCAACCTTTCCATCAATGTCACGCAACTTTACTCTTAACTCGAAATTTGCTAAGTTTTAAAAAAGTATGTTTGTCAGAAGAGAACAAATTGCAAAATGTGAACATGGATCTTGGAAAGAGATACTCCTGAGGTATGACATTCTTCCGAAGCTTCGAAAACTTTGGACATTCACTGTAGTTATACTAAATTTTTTCTGATTCACTTTCAGACATTGCAGCTGACCTACGTGTACACTGAGCAGGGAGAGAAGCATGCACCTGACTGTCGTGGTCTGGGTGCTGGCCCTTGCGGGGGTCACAGGTCAAGGTCAAGGGCATCCAGTGGAAGACGGGTTCTACTTTGGCAGGTTTCCTGACGGCTTCGTGTGGGCGGCTGCAACGGCTTCGTACCAGGTGGAAGGAGGGTGGAGAGACGATGGTGAGTGGTGGATGTCTTTGGTTTGTTTTTTAATGTGTGTGGCTTTTTTCCTTCTTTTCTTTTTTTAAAATAACATTAATTTTGTCACAGATGTTGGTACCGGTAAATATGAATTTTTGTACACATAGTCATTTACTGACACACAGATACAGATAGAGTACGCGCCTCTGCAATATACGTGTGACGTGTGCACACATACACACACGCATATTCACACACGCACACACACACACACACACACACACACACACACACACACACACACACACACACACACACACACACACACACACACACACACACACACACACACACATTTTGCTTGTTTGCTTGGTGTTTTATTTTTGTTTTGGGGGGATTTTTTTCCTTGATAGGTGGCTTGATGAAAAAGCAAATTCATTGCTTACTCAATGGTACCATCTAGAAATAAATTTGACTTGACTTTACACACACGCACGCACGCACGCACGCACGCACACAGACAATACAATAACTGTAATGCAATATAATAAGTGCAAGAACTACAATAAATGCCCTATAGCACTTAACAACAAACCTTTAGCAATGTCAAACGTTAGATTTACATTGTTCAAAACTTCATCAATGGAATTCTCAGAAAAGGCAGGGAGATGAGTTTTAAATTATCACATTCAAGTATGATATGGGTATTTGAAACATATTCACCACATAAGCGTTTAATATCCTTGCTGAATTTTAAGAATGCATTTAATCTTAACCTGAAAAATAATGCCTTGAGTTGTCTTTCTTTGACAGCATTTTTATGAATCTCTAGGTGATCAATGTATTCAACTACACTCTTCCCACCTGGGGTTGAATGTGAAAGCCGCTTGTTTCGCTGATTCTTTTCTATAAATTTGTTTAAAGATGCTTTTTTATAACAACCGATAACCCTCTTGTGTGTGCGTGCGTGTTTGTGCGCGTGCGTGTGTGTATACATTCGGATTTGCTAGAAATATTGTATTGATTGCTTGTTGTGCGTTGTATAGGTCGAATGCAAGCGCTTTGATTTGTTTCTCCAAAATATAGCGCTATATAAATTCCATGTATAATAATAATAATAAAATAATAATAATAATAATAATAATAATAATAACTATTCTTCTTCTTCTTCTTCTTTTTACTACTACTACTACTACTACTACTACACTACTACTACTACTACTACTAACTACTACTACTACTACTACTCAGCAAAAAGGGATTACGTAGTTCGCTTATGCTTAGTCATTTATCGTCTCACATTAATTCGCATAATGTTGTAGTCAGTATAACAGTTGCATGAACACAATTTTGGGGAAAGGGCATCACTGCGATTGCATAACCGTGAGGCGGGTTGACAGCAGCATTATTTTTTTAAACCCGATTTTGTTGGACGACGGTAATCAGCTTGGACAACTGTAGTCGTACAACCTCATTAAACCGGCTTCTTATCTTCTCGCAGTCCGTCGACCTAAGTTGACCGATCCTCCCTCCCACAGACACTGTAGCATGTATGTGTTGGCCAAGTGTATAAATAAAACATATCTCAGAGTCAACAAGTTGAAACCTCAATGCTACCCAGAAGCCCTCAGTTGGTGTAGGGATACAGAGTACACACACGTGCGGTTGAGACTTTTGCTTGAATTTCTGCACTACCTCGTCAAACAAGGTCGGGTTATATAATGTAGGAAGCTGCGTGGAGGGAGGGAGAGGGGTCAGACAGAAATGTTAAGGCCTATAGCACACGATCAACAAGAAACTACACAAAACACGCATAAAACTGCAAAGAAGCCGTAGTAGTTCTTTAGGACAGTAGCCCAATAGATGAAAATTGAATTCAGCCATCCGTGACATGTACGTTCAGTGTCAGGTCATTCTGTTGAGGTCTTTGTTAGGGGCTCTATACCTTTTTGTGGGGGCACAATATACTTCAAATATGCTCTATAGCGTTGCAAGCACACCAGGACACGACACGCAGAGTTGACAATTCTGCTCTTCTTTCCTCTTTTCAAATCCTCCTGAAAAGCAATTTTGTTTTCTAGCTGGGGGCTAGTTGAATTTACGTCTGTCTATTCCTCATTGTGCTTTGTTTATTTTAGCTTTCATGCTCTGAAGTCGGCCTATGATATGGCGAGGTACTCGAAAACAGTCATACACGCAAGTGCAATTTCAATCTCAGTGATCATACCCATGTGGGATGACTGAGTCAGCAGTGCGCGTTGCGGGTGGGCCACTAAGTGTTAAGCTGGGGAACGCACAACAAAAACATTTTAGTTTTCTACTGTGTGCTTGATATATGGAGAGAAGTAGATTGTGATTTTTGTTTTTGTTTTGGTCTTGTGGTTGATGTAGTTCTACCATGAGTGTGTCATTTTTTTTCGTTCCTCTGCTAGAGATCCCAGATTCACTAGTGGTGAGACTTTTGCGTATGCGACCGTTTTTACCCACCACCATTAAGGTAGCTGAATTCCTACATCAGGGACGTACGTGTAATCAACAAAAAAAGGAAACAAAAGGAATTTAATACTGAAACCTCCAGGATAACACCAACTCCCGCCATAAGTCACCAGCTGTATAGGGCTGACCTAAGGAATGCGATACCCCGTTGACTTGACCGTTCGCAAAGAGAATGGGGTGAAGAAGGCATCCTTGTCAAAGTGTGGGAAGAGTGTTGACTTTACACACACACACACACTCACACAGAGGCGTTCCCATGTTGGCCGGGTAGTCTTAGGCTGGGGGGCCTTCAGGGGCCTTTGGGAGAGATAACAAGTTTGTGGAGGATGATACAGACAGGCAGGCTGGCATGTTCAGATGAGGGGCTCCTTGTTTGCTCAGGATACAATGACATACATGGGTGGACTTCTGTAGAATAGAAAGAGTAAAGTAAACACCTGTGTGGGGAATGCACTTGGGTGTAGAGTACAGCGAGTGCAAGGGGTGAGTGCATAATTATGTGCGAGCAATCACGTATGATGCTTCATAACGCACGCACGCACGCGCGCGTACACCTACGAACGCACACACCACACCACACACCACACACAACACACACACACACACACACACACACACACACACACACGCGCGCGCGCGCGCGCGCGCGCGCGCGCGCACACACACACACACACACACACACAACACACACACACACACACACACCACACACACACACACACACACACACACACACACCAGTATATTTCGCAATAACCTACAAGCAAGCAAGCAGAGATTTCACAACTACATGAATAATCTCAGCAAAATTAATATCGGCTATACCAAATATTATTTATTGCTGTGACTGCACGTTCCCCAGCTTAACACCCCGAGGGTCACCTTGAATAATTATGCGCTCTTGTCTCACTCATCCTACCTGGGAATCACCTTGAGATTGAAAGTATACTCTGGATAAGTTTGCGTGTGTAACTCTTTGCAAGTACCTCGCCACATAAGCAGCCATACTCCAACTTCAGATTATTTTTTTTCTCCTTTAAAGGAAAGTGTAAGGGGACGGGATAGCTCAGTGGTCAGAGCGCTCGCTTTCCCCAAGCTGAGGTTAAGCAGCGTCGAACGTGATTACCAGTGCCGACAGTGGGGTGGGTGACCGTTTTCGTGCTTTGGCTACAGTACAGAGTTCCCAGTTCGTCCAGCTGTAAATGGGTACCTGTCCTCTTTAGGGTCAGGGAAGGTAAAGCAGCGAGGGAGAGGAGATGGGTGCCGCCCTCAATATGCTGGCTCCTAGAGAAACTGAGGTCTCTGACACCTCGCTCCCCTACGACCACAAAGGTTATGGGACACCTTTACCTTTACGTTAAAAGAAAGTGCAGGATGTTTTTATGCTAAGAGCGTGTCATGGCTGAAGACAATCTCAACATGACATTTCACAACATAACAATATGGAATGTTGACCACGAGACTTAGCGTACATCAATAACTATCAAAAACTTTTGGCCTGAGTCAGATGTAGGCCTACAAAACAGGAGCGAGATAGCCTAGTGGTTAGAGCGTTGCGCTTGTGATCTAACGGGCCCGGGATCGAGACCGTTTTGGGGGATTTTACCCCTAGAGTTAGCATTAGTACTGACTCCACGCCCCGCCCCCCCCCCCCCCCCCAAAAAAAAAAAAATTAAGATGAAAATATAAACCGAGGTCCTTGTAGAAACGCACGCAGAACATCTTGTGCACACGTTAAACACCCGTTCCACCTTTTTGGAAGAGGAGGCCATTTCGTGTCGGTAGGAACGGATGACATTTAAAAAAAAACCTGTATACACACGGGTGTCTTGTTAAGACATCATCCCCATGTTTTAATCTGTGTAAAGTTGCACTGTTTTATTCTGAGATTTAAAATTGTGCGAGGTGACATCCCGATGTGACCTTTGTGGTCCACGGGGCTATAAACAACATTGTTCGATTGGATTGGAAGACACCGTCCCTGAAGTCGGAATGCGGCTACCTTAATTACTAGTGGTTAAAAACGGTAGCATACTCAAAATTGGTGAACCTCGGAGCTTTAGCCGAGGAAAGGGAAGAAAAACAAAGATGTACAAAATGTGTGAACAAAGATGTACAAAATGTGTGAACAAAGATGTATAAAATGTGTGAGCAAAGATGTACACAATATGTGAGCAAAGATGTACAGAATGTATATGAACAAAGGTGTACAAAATATGTGAACAAAGATTACAAAATGTGTTAACAAAGATGTACAGAATGCGAACAAAGATGTAAACAAAATGTGTGAACAAAGATGCACAGAATGTGTGAACAACAAAGATGTACAGAATGTGTGAACAACAAAGATGTACAGAATGTGTAAACAACAAAGATGTACACAATCTGTGAACAAAGATGTACAAAATGTGTGAACAAAGATGTACTGAATGTGTGAACAACTGTGTGTGTGTGTGTGTGTGTGTGTGTGTGTGTGTGTGTGTGTGTGTGTGTGTGTGTGTGTGTGTACATCAGGTAAAGGGCGGGGTATCTGGGACGTGTTCAGCCACACCCCGGGTATGGTGGATGGGGGCGACACGGGGGATGTGGCCTGCGACAGTTACCACCGCTACAGGGAGGATGTGCAGCTGCTGAAGAAATTGGGGGTTCGTGTCTCTGTCTGTCTGTCTGCCTGTCTGCTTGTCTGTATGTCTGTTTTGTCTGTATGTGAATGTTTGAGTTTATCTTTAACCCCTGATTATCCTCCTCCTCATCTCTCTCTAGCAGCAGCAGAGTAGCAGTAGTAGTAGCAGTAGCAGTAACAGGAGTAGTTGTGGTAGTAGAAGATTAAAAGATAAAGGTCTAGAAGAACAACAAGAAGAACAAGAAGAAAACTAGAAGAAGAAAAAGATGAGGAGGAGGAGGAGGCAGAAAACGGAGGAAAGAGGAGGGGAGGGGAGAAGAAGGAGAAGGAGAAGCAGAAGAAACAGATGATGAGGATGAGGATGATCCTCCTCCTCCTCCTCCTCATCATCATCAACATCATCATCTTCATCATCATAACAATGCACGATCATAATAAATACAACAAATCCCAACCCTCATCCCATCTTTCCCAAACAGGTCAGCCATTACCGATTCTCCATCTCGTGGCCGCGCGTGCAGCCCGCGGGCCAGGGAGCCGCAAACCCGGCAGGGCTGAGGTACTACCACAACCTCATAGACGAGCTGCTTCGCCACGGCATCCAGCCCATGGTCACCCTGTACCACTGGGACCTGCCCGATGCCCTGGAGCAGTTGGGAGGATGGCTGAACCCAGATATCGCCGAAAAGTTCGCCGACTACGCCGATCTGTGTTACAGAGAGTTCGGGGACAAGGTGAGAGATGTGGGGAGTTTTCGGGGTGCTTGGTAAAAAAAAAGAAAAGAAAAAGTAAAGGTCCCATAGCCTGTGTGGTTGTTGAGTAGGTCCCGTAGCCTGTGTGGTTGTGGAGTAGGTCCCGTAGCCTGCGTGGTTGTGGAGTAGGTCCCGTAGCCTGCGTGGTTGTGGAGTAGGTCCCATAGCCTGTGTGGTTGTGGAGTAGGTCCCATAGCCTGTGTGGTTGTAGGGGAGTAAGGTGTTAGAGACTTCGGGTTCTCCAGGATGCCAGCGTATTGATGATTTTTGTCTTTTCCTTGGGGGGGGGGGGGGGGGGGGGGGGTTGTGTATAGGATGAGAATGTGATGGATTGACGTCAATTTCGAAACACACGTCATTGTGAAACAGTGTTATATAAATGACGTCCTATATGATCTCTCCAGGAAGAGCTCTTCGCTATAAAAATAGCGTCGCGCATTATTTTTCAGAAGAAAACTTCATTCATGTCTGTGTGTATTAACTATTCTTTCCTAATGAGGATGGTTCTTTTCTGCAGAAATTTACCAGAGATAAATCTCTTGTTGCCGTGTTTGTTGTTGTTGTTTTTTGTTGTTGTTTTTGTTGTTTTACATGCACTAGATCTAAATGTGTAATGATACACACGGACGTCAGTTTATCATCTCATCTGTAATACGAACACCTACACTACCACCACTCGAGGAAGGGGAAAGTGGGAGGGGGTGTTCAGCTTGAATGAGGGATTAAACCCACAACTTGTCGCTTTCCAGGCTAGAGCTCCGAGTTTAACCAATGGTGAAATTTTATGTATGCGACTTGTTTTTTCCCACCACGAAAGTAGCTGCATTCCGAAACGAGCTTATTTATATTTTGATCTTCTGCATGTACATACATACACACGAAGGGAATCAAGCCATTCTCAGGTCTGCACTTGAAGTGCAAGTAGCCGCATTCCCAAACAAGCGTATTTGATCTTCTGCATGTTCATATATAAAGGAGTCAAGGCATTCTCAGGTCTGCGCTTGAAGCTGACATGAGCAATCGAAAAATCCCCCCCCCCCCCCCCCCCCCCCCCCCGCCCCTTTCATTCACCACACCCCACCACGATTCGAACCCGTCACTATATAATCATGGAGCCTGGGCATTGAAGCCGAACAGTCTTAACCCCTCGGCTGTTAAAAGTTAAAGTCTGTCCCGAGCCTAAGGCTCATCAGGCCGGTGCTTATCCCGGTTTCTGTAGCGTTAAGCGACTGAGAGTCATAGACTCCCCCCTGGATAGGACGCCAGTCTATCGCAGGGTTAACCCCCAACACAAGGTTGGTACCCCTTTTACACCTGGGTGGGGTGAGAAAATAGCTGTAAAGTGTCTTTTCCAAGGGCACAACGCCATAGCCGAAAGCTGGGATCGAACCCACAACCTTTAGATTACGAGTCCAACGCCCTAACCACTAGACTACAGCGGCGGCTAACCCCTCGGCTGTAGCCTCCTCATTCTGTGGGATCAGGTCAAGCTGTGGATCACCCTGAATGAACCCTGGGTAGTGGCCTGGCTGGGGTACGGGCAGGGGCAGATGGCCCCGGTAGACGTGGCCCGGGTACCTACACCTACATGCCGCCCACAACCTCATCGCGCCCACGCCAAAGCCTACCGCCGCTACCTCAGCCACTACAAGTACAGCCAGAATGGTGAGCTTATAAACTTTGTGTATGGTGGCGTCTTTTTTCTTTATGGTTTGCTTCTTGTGTCCCTTGATCTTTATTGTTTGCTTCTTGTGTCCCTTGATCTTTGTTTGCTTCTTGTGTCCCTTGATCTTTATTGTTTGCCTCTTGTGTCCCTTGATCTTTATTGTTTGCTTCTTGTGTCCCTTGATCTTTATTGTTTGCCTCTTGTGGCCCTTGATCTTTATTGTTTGCCTCTTGTGGCCCTTGATCTTTATTGTTTGCCTCTTGTGGCCCTTGATCTTTATTGTTTGCCTCTTGTGGCCCTTTTTCTGTATGGTTTGCCTCTTGTGACCCTTTTTTGTATGGTTTGCCTCTTGTGGCCCTTTTTCTGTATGGTTTGCCTCTTGTGGCCCTTTTTCTGTATGGTTTGCCTCTTGTGGCCCTTTTTCTGTATGGTTTGCCTCTTGTGGCCCTTTTTCTGTATGGTTTGCCTCTTGTGGCCCTTTTTCTGTTGGTTTCCTCTTTGCCCTTTTTCTGTATGGTTTGCCTCTGTGCCTTTTTCTGTATGGTTTACCTCTTGTGGCCCTTTTTCTGTATGGTTTGCTCTTGTGCCCTTTTTCTGTAGGTTTCACTCTCTTGGACCCTTTTCTTATGGTTTGCGTCTTGTGACCCTTTTTCTTTATCAGCTGCTTCTGCGACCCTTGATCTATGTTGCTTCTTGTGGCCCTTGATCTGTAATTCCTGGAGAATGGGCATTTTCTGTCTAATACTAGTAAGACGTCATGCTAGTTACTTAGAGCAAGGTTGTTTTAAGGATATGATTTGGTTTTATCTCATTTTATATGCCGTTTGTGTAGTTTTTTCTCACGGTGCGGTCACCGTCCTGGCTTGACCAGGATGTTGAAACAAGGAATGGGCAGTAAGAGTTGATTTTAAATCCCGTTTTTCTCTACATCGTAGCACAGTTCCATTATCAGATAAGCAGGGTTAGTAGCCAAGACGTGCGTTCACACATAGGTTTTCAACCACACTGGTTTCGGGGATTTTTTTTAAAAAAAGAGGATAGTTCTGGTATTTTGCGGTTATCAGTCCCAGGCTTAGTGGGCTTCGTTTTTAACAAACCCATCTGGATGTACTCTATTGTTAAAGTACACAGAGAACTTTAAGGGTCAGAACTAGACTAAGGAGGGAGCAGTATCAGTAAAAGAATGAGTGACAGATTGTCGAGAGTTTGTAATCAATCTATACCTAGTTAGGAAGCCAAAGAAGAGGGTTTTTAAGATTTGTGAACATAGAGGAGATTAGATAAGCAGAGAGAGAGAGAGAGAGAGAGGGGGGGGGGGTAGTATCTTCCACACGAGTGACAGATTATTATTAACATATGACCTTGTTGGGACATTTTGAGCACTAGCCTGTTCAGATATTGAAATCGCTGCTGCTATATGTAACTGTCATAATTGGGGTTTTGCGAAATCAATTTCATCAACATTGCAGATCAGAATTTAATCAAGTGATTGTTGTAAGCTCCCCATATCATTTCAAGGGCTTACAAATAGTTACGAAATTTAAAAATGTAAACAGTATACAATCCAATTCTGGAGACTGCATGTAAAAGCTCTTTTGCTTAATGCTACTCAATAAGTGTTGACTTAAGGATGAGTTATTGTTTTGGGTTAAGACAGCGTAAGAACATGATCTCCTGGTAACTTAAAAAGAAACACCACCATAAATTCCGAGGTGTTGTTGCTCTCAAAGAAAAGCTATAACAATCTTGTGGAATACTAAAGCCTTTAAAAAAAAGAAGAAGCTTATATTAAGAAAAGAAGCAAAATACAGTATCCGATTTTGTTGCAAAATAAATGAGCGAAATAAATTTTCTATAAAATACTGTATGCTTATTATGTTCGGGGATCCAACAAGATGTGGGAAATATGTTTATATACAGCTTTAAGCCAGATAACTCTGCTGGGACTAATATCATCAATGAACAAACAAACTTACAAAGGACCAAAAATTGGAGGGTAGAGTGTTTGTTGAAATAAATAAAATTATCCCTACCAAATAAAAAAAACCACCACCAAAAAACGCACAGGATAGTTGTGAGTCAAGACCTAGTCTTTGCAAATCAGTACTTTTTGGTTATCATAAGGGGGGGGGGGGGGGGGGGGGGGGGGGGGGGGGGTTCTAGTGGTTAGTGTTGAGATTGCGATCTGATACCCTGGATTGGAATCACCACCGAGCCCCCCCCCCCCCCCCCCCCCCTCTTTTTTTTTTTTCTTTTTTTTTTTTATACCTACGAAAGTCCTTGGATGAGTACTGAAAGGACTCTTGTGCAAACGCACGCAGAACATCTTTGCACACACGTTAATAATCGTTCTGCCTTTCGGGAAGAGTAAGCCATCCCGTGCTGGTAAGAACGAATGACAACATTTTTTTTTGGAAAAGCGCATGCATACTTTTAGACACTATCCTCGAAGTCGGAATGCGGCTACCTTAATGGCGGGCAAAAAGGGACGCACACTTAAAAGTATCACCTTGGAGCTCTCAAAGAACAACAACAAAAGAAGATGAAAATTGTGATGAAAATGATGAAAGTGATGAAAATAATAAAAGTGATGAAAAGTGCAGTATGGTGTTAGAGTGTATGAAAAACTGTAGACAACGGGCAAAAAAGTTAAAGTGAAGTAAAGTATGGCCGAAGCAGCCCCTGCAACTTGCAAAGAAAGGGGAGCAGATAAAAAATACACGAGACACAGAGACAGAAGTTGTGACATCATTTGAAGCAGACAAAAGAATGACATCATTTTGGCTATGACGTAATTTCTCAGCAAAAACTCGCACTGTAGTATGAGTGAATACGTCATCAAGCAAAGTGTGTTACATGTGGAAACTACACACTAAATTCATCTCCCAAATGGTAAAAGACAGTATACAGCTTTATCTTTGTTTCGAAAATCTCATAATTTTGTGCTTGATCCCTTAACACACACTAGAAAAATGTGAAACATTAAAAGCTTCTGGACTGAACAGGAGGAGACCCCCCCCCCCCCTACAAAAGAAACAAGAAAAATAAATGGTCCTCTCTTACTTAGAGCTGTGAATGAAAGTTCAACATAATATGATAATAATAATAATAAGAAGAAGAAATAATAATTTGCACGCATGCAACCTTCCACAAATATTAAGAATAAACATCAAATTTATGCACACACACGTGCATACACACATACATACACACACACACACACACACACACACACACACACAACACACACAGACACAGACAACGACACGACACGACACGACACGACACGACAATCTCCCTACAAAACAGTCTCAACCTTTATTTTTCTTTCTTTCTTCTTTTGCTGAACAGTGCAGGACAAGTTGGAATTACTCTCAACCTTTCTTTCTTTCTTTCTTTCTTTTCTTTTCTTTCTTTCTTTCTTTCTTTCTTCTTTCTTTCTTTTCTTTTCTTTCTTTCTTTCTTTCTTTCTTTCTTTTCTTTCTTTCTTTCTTTCTTTCTTTTATATTCTTCTGCTGAACATTGCAGGACAAGTTGGAATTACTCTCAACCTTTCTTTCTTTCTTTTTTTTCTTTCTTTCTTTCTTTCTTTCTTTCTTTCTTTCTTTCTTTCTTTCTTCTTTCTTTCTCTTTCTTTCTTTCTTTTCTATTTCTTCTTTTCTCTTTCTCTATTTATATTTATCTATTTCTTCTTTCTGACATTGCAGACATTGGAATTACTTCAACGTTTCTTTCTTTCTTTCTTTCATTTCTTTATTCATCTTTCATTTATTTATTTATTTATCTATTTATTTATTTATTTATTTATTTATTTATTTATTCTTTTGCTGAACATTGCAGGACAGGTTGGAATCACACTCAACCTACGATGGAGCTACAACGCTACGCCTTCGGCAGAAGACCTGGCGGCTCAGGACAGAAAACTGCAGTTCGATATCGGGTGGTTCGCCCACCCCGTTTTCGTCAACGGCGACTACCCGCAAGTGATGAAGGACCAGATCGGGAACAAGAGCCAAGCCGTTAACCTCACCTCGTCCAGGTTGCCAGAGTTCACCAGTTTCGAAAAGCGAGAAATTAAAGGTGAGAGAGGTTTTTTTTGGGTGGGTATCTTATGGTAGGTGTGTTGTGTTGTGTTGTGGTGTTGATGTTGTATTGTTGTGGTGTAGTGTAGTGCAATGTAGAGAAATGTTATGTAGTGTAATTTAGGGTAGTGCAGTGCAGTGTAGTGCAGTGTAGTGTAGTATAGTGTATTGTACTGCATTGTAATGTAGTGTAACATACACTACATAGTGTACTTCAGTGTGGTGTAGTGTAATGCAATGTAGTATTGGTGTAGAGTAGTGTAGTGCAGTGTAGTGCAGCGTAGTACAGTGCAGTGCAGTGTAGTGTGGTGTGGTATGGTATGGTGCAGTGTAGTGCAATGTAATAATAATGTCCTCGATATAAAAGAATAAATAAATACACACATTTATATATATATAATTATATAATTAATATATAATAATAATATAATATAATTATATAATTTTATATAATTATAAATATATAAATGTGTGCATTTATTTATTCTTTTAATCGAGGATAATGGAATAAGCATTCATGTGCTTTTTAAAATTTTTACATCCTATCCCCCTGTGTATGAAGTGTGTGTGTGTGTGTGTGTGTGTGGTGTGTGTGTGTGTGTGTGTGTGTGTGTGTGTGTGTGTGGTGTGTGTGTGTGAGAGAGAGAGAGAGAGAGAGAGAGAGTGTGTGTGTGTGTGTGTGTGTGTGTGTGTGTGTGTGTGTGTGTGTGTGTGCGTGCGCGCGCGCGCGCGCGTGCGTGCGTGTGTATGTGTGTATGTGTTACAAATGTTTACCAACTTTTCATTGTATTTTTTCAGCTTTTCACCGTCCATTTACAATTCAAAAATGAGCAAGATTTCGTAATTTCCTATTGATTCTAACCCTTCTTTTTATTGGTTCCCAGACTCTGCAGATTTTCTGGGCCTGAACTACTACACGAGTCACTACACCACCACCAAAGTCCAGCCTTTGGAACCAGCCAGCTTCGACACTGACCCTGATGTCGCCACGTGGTCAGACCCCTCCTGGCCTACGTGAGTTTTAATTAAACCGTTTTCTTTTTTTTTGGGGGGGGGGGAGGGGGGGGGGTGATGAGGTGGGGGGGAGTTGTTGTTGTTATTTTCTACGTTGTTGTTGGTGGGGGTGGGGGTGGTGGCGCGCGCGCGCGCGCGCGCGCGCGCGCGCGTGTGTGTGTGTGTGTTCAGGATTGGGGGGGGGGGGCTGTGTGAGTATGTGCGTGCGTGCGTGCGTGCGTGCGTGCGTGCGTGCGTGCGTGCGTGCGTGCGTGCGTGCGTGCGTGTGTGTGTGCACGCGCTCGTGCTCTCAAGTGCGTATGTGTTTTATACAGCACTGGGTCTGGCTGGCTGAGACCATACCCTCCAGGCTTACGGTCGGCCTTGAACTGGTTACGTCACCAGTACAATAACGTCACGGTTTACATCACGGAAAATGGCGTCTCCGATCGTAACGGAACCTTGGAGGATCAACATCGTATCGATTACATGCGTGACCACATCGATGAAGTTCTTAAAGGTTAGTGGATGGTGGTCAGAAAGTGTGTGCATGTAATGTGTTAGCGCTTTATTTGCTTAACTAGATCCAGCGCTATAGAAATTCCAATTGCTATTGTTATTATCATCATCATCACTATCATCATCATCATCGTTATTGTTATCGTCGTCGTCATCATCATCATCACCATCATCATCACCATTATCATCACCATCACCATCATCATCATCATCATCATCACCATCACCATCATCATCATCATCAGTGTGTGTGTGTGTGTGTGTGGGGGGGGGGGGGGGTCTTATTTGTTTTTGCTCTTTTTATTTTATTTTCAGGCGGACTAAAGTCAGGACTTCTAGATCTATTCTTAGTTCATTTTGTAGTTTGGATATTGCAGAATGCAGATCTGTACAAATTGTATTTCTCTCAGTTTCTGTTTCTCCGTTTCTATCAGTCTCTGTCTCTGTGTCAGTGTCTCTGTCTGTCTGTCTGCCTGTCTGTCTTTCTGTCTGTCTCTCAGTCTCTGTCTCTGTCTCTGTCTCTCCCCTCTCTCTCTCTCTTTTCTCTCCTCTCTCTCTCCTCTCTCTCTCTCTCTCTCTCTCCTCTCTCCTCCCTCTCTCTCTCCATCCATCCCTCTCCCTCCCTCCCTCCAGTCCTCCCCCCTCTCTCTCCCTCCCGCCCCCCCTAGTTGTCATACTCAATCACCCAAGTCTTACTTCTCCCCACTTTTTTTGCAAGTCACTAAAAACTTTTCACCTTCTCAAAACCCCTTAAACTCGGAAGACGTGTTACGGGTGCCTATCTTCCAGCCATACGACTGGACGGCTGCAACGTCCGTGGCTACACCTCCTGGTCACTGCTGGACAATTTCGAGTGGGCCAGAGGCTACAGCGAGAAATTCGGCCTTCACTGGGTCAACTTCTCTGACCCCAGTCGACCCCGGGTAGCCAAGGCTTCGGCCCGGTGGTACGCCAGTGTCATCAAGGATAACGGCTTTTTGGTGAGAGAGAGAGAGAGAGAGAGAGAGAGAGAGAGAGAGAGAGAGAGAGAGAGAGAGAGAGAGAGAGAGAGAGAGAGAATGAGGAGAGGGGTTTTTTGGGGTGTATTTTTTAAAGGTTTGTTTCTTGTGTTTTTTCCCATTTTGTATGTTAGTGGTATTGAAGATAACGGGTTTCTGGTTGGAGAAGAAATTTGGGTTGTAATTTTTTGGGTTTGTTGCTTGTCGAGGCTTCTTGTGGATTTTTGTTTGTTGAGGCTCCTTGTGTGTGTGTGTGTGTGTGTGTGTGTGTGTGTGTGTGTGTGTGTGTGTGTGTGTGTGTGTGTGTGTGTGTGGTTTTTTGTTGTTTTTTTAAGTGTCTTGTGGATTTTGGGTTCTAGGATTTGTCAGATTTGGGTCTTAAAAAAATTGACAGGATGCTTTGTGTGGTGTGTGTGTGTGGGGTGGTGTAGAATAGTATAGTGTAGTGTAGTGTAGTATAGCATAGTGCCGTGTGGTGTGGTGTGGCGTAGTGTAGTGTAGTACTATTGTATTTGTTCCATTGAGTGCACCCAACATCCCAGAAATGCACACACGCACACACACACGCACACGCACACACACACACACACACACACACACACACACACACAAACACACACACACACACACACACACACACACACACACACACACACACACACACACACACACACACACAAAAGCATACTTCACCTCCACTGTGTGCATACTGCTCTACCCCAACAGCCAGGCTACCCAGCCAGAGGGGGCCAGCCCACGGGGAAGGTGCCCATGGAGGATGACTTCCAGGTGCTTTACCACCAGTTCCCGGACCGCTTCGCCTGGGCCACCGCCACCTCCTCTTACCAAATTGAGGGAGGCTGGAACGAGGGCGGTATGCAAATTAAGGAGATTTTGACTAATTTCAGGTTGTTTTTAAAAAAATTTTTTTTTTAGTTTTCGCTTTTTGGAGAATAGTGTTTTAACGTTTTATTGCTGTTTAGGAGGCTGGAACGAGGGCGGTACGCGAGTTTGGGAGATTTTGACTAATTTTTGTTTATTTATTTACTTCCTTTTTAGTTTTTGTTTTTTGGAGAAAAGTGGTCTTACGTTTTATTGATGTTTATCCTTTTTTTAAATGTTGATTGACTTTTTTTTTTGGTTGTGACTGGGTCCAGTGGCACTAGTTCTGCTATCAAGACTGAAGAAAGCTGGAACAAAAGCGATATAGAAATTTTATGGGTGTGGTAATAATTCTTTTGTTTTTGAACGTTTTATTCTGTGCAGGTGAAAACAAATGACAAAACTGACAAAACTGCATACACACGGAAGTAGATGTAAAAAAAAGCACATGAGTGCTTATTCCATTATCCTCAGAAAAAATTGAAATAAAGAAATGAATAAATAGTTTGTAAGTAAATGAATAAACAATTTTGTATGTAATGAGTGTTTGTTTCATCCTCGAAATAAAAGAACGAAATAAATAAATGAATAAATAGTTTGTATGTAAATGAATAAATAAATTCGTGTGTTTCTCTCTGTCAGAATAAGTATTATTCAAACCGAGAAAAAAATATTGAAATAAAACCCAACCCTAAACACTGACGGATGTACGCGTATGTACAGGCCGGGGTCTGAGTATCTGGGATAAGTGGACTCACGAGGGCAGAGCTCTCAACAACGCCACAGGGGACGTGGCCTGTGACAGCTACCACAAGTACAGAGACGATGTGCAGCTGCTGGCCAACTTGAAGGTAGCTATCCAGCACTGGGCGCTAGTCTTTCGGATGAGATGATAAACCGAGGTCCCGTGTGTTACACATCACTATTTAGCGCACGTAAAAGAACCCATGGCAACAAGGGGGTTGACCCGGCAAAATTCTGTAGAAAAAAGCCACTCTGATAGGGGAACAAATACAGTTGCATGCAGGAAAAAGAAAAAAAATGGGTAGACACCCACGGCAACAAGCGGGTTGACCCTGGCAAAATTCTGTAGAAAAAAACCCCACTCTGATAGGGAAACAAATACAGTTGCATGCAGGAAAATGAAAAAAAAATGGGTAGGCGCTGCACTTGTGGCGATGCGCTGTCCCCGGGGAGAGTAGCCCGAATTTCACACAGAGAAATCTGCTGTGACATAAAGTGGTACAAAATACAAAATGCAGAACACCATTTTCACACACTTCTGTCGTGGCCGTCTTAGGCTGACCCTTATGGTTGACCAGGGCGTCGATACAAGCAAGGACAGTAAAGTTGGTTTTATACCCCGTTTTAATCTGTATATAGTAGCACAGTTTTAAGATGAGTTTTAAAAATGTGACAAGGTGACAGCCCCAATATGGCCTGTGTGGTCCGCGGGCTGTAAAACAACATGATTGGGTTGGACACACGTCTGTCTGATCTTGATTGAGATGGGTGTTTGGTTGATCGGTGGCTTTATGTACAGCTGGTTGGTTGGTTGGTTGGTAATGGTAAAGGTGTCCCATAACCTATGTCTCTCTCCCCCCCTCTCCTCCTCCCTTCTCCCTCCCCCCTCTCTCGCCCGCCTTCTATTCACCCTCCCTCTCTCCTACCTCATTTTCTCTCCTCCTAACTCCTCCCCCCCCCCCCCCCAATCTAACTTCTACCCTCTTGCTCTTGTCCAGGTGACCCATTATCGTTTCTCCCTGTCGTGGTCACGCCTGATGTCCCAACAGCCGGAGGTCTCTGTCTGTCTCTGTCTCTCTCCCTCCCCTTCCATCCCCTTCCCCCTTCTCCCCCTCCCCCTTCTCCCCTTCTCTCTCACCTCCTTTTCCTCTCGTACCTTCCCAAACGATCCAAATGTTGCTCCCTCTCTTGTCCAGGTGACCCATTATCGTTTCTCCCTGTCGTGGTCACGCCTGATGTCCAATGGTCGAAGGTCCAGTCAGCGGTCTGAAGGGGTTCAGTACTACAGCAATCTGATTAATGAACTTCTGAAACACAACATTCAGCCCATGGTCACCCTCTACCACTGGGATCTGCCTCAGGTTTTGTGTGTGTGTGTGTGTAGGGGGTTTGGGGGGGGGGGGGGG
>CM060342.1:9648204-9651741 GCA_030674155.1 Stramonita haemastoma | reverse complement strand
GTAGTTTAGCAGTCTAAGAGTACTTGTGGTAGTAGAAGATTAAAAGAAAAAGGTCTAGAAAAACAACAAAAGAACAAGAAGAAAACAAAGAAAAAAAAAGGAGGGTAAAGAGGGGGAAAAACCCCAGAAATAGGATGATGGTAATTTGATTATGATGATGTCATCTCTAGTACTTCCCCGTTTAATAATTTTATAATAATAAAAATTTTATAATAATAATAATAATAATATGATAAATAATAATAATAAAGGGATCCTTGGTCCTACTAATTAGTGAATAAATAAAAATTTAAAACAATAATAAAGGATCCTAACCCTCCCATCTTTCACGACAGGTCAGCCATTAGAAGAAGAAGAAGCATATGATCATGATCATGATTATCATGATGATGATCATCATCATAATAACGCCCGATCACAATAAATAATATATTTTTTAAAATCCCAACCCTCCTCCCATCTTTCCCAAACAGGTCAGCCATTACCGATTCTCCATCTCGTGGCCGCGCGTGCAGCCCGCGGGCCAGGGAGCCACGAACCCGGCAGGGCTGAGGTACTACCACGACCTCATAGACGAGCTGCTTCGCCACGGCATCCAGCCCATGGTCACCCTGTACCACTGGGACCTGCCCGATGCCCTGGAGCAGCTGGGAGGATGGCTGAACCCAGATATCGCCAAAAAGTTCGCCGACTACGCCGATCTGTGTTACAGAGAGTTCGGGGACAAGGTGAGAGAGAGACGTGGCAGTTTTCGGGGTGCTAGGTTAAAAAATATTTTTTTAAAAAAAGAGGAAGAAGAGTAAAGGTCCTATAGTCTTGTGTGGTTGTAGGGGAAGTGGGGTGTTAGAGACTTCGGGTTCTCCAGGGTGCCAGCGTATTGAGGATTTTTGTCTTTTCCTCGGGGGTTTTGATATATAGGATGCGAATGTGATGCATTGACGTCAATCTCGAAACATACGTCATTGTGAAACATTGTTATATAAATGGCGTTCTGTGTGTTCTTCCCAGAAAGAGCTCTTCGCTATAAGAATAGCGTCACGCATTATTTGTAAGAAGAAAACTTCATGTCTATGTGTGTATTTGTTTCTCTATGAGAGTGGCTCTTTTCTACAGAAGTTTACTAGAGATAACTCTCTTGTTGCCGTGTTTGATATTGTTTTTTGTTGTTGTTTTTTTAAATGCAATAAACGTATAATGCACACGGGACCTCAGTTTATCGTCTCATCCATAATACGAGCACCTACACTACCACCACTGGAGGTCGGAAAGGGGTGGGGGAGTTCGGCTTGAATGGGGGATTGAACCCGCAACTTGTCGCTTTCCAGGCTAGAGCTTCAAGTTTTACCAATGGTGACATTTTACATATGCGACTGTTTTTCCCCACCACGAATGTAGCCGCATTCTGAAATGAGCGTATTTGATCTTCTGCGTGTGCATATACACGAAGGGATTCAAGGAATTCTCAGGTCTGCACTTGAAGTTGACCTGGAAGATAAAAAAAAGCCCCCAAACCCCCCAACAACAAACAAACCCCTATCTTTCCTTCACCAACACGCAGCCAAGATTCAAACCCGTGACTTCATGGGCCCTTAGCACTGCAGTCGAACAGTCTTAACCCTCGGCTGCAGCATCGGTCATTTTGTGGGATCAGGTGAAGCTTTGGATTACCCTGAATGAACCCTGGGTAGTGGCCTGGCTGGGGTACGGGCAGGGGCAGATTGGCCCCGGGAGACGCGGCCGGGTACCTACACCTACATTGCGCCACAACCTCATTCGCGCCACGCCAAAGCCTACCGCCGTTACCTCAGCCACTACAAGTACAGCCAGAATGGTGAGCTTACAAGTGTGGTGGCGTCTTTTTCCTGTATGGTTTGCTTTTTGTGACAAGTGTGGTGTCTTTTTTCTGTATCATTTGCTTCTTGTGGCCCTGTTTCTGTATCGTTTGCTTCTTGTGACCCTTTTTCTGTATGGTTTGCTTCTTGTGGCCCTGTTTCTGTATCGTTTGCTTCTTGTGACCCTTTTTCTGTATGGTTTGCTTCTTGTGGCCCCTTTTCTTTATCAGCTGCTTCTTGTGGCCCCTTTTCTTTATCAGCTGCTTCTTGTGGCCCTGTTTCTGTATCGTTTGCTTCTTGTGACCCTTTTTCTGTATCGTTTGCTTCTTGTGGCCCCTTTTCTGTATTGTTCGCTTCTTGTGACCCTTTTTCAGTATCGTTTGCTTCTTGTGACCCTTTTTCAGTATCGTTTGCTTCTTGTGGCCCTGTTTCTGTATCGTTTGCTTCTTGTGGCCCTGTTTCTGTATCGTTTGCCTCTTGTGGCCCTTGATCTGTATTGTTTGCTTCTTGTGGCCCTGTTTCCGTATAGTTTGCTTCTTGTGGCCCATGATCTGTAACTTCCAGGGAGAATCGGGCATTTTCTGTCTAATACTAGTGAAGACGTCATGCTAGTTACTTAGAGCAAGGTTGTTTTTAAGGAATATGAGTTTGGTTTTATCTCATTTTATGTGCCGTTTGTGTAGTTTTTTCTCACGATGCGGTCACCGTCCTGGGTTGACCCTTATGTTTGGCCAGGGCGTTGAAACAAGGAAAGGACAGTAAGAGTTGATTTTAAATCGCGTTTTTATCTACATCGTTGCACAGTTCCATTCTCAGATAGGCAGGATTACATAGTAGCCAAGACGCACGTTCATTTTACACATAGGGCTCCAACCACTCTGGTTTTGGGGATTTTTCTTTTAATAAAAAAATAGGATAGTTCTTGTATATTGCAGTTATCAGTCCCAGGCCAAGTGGGCTGCATTTTTAACAAACCCGTTTGGATGTACTCTATTGTTAAAGGACACAGCGAACTTTAAGGGTCAGAACTAGAGTAAGGAGGGAGAAGTATCAGTAAAAGAATGAGTGACAGTCTGTTGAGAGTTTGTAACCAATCCATACCTAGTTAGGAAGCCAAAGAAGAGGGTTTTTAAGATTCGTGAACATAGAGGAGGTTAGATAAGCAGAGAGGGGGGGGGAAGGGGGGGTAGTATTTTCCACACGAGTGGCAGATTATTATTAACATATGACCTTGTCGAGACATTTTGAGCGCTGGCCTGTTAAGATATTGAAATCGCTGCTGCTATATGTAACTGTCATAATTGGGGTATTGTGAAATCAATTTCATCAACATTGCTGATCAGAATTTAATCAAGTTATTGTTGTAAGCTCCCCATATCATTTCAAGGGCTTACAAATAGTTACGAATTTTAAAAATGTAAACAGTATACAATCCAGTTCTGGAGACTACATGTAAAAGCTCTTTTGCAATTGGTTTGCTCGATGCTACTCAATAAGTGTTGACTTTTGGATGAGTTACTTGTTTGGGTTAAAACAGAGTTAGAGCACTTTCTATCTGGTAACTTAAGAAGAAACACCATTTAAAATTCCAAGGTGTTGCTGCTCTCAAAGAAATGCTATAACAATCTTGTGGAATACTAAAGCCTTTAAAAAAAAATCTTGTATTAAGAAAAGAAGCAAAATACAGTATCCGATTTTGTTGCAA
>CM060342.1:9638204-9643204 GCA_030674155.1 Stramonita haemastoma | reverse complement strand
GGTACGCCAGTGTCATCAAGGATAACGGCTTTTTGGTGAGAGAGAGAGAATTGAGAGGGGGAGTTTGTATTTGTCTTAGGTTTGTTTTCTTGAGTTTTGCCCGTTTTTTTTTATTGCTGGTGGCATTTAAGATAGGGGACGGGATAGCCTGGCGGTCAAAGTGATGCGCTCGTAATCTGCTGACTCCGGTTTCGAATCTCATTCAAGAAGATTTTCCCTCTGGAGTTTAACATCAGTGCAGTGCCAACTCCATTCCCCCCTTAGGATGAGACGATAAGCCGAGGTCCCGTGTGTGAACGCACCCAGAACATCTTGCGTACACGTTAAAACTTGTTCTGTTTTACAAAAGAGTAGGTCATTGTGTGTCAGTGGGAACGGATGACAAAATTTACAAACCTGCATAGACACGGGGATTGGATGTAAAGAAAGTACATGAGTGCTTATGCCATTATCCTCGAAATAAAAGAATGAATTAAATAAAGATAACAGTTTTCGGGTGGGAGAAGAATTTTTGTTGTTGTAATTTTCAGTTAGTTTTTGTTTGTTCATAGTGAGAGGCCACTTGTGTATTTTTTTGGTTAATAGTTCTAGGAGTTGTCAGATTTGGGTCGGGTTTTTTTTAAATAATTGACATGATGCTTTGTGTTTAGTGTAGCGTGGTGTTGTGGTATGGTATGGTACAGAATAGTATAGTATATTAAAGTATAGTATAGCATGATGTAGTATAGCATAGTGTAGTGTGGTTTGGTGTGGTGTGGTGGGGTATGGCGTAGTGTGGTGTAGTACTATTGTATTTGTTCCATTGCGTGCATCCCAGAAATGCACCACACACACACACACACACACACACACACACACACACACACACACACACACACACACACACACACAAATCAAGCATACTTCACCTTCACTGTGTGCATGCCACTCTACCCCAACAGCCCGGCTACCCGGCCAGAGGGGGCCAGCCCACAGGGAGGGTGCCCATGGAGGATGATTTCCAGGTGCTTTACCACCAGTTCCCAGACCGCTTCGCCTGGGCCACCGCCACCTCCTCTTACCAAATTGAGGGAGGCTGGAACGAGGGCGGTATGCAAATTAAGGAGATTTTGACTAATTTCAGGTGTTTTTGTTTGTTTGTTTTTTTTAGTTTTCGCTTTTGTTAGAATAGTGTTTTAACATTTTATTGCTGTTTAGGAGGCTGGAACGAGGGCGGTACGCGAGTTTGGGAGATTTTGACTAATTTTTGTTTATTTATTTACTTGCTTTTTAGTTTTTGTTTTTTGGAGAAAAGTGGTCTTACGTTTTATTGATGTTTATCCTTTTTTTTAATGTTGATTTTTTTTTTTTTGGTTGTGACTGGGTCCAGTGGCACTAGTTCTGCTAACAAGACTGAAGAAAGCTGGAACAAAGGCGATATAGAAATTTTATGGGTGTGGTAATAATTCTTTTGTTTTTGAACGTTTTATTCTGTGCAGGTGAAAACAAATGACAAAACTTACAAAACTGCATACACACGGAAGTAGATGTAAAAAAAGCACATGAGTGCTTATTCCATTATCCTCAGAAAAAATTGAAATAAAGAAATGAATAAATAGTTTGTAAGTAAATGAATAAATAATTTTGTATGTAATGAGTGTTTGTTTCATCCTCGAAGTAAAAGAACGAAATAAATAAATGAATAAATAGTTTGTATGTAAATGAATAAATAAATTTGTGTGTTTCTCTCTGTCAGAATAAATATTATTCAAACCGAGAAAAAAATATTGAAATAAAACCCAACCCTAAACACTGACGGATGTACGCGTATGTACAGGCCGGGGTCTGAGTATCTGGGACAAGTGGACTCACGAGGGCAGAGCTCTCAACAACGCCACAGGGGACGTGGCCTGTGACAGCTACCACAAGTACAGAGACGATGTGCAGCTGCTGGCCAACTTGAAGGTAAAATCCAGCACTGGGCGCTAGTCTTTCGGATGAGGCGATAAACCGAGGTCCCGTGTGTTACACATCACTACTTAGCGCACGTAAAAGATCCCACGGCAACAAGGGGGTTGACCCTGGCAAAATTCTGTAGAAAAGAAGCCACTATGGTAGGGAAACAAATACAGTTGCATGCAGGAAAAAGAAAAAAAAATGGGTAGGCGCTGCACTTGTGGCGACACGCTCTCTCTCTGGGGAGAGCAGCCCGAATTTCATGCAGAGAAATCTGCTGTGACATAAAGTGGTACAAAATACAGAACACCATTTTCACACACTTCTGTCCTGGGCTGACTTTTATGGTTGACCAGGGCGTCGATACAAGCAAGGACAGTAGAGTTGGTTTTATACCCCGTTTTAATCTGTATATAACTGCAAAGTTTTAATCTAAGTTTTAAAATGTTACGAGGTGACAGCCCCAATATGGCCTGTGTGGTCCGCGGGGCTGTAAAACAACATGATTGGGTTGGACACACGTCTGTCTGATCTTGACTGAGACGGTTGTTTGGTTGATCGGTGGCTTTATGTACAGTTGGTTGGTTGGTTGGTAATGGTCAAGGTGTCCCATAACCTATGTCTCTCTCCCCCCTCTCGTCCTCCCCTTCTCCCTCCCCCCTTCCCCCTCCCTTCCCTCCTTTTCTCTCCCTCCTAACTCCCCCCCCCCAAAAAAAAAAAAAATCCAAATTCTGCCCCCTTGCTCTGGTCCAGGTGACCCATTATCGTTTCTCCTTGTTGTGGTCACGCCTGATGTCCAACGGCCGGAGATTTCTCTGTCTCTCTCTCCCCTCCCCTCTCTCCCCCCCTCTCCCCCTCCCCTTCCTTCCCTCCCCCCTTCTCTCTCTCTCTCCCTCCTTTTCTCTCGTAGCCTCCCAAACAATCCACATGTTGCTCCCTCTCTGCCCCCCAGGTGACCCATTATCGTTTCTCCCTGTCGTGGTCACGCCTGATGTCCAATGGCCGGAGGTCCAGTCAGCGGTCTGAAGGGGTTCGGTACTACAGCAATCTGATTGATGAACTTCTGAAACACAACATTCAGCCCATGGTCACTCTCTACCACTGGGATCTGCCTCAGGTTTGTGTGTGTGTGTGTGTGTGTGTGTGGGGGGGGGGGGGGGGGGTAGGTGGGTGCGGGGGGTGTGTGGGGGGTTGTGTGTGGGGGTGGGTGCGGGGGGATGTGGTGGGTAGGGGGTGTGTGTGGGGGTGGTGGTGGGGAGGGTGTTGTGGGTGTGTGTGGTAGAGGTTTGGGGTTGTTGTGTGGTGTGTTGTGTGTGTGTGTGGTGTGTGTGTGTGTGTGTGTGTGTGTGTGTGTGTGTGTGTGTGTGTGTGTGTTTGTGTGGGTGGGTGGGTGGGTAGAGGGTTGTGTTTGGTTGTGTGTGTGTTGTGTGTTCTTTTATGGGTTTGAGGGGTGTGTGTGTGTGTGTGTGTGTGTGTGTGTGTGTGTGTGTGTGTGTGTGTGTGTGTGTGTGTGTGTGTGTGTGTGGTGCGCGTGCGTGCGTGCGTGTGTGTGTGAATGTGTGTGTGTGTGTGTGTGTGTGTGTGTGTGTGTGTGTGTGTGTGTGTGTGTGTGTGTATGTATGTGTGTGTGTGTGTGTTTGTAAGAGTGTGTGCACGTGCACACGGTCTCGATCTCCTGTACTGTATGTGACAGGCTCTGCAAGAGGAATTTGGAGGCTGGATGAGCGAGAGCATACAAGAGATCTACGTGGACTATGCCCGCTTCTGTTTCCAGCAGTTTGGAGATAGGGTCAGTTGTGTAGCAGTAGTAGTGAGGATGGGGGATGGTGGTGATCGTGTGGTGGTGGTGGTGGTAGTGATGGTGGTGGTGGTGATGGTGGTGGTGGTGATAGAGGTGGTGGTGGTGAGGGTGGTGATGGTAAAGATGATGGTGGTGGTTGTGGCAATGATGATTATTGTTTTGGTGGTGGCAATAATGGTGATGATGGTGGTGGTGGTGGTAATGATGACGACAACAACAGTGATGATGACGGTGAATGGATGGATTCTGTGGTTCAGAGGTAACACATCTGCCTAAAAAGCGAGAAGTTGTGGCTTTGATCCCTATTTAAAACCAAACTACACCCCCCCACCTCTTCCCCCCACCTCATCCATTAGACCTTTAGTGCTAGTCAATTCGGATGAGACAATGAACCGAGGCCTGTGTGCAAATACAATATAGTACGAACCCTGTAAGATGCATTTGTTTTGGTTCTCAAAGGGTGAGATTTTGTGTATGTGATCGTTTACCCACCATCAAACTAGCGTAATCTGACGGCTTCAGTACAGCGCCCCCCCCCCCCCCCCCCCCCCCCCACCCCAAGTGTTCACCCAGCTTTAAATGGCTACCTGCCCTCTTTAGGGTCAGGGAAGGTAAAGCAACGAGGGAGAGGAGATTTAATTTAAAAAAAAATCATTTATTCTTTTATATCGAGAGTAATGGAATAAGCACTCATGTGCTTTTCTGCACCCAGTCCCCGTGTGTATGCCGTTTTGTAAGTCTTGTCATCTGTTCCCATCGGCACACAATGGCCTACTCTTACGAAAAGCAGAACAGGATTGAGCATGTGCGCAAGATGTTCTGCTTGCGTTCGCACACGGGGCCTCGGTTTATAGTCTCATCCGAAGGACTTTTAGGGGGAGAGTGGAGTCAGCACTGATAATTATTAACTCTAGGGGGAGATGGGCGCCGCTCTCACTATACTGCCCCCTGGAGAAGCCGAGGCCCCTGACACCTCGCTCCGCAACGACCACATAGGTTATGGGACACACACCTTGACCTTTTACCTGTTCTACCTTGCAGGTGAAGCTGTGGATCACCTTCAACGAGCCCCCCATCGTCACCCTGACGGGATACGGGGAGGGAGGCTTCGCCCCGGGGCTGCACAACTTGTCGGTGAATCAGTACATCGCGGCACACAACCTCATCCTGGCCCACGCCAAAACCTACCGCCTGTACCAGCAACAGTTCAAACCCACACAGAGAGGTGGTGTGGGGTTGTGGTGTGGTTGTGGGGGGGGGGGAG
>CM060342.1:9623204-9625704 GCA_030674155.1 Stramonita haemastoma | reverse complement strand
ATCCGAGCCTCGGACGTGGCCCTTCAGACGTTCCTGGGGTGGTTTGCCCACCCGGTGTACGTCAACGGGGACTACCCCGAGGTGATGAAGACCCAGGTCCGCAACGTCAGCCTGGCGGAAGGCTTCGGGGAGTCTCGCCTGCCTGAGTTCACCCCCACACAGAAGAGGAGGATTGCGCGTGAGTTTTCCTGCCTTTTCTTGGTTGGTTGGTTTTGTGGAGGGTTTGTGGAGGGTTTGTGTGGTTGTGGGGGTGGGGGGTGGGGTGTTGGGGGTGGGGGTGGGGTTGTTGGGTGTGGGTGTGTTTGGGGGGGGGGGGAGGGGTGTTGGGGTGTGTGTGTGTTTGGGGGGGGGGGGGGTTGGGTGTGTTGTGTTGTTGTTGTTGTGTGTGTGTGTGGGGGGGGGGGGGGGAGTGTATAGACTATATTTTTATTTCTGTGAAATTCTGTGTATGAACGTATTCTATTAATGCAAATTATATATGTTACAGTTGATTTTGTTTTCTGAAATCCTCCATGCCCCAAGAGAGGTCAAAGGTGAATTAAATCTTGAATCTGAATCGTGTGTGTGTGTATGTGCATATTAAGCATGTCTGTGCGCGCACGCGCGCGCGCGTGTGTGTAGCTCACATCCATACATATTTGAAAAAAAAAGACACCATATATTATGTATCGTAAAACAAGCGATAACTCTGCATACAGGTACAATTTCTTTAAAAGAATTTTTTTTCCATTTCAGACACCTCCGACTTTTTCGGTCTGAACCACTATTCCACCAACCTGGTGACCTACAAAGAGCCCACCACAGTCAGGGACCAGAGCAGCTACTTCAACGACAGACACGTGTCGGAGCGCAAGGATCCGAAATGGATCAAGTAATCACACACACCACACACACACACACACACACACACACACACACACACACACACACACACACACACACACACACACACACACACAGATGGCTTGATGGAAAAAAGCAGATCGCTGCTTACTCAATGTACCATCTGGAAATAAAAATTTGATTGATTGATTGACACACACATGCATATAGTTGTCTTGATAGCCTGAGGAAGCTTCAGGATAGAAGCGAAAATTTGCTGATAACAAAAGAAAAGATGAAGCTGAACACAGTTGTTTTTATTACCATTTTACTATATACATATAATCGATAATAAAATTATGTCGATGTTGTTGAAGAGCACAGCTTCTTCGAGACAGACCCAGGCCAAAAACTTTTGTTATTTATTGATTTTAGCAAAGTATGCCAGTCTACATAACAAGTAGGCTACATTTTTGTTGTTATGTTGTAAAATGTTATGTTGATATTGTCTTCATCCATGACAAGCTCTTAGCATAACAAGTTATACCTTCTATTAAAGAGTGAAAAAAACCTCATGGAGTCAGAGTATAGCTGCCTTATTATTATGCCGAGGTAATTGGAAAACAGCCATACGATATACAGCCATGGGGATCGGCCCAGTCTGTGGTACAGATTTTCTTCATTCCTTCGTTTATTATTCATTTGTTAATCTATCAATTCCTTCATTCATTCATTCATTCATTCATTCATTCATTCATTCATTCATTCATTCATTCATTCATTTATTCATTCATTCATTTGTTCATTCATTTGTTCATTCATTCATTCATTCATTCATTCATTCATTCGTTCGTTCGTTCGTTCGTTCATTCGTTCATTCGTTCATTCATTTATTTATTTAATCATTCATTCATTTTGGTGATTCAGGTCCAGATCTTCGCGAGGAATCCCGCAAAATCTATTTATTCATTTATTTCTTAATCTATTCATTCATTCATTCATTCAGTCAGTCAGTCAGTCAGTCAGTCAGTCAGTCAGTCAGTCAGTCAGTCAGTCAGTCAGTTTTGTGACTCAGGTCCGGTTCCTCATGGCTGACGGTTGTTCCGTGGGGAATCCGGAAAATGGTGAACTGGGTCCGACGTCAGTACGGAGGACCTGCCCATCTATGTGACGGAGAACGGTCTGTCGGACCGCAACGCTTCCCTCTCGGATGCACACAGGGTCTACTTCTACCGGTATTACGTCAACGAGCTTTTGAAAGGTATAGTGAGAGAGAGGGGGAGGGATAAGGTGTGTGTGTGTGTGTGTGTGGGGGGGGGGGGGTGTGGGTGGGGGGGGGGGGGATGAGTGTGGGGGGGGGGGGGGGCGGGCGGTGTGTGTGTGTGTGTGTGTGTAGGGGAAGGGCAGAGTGTGTGTTGTGGTGTGTGTGTGTGTTGTGTGTGTGTGTGTGTGTGTGTGTGTGTGTGTTGTGTAGGGGGTGTGTGTGGGAGGGGTGGGTGGGAGGGACAGTTCGTGTGTGTGTGTTCACTTTTTTTTTTCTATGAAAATTTTTCTTTTTTTTTTTTAGTTTGTCTCCCAGATTTATGTTGGCCTATGTTTTTGCTGGTAATATTTGTGAGATGCTCTCTGTCTCTCTCTTCTTATCTCTCCCACTCTCCTCTTTTGGTTACGTTCTCTC
>CM060342.1:9578204-9618204 GCA_030674155.1 Stramonita haemastoma | reverse complement strand
AGAACACAAAGAGTTATCTATTTATTTATTTTAGTTCGAGGATGATGGAATAAGCACTCGTATGCTTTTTTACATCCAGTCCCCGTGTGTTTGCAGCTCCAGTGGAAAAATCCTCTTGAACGAGATTCGAACTCGGATCAGCAGATCACGAGCGCATCACTTTGACCTCAAGGCTATTAGTATTATAACCATTATACATTGGTGGTCGATGGTGTTGGGTGGTGCCGACTTGTGATCTGACAGCATGGGTTTGAACCATCACCTGTTAGGGGAATTTCCCCTTTAGTGAACATCAGTACCAATTCCTGTGTGTGTGTGTGTGTGTGTGTGTGTGTGTGTTTTGTGTGTGTGTGTGTGTGTGTGTGTGAGAACATTTCTTGCGTGTAAATTTGCATTTAGGATTTGCAACCTGTATACATGTATTCAGTGTCATACAAACCGAAATAACTCCTTCTTCGTTGCAGGAAAAGTGGGAGTGGAGCTGAAACCCGATTGGCTCATTCCGTCCAATCCGAACGATCCAGGGACGCCACTTCAACAGACGATGAACAAGAGTTTTCTTTTGGCCTTTTTGGTGACCCTATTTTCAGGGGAGATTATTCTACCATGGTCAAGCAGCGTGCTGGGCAGAACCTGACAGAATTGACAGCCGAGGAACAGAAAATGCTGAAAGGTTTGATTACCGATTTTTTTTTTAAAATACTGGGATTCTGTTGATTTTCCATCTTAGATTGGAGAATATTGTATTTTTTTGTATTGTATTGTAGTGTGTTGTATCGTATACCATTTTCAGTCACTGTAGATTGTTTTTTGATGTTTCTCCTGGAGAGAACGTGTTGCTGTAAGAACAGCGCCACCCATTTTATATCCTATTCGTAGATATATTTATTTTTTCTATGATAGAAGCATTTTTCAATAGTTTTGCTGAGGACACTCTCTTGTTGCCATAGTTTCTTTTACGTGGTCTATATATTACATGTAAGATCAGTTTATCGTCTTACCTGAAAGACTTGCCCCCAGACCACCACTCGAGATCATATGGATGGAGGAAAATGTTCAGCACTTTATTACTGTGAACAACTAGTTACACAAAAAATTCTTAGTTATATATAGCAACCTCCTCTGAAGTCTGAGTATATGGCTGCTTATATGGCGAGGTATTTGAAAACGGTCATACACGCAAACTTCTCATCCAGTGTGCAATCTCAATCTCACAGCGATTCCAAGGTGGAATTAGTGAGTCAGAGGCACATTATGGGGAACAATAACAACATATAGCATGTAATCCTTTGCCCCTGTGTAACCTTTCATGTAAAACTACCATTCTTCAGTTGTAATGTTTTCATGAAAGTTTTAGGCAAACCTTTGTCATCCTGCTTTGTGATTCTGTAATTCTAGGAAATGTCTTTCTTGGTTTATAATCTTACAACGAGAACTCGTATAAAAATAAAATCCCATTTTGTAGCAAAGGTGGGGCATGTAGCTTTTGTAAATTTGCCATCGGCTCCCACTGGCCTACTCTTCCGAAAGGTGGACCAGGTTTTAACATGTGTGCAAGATGCTATATGCATTTGTACACTCAGCCTCGGTTTATAGTCTCGTCAAAAGCACTTTCGGGAGAGTGGAGACGGTACTAATATTAATTCCAGAAGGGGGGGGGGGGGGGGATACCCTGGAATGGTCATCTCTGGTGGCTGTAAGTCGCCTTCTTAGATTATGAGCTGAACATTCTAGCCATTAGGCTACCCCCTCTTGTTTTGAAAATTATTAGTGGCTTGCAATAAGCTAAACTGACCCTAATGCTTTGGATAGAAACCACCGCACACACACACACACAAGCACACACAGCACACACAGCACACACACACACACACACACAAAACACAACACCACACACACACACACACACACACACACACAGTCCAGCGCCACACAAGTAGATTTCAAACATTTTACTATTTTATTTCAGGATCAGCTGATTTCTACGGGCTTTCCTATGGTGGACTGTGGAGGGTGAAGAGGGTGTGGACAAACAGCGGTCCTGTTCCACAGGTGGAAAAACGCAAAGTCAGGTAAGTTTGGTGTCCCTCGTCTCGTGTGTGTGATGTGCTTTGTGTGTGCTTTGTGTGTGCTTTGTGTGTGTGTGTGTGTGTGTGTGTGTGTGTGTGTGTGTGTGTGTGTGCGCGCTGTGTGTGTGTGTGCTTGTGTGTGTGTGCGTGTGTGTGTGCGTGTGTGTGCGTGTGTGTGTGTGTGTGTGTGTGTGTGTGTGTGTGTGTGTGTGTCCCTCCCTCTTCTCTCTCTCCATCTCCCTCCTCTGTCCTCTCTCCCCTCTCTGTCCCCCTTCACTCTCTCTGTGTCCCAGTCACCCCCCCCCCTCTCTGTCCCTCTTCTCTCTCTCCATCCCCCTACCCTCTCTCTCTGTCTTTCCCCCTTCTCTTTCTCTTCCCGTCCCCCTTCTCTCTCTCTCCCCGTCCCCCTTCTCTCTCTCTCCCCGACCCCCTTCTCTCTCTCTCTCCCTGACCCCTTTCTCTCTCCCCTTCTCACTCTCTCTCTCTCCGTCCCCCTTCTCCTCTCTCTCCTCTCTCTCTCTCCTCTCTCTCTCTCTCTCTCTCTCCCCCGTCCCCCTTCTCTCTCTCTCTCTCCCCCCGTCCCCCTTCTCTCTCTCTCTCTCTCTCCCCGTCCCCCTTCTCTCTCTCTCTCCCCGTCCCCGCTTCTCCTCTCTCTGTCCCCCCATTCCCGTCCCGCTTCTCTCTCCAGTCCCCCCTCTCTCTCTCCTCCCATTCCCCCCTCTCTCCCCGTCCCTCCCTCTCTCCCCGTCCCTCCTCCTCTCCCCCCGTCCCTCTTCTCCCCTCCCCGTCCCTCTTCTCTATCTCCCCGTCCCTCTTCTCTATCTCCCCGTCCCTCCCTCTCTCTCCATCCCCATACCCCCTCTCTCTATCTCTGCCCCCCTTCTCTCTGTGTGTGTGTGTCCCCATCCCCCCTTTTCTCTCTCTGTGTCCCCTCCCCCCCCTCTCTCTGTGCCCCCCCCCCTCTCTCTCTCTGTCCCCGCCCCTCTCCCCCCTCTCTGTGTGTCCCCCCCCCCCCCCCTCTGTGTGTGTCCCCATCCTCCCTCTCTGTGTCCCCACCCCTGTCTCTCTGTGTCCCCACCCCTGTCTCTCTGTGTCCCCACCCCCCCTCTCTCTCTCCCCCATCCCCCTCTCTCCCCACCCCTCCCCCCCTTTCTCTCTCCACCCCCCCTCTCTTTCTCCACCCCCCTCTCTCCTCCCTCTCCCCGTCGCTACCTCCCTCTCCCCGTCCCTCCCTCCCTCTCCATCCCGTCCTTTCCTCTCTCTCCCAATCCCCTCCCTCTCCTCTCTATCCCCTGCTACCCCCCCTTCTCTTCTTCCCCATCCTCCTCCTCCGTTTTTCTCTGTACCCCCACCTTCTTCTCTCTCTGGCCCCCTTCCTCTGTGTGTGTTTTCCCCATTCCTCCCCTCTCATCTCTGTGTCCCCATTCCCTCTCTCTCTGTGTCCCACCCCCCCCCCCCCCTCCCTCTCTGTCCTCCCGACCCCCCCCCCCCCAGCCCTCTAGTGTCCCCCATCCCCCCTCTCTGTTTCCCCCATCTCTCTCTTCCCCAACCCCCTCTATCCCCCCTCCCCTGTCCCAACCCTCCCCCTCTCTGTGTCCTCCCCCCCTCTTCTTCCCCACACCCCCCTCTATCTCTCCCCCCAACCCTCTATCTCTGTTTCCCCCAAACCATCTCCTCCCTGTTGTCCCCATGCCCCCCCCCTTTCTCTCTCCCCCACCTCCCCTCTCCCCACCCCCCTCTCCCCACCCATCCCTCTCTCTCCTCCCCCCCGTCTATCCCCTCCCTCTCCCCTCCCCGTCCCTCCACCCTCTCCACCGTCCCTCCCACCCTTCCCTCCACCCTCTCCCCGCCCCCCCTCTCTTTCTTCCCCACCCTCCCCCCCGTCCGTTCTTCTTCTTCCCCCACCCCCCACTGCCACCTCTCGTGTATGTGTCCCCACCCACCCCTATCCTGTGTCCCCATCCCCTCCCTCTCTCTTTGTGTCCCCACCCCCACCCCCCCTCTCTATGTGTCCCACCCCCCCCCCCCCTTTCTGGCCCCGTCCCCCTCTCTTGTGTCCCCATCCTCGTCCCCACCCTCTGTGTCCCCATTCCCTACACCGCTATCTGTGTCCCTCCCTCCTTGTGTGTCCCCACCCCCTCTCCATCTCTGGCCCCCTTTCTGTTGTTGTGTGTGTGCCCCTTCCATCTCCTCTGTCTCCCCACCCCCCCCTCTTCGTCTCTCCCCACCCCCCTCTCTCTCTCCCCACCTCCGTCTCTCTCTCCCCCCCACCCCCGCCCTCTCCCCCCATCTCCCTCTCTCTCTCTCCCTCTCCCCCCCCCCCCCTCTCTTTGTCTCCCTCACCCCCCCTCTTGTTCCCCACCCCCCCTCTCTCATTTCCCACCCACCCTCTCTCTATGTGTCCCCACCCACCCTCCCCTCTACTGTTCCCCACCCCACGCTCTCTCTCTGGTCCCCATCCCTCTTTCCCTCCCTCCCCCTCTCTCTGTGTCCCCATCCTCCCCTCTCTGTGTCCCCATCCCCTCCCCTCTCTGCCCCTCCCCCCACTCTGGCCCCATCCCTCCTCCATCTCTCCCCCCGTTTCCCTCTCTCTCCCCACCCCCCCTCCTCCTCCTCTCCCCGACCCTCTCTCTCTCTCCATCCCCACCCCTTCTCTCATCTCTCCCCCCCCCCACCTTCTCTTCTGGTCTCCCATCTCCCTCCCCCCCCCCCCCCTCTCTCCTCGTCTCCCTCTCTCCCCGACCCCCCCCCCTCTTTCCCATCCCCCCCTCTCTCCTTCTCCCCCCCTCTCTCTCTCTCCCTCCCCTCTCTCTTGTGTCCCCCTCTCTCATCCCCTCCCCCCCCCTCTCTCGTGCCCCATCCTCCCCTCTCTCGATCCCCCATCCCTCCCCCTCTCCTCCCCCCACCCCTCCTATCCCCCTCCCCTCCCCCCCCCTCTCCCTCCCTCCCTCCCCTACGTTCCTCTCTCTCTCCATCCCCACTACCCCCTTTCTCTCTCCCCCCCTCTCCTCTTGTGTGTCTCCATCCCCCCCCCCTCTCTCTGTGTCCCCATCCTCTCCCCCCCTCTGTGTGTGTCCCCATCCTCCCCCTCTTCTGTGTGTCCCCCCACCCTTTTCACCCCTCTCTCTGTGTGTCCCCATCCCCCCTCCCCCACTTTCTCTCCCCAATCCCCCTCTCTCTCTCCCCTCCCCCTACCCCCTTATCCCTCTTCCCCCCCCTCCTCCTCTCTCTATCCCACCCCCTTCCTCTCTCTCCCCTCCTCCTCCACCCCCCTCTCTCTCCACCTCCCCCCTCTCCTCCTCCCCCACCCTCTGTGTGTGCCCCATCCTCCTCTCCTGCACCCACACCCCTCCCCTCCTCTTTCCCCCCAACCCCCTCTCCTCTCCCCACCCCCTCTCTCTTCACTCCAACCCCTCTCTCTCTCTCCCCTCTCCCCCCCTCTCTCCCCCCAACCCTCTCTCTCTCTCCCCACCCTCCCTCTCTCCCCCTCCCCCTCCCCCCTCTCTCCGTCTCTCTCCTCTCTCCTCCCCCACCCTCCCTCCCCCCGCCCTCTCTCTCTCTCTCCCCGACCCTCTCTCTCCCCTCTCCCCGACCCCCCCCCCTCCTCTCTCTTCCCCACCCTCTCTCTCTCCCCCGACCTCTCTCTCCCCCTCACTCTTCTCTCTGACCCCTCTCTCTTGTCACCTCCCCCCCCTCTCTCTCTGTGTCCCCATCCCCCCCCTCTCTCCCCCATCCCCCCCCCTCTCCCCTCCCCCCACCCCCCCCACCCGTCCCCTTCTCTCTATCCCTCTCCTCCCTCTCTCTCCACACCCCTCTCTCTCCTCCCCCTCCTCCCTCTCTCCTCCCCTCTCGTCCCTCCACCCCCTCTCCTCTCTCCCCACCCCCCCCCTCCCGTCCCCATCCCTCCCCTCCTCTATCCCCCCTCTCTCTCTGCCCCCTCTCTCTCTCTGTGTCCCCACCCTCCCCTCCCCCCCCCACCTCTCTCTCTTCCCCACCCCCCATCTTCTCTCCCCATCCCCCCTTATCCCCCCCTCCCCCCTCCTCTCTCCTCCCCCCACCCCCTCTCTCTCTCCACCCTCCTCTCTCTCTCCATCCCCTCTCTCTCACCCCTCTCCTCTATGTCCCCCCTCCTCTTTGTGTCCCCATCTCCCCTCTCTTGGTCCCCATCCCTCCCCCCTCCCTGTCCCCCATCCCCCCCTTTCCCCCCTCCCCCCTCTCCTCTCTCCCCATCCCCCTACCCTTCCTCTCTCTACTCCATCCCCCTACCCCTCTCTCTATCTCTGCCCCCCTTCTCTGTGTGTGTCCCATTCCTCTCTCTCTTGTGTCCCCATCCCCCCACCTCTTTTGCGCTCCCCCCCCCCCCCCTCCCCCCTCTGTGTGTCCCACCCCTCCTCTCTCTGTGTTCCCCCCACCCTCTCTTTCTCCCCACCCCCCCCTCTCCCTCTCTCTCCCCACCTCCTCTCTCCTCCATCCTCTATCCCCATCCCTCCTCTTGTCCCCTCTTTTCCCCTCCTTCCCACCATCCCCCTCTCTCCCCTCTCTCTCCCCTCCCTGCTCCCCATCCCCCCTCTCTCTTGTCCCCATCCTCCCCTCCTCTCTCCTCTCTCGTCTCCTCATCCTCCCTCCTCTTCCCCCTCCTCTCTCTCCTCCCCCCTCCCCACCCCCCTCCTCTCTCCCCCCACCCCCCCCTCTTCTCTGTTCCCCAACCCCCCTCTCCCCATCCCCCCCTCATCCCCCCCCTCTCTCCCCCACGCCCCTCTCTCTCTCTCTCCCCACCCCCTCTTCCCTCCCTCTACTCCCCCCCCCTCTCCTCCCCCAACCCCCCCTCTCCCTCCCCCCAACCCCCCTCTCCCCTCCCCCCACCCCTCCTCTCTCCTCCTCCCCAACCCCCCCTCTCCCTCTCCCCACCCCCCCTCTCCCTCTCCCCCACCCTCCCCTTTCCTCCCTCTCTTTTTCCCCCATCCCCCCCCTCTTGTGTCCCCACGCCCCCCCCCCCCCCCTCTGTTCCTCGACCCCCCCTCTCTCGGTCCCCCCCCTCTTTCTCCCCACCCCCTCTTTCTCTCCCCTATCTCTCCCTCTATCCTGTCCCCATCCCCTCTCTGTGTCCCTCTGTCCCTCTCCTGTCCCCATCCCCCTCTTTTCCCCACCCCTCTCTGTAGTCCCCATCCCCTCTCTGTGTCCCCATCCCCCCCTCTCTCTCTCTCTCTCTCCGGTGTCCTCATCCTCCCCCCTCCCTCTCCCCCCCCCCCCCTCCCCCCTCCCCCCCACCCCCCCTCTCCCTCTCCCCACCCCCCTCTCCCTCTCTCCCCTCCCCCTCTCTCCCCTCCCCCCCCTCCCCTCCCATGCATCCCCTCTCTCCCCCCATCCCTCCGTCTACCCCCCTCCCTCTCTCCCCAACTCCCCCCTCTCCTCAACCACTCCCCTCTCCCTCTTCCCACGCACCCTCTCTCTCCCCCGATCCATCCCTCTACCCCCCCTCCCCTCTCTCCCAACTCCCCCTCTCTCCCCAACCACCCCCCCTCTCTCTCTCCCAACCACCCCCCTCTCTCTCTCTCCCCAACCACCCCCTCTCTCTCTCCCCAACTCCCCCTCTCTCTCTCCCACCACGCCCCTCTCTCTCTCCCCCACGCCCTCTCTCATCTCCTCCCCACACCCCTCTCTCCTCTCCCACCCCCTCTCTCTCTCCACCCACCCCCTCTCACTCCTCAACCACACCCCTCTCTCACTCCCAACCACCCCCTCTCTCTCTCCGCGACCCCCCCCCCTCTCCACCCATCCATCCTCTATCCCCCTCGCTCTCCCCCCTCCCCCTCTCCCCACCCCCCTCTCTCTCTCCCCACTCCCTCTGTCTCCCCACTCTCCCCACTCCTTCCCCTGACCCCCGCTATCTCTCTCCCCACGCCCCCCTCTCTCTCTCCACGCCTACGTCTCTCTCCGGACCCCGCTCTCTTAGTGTCCTCCCATCCTCCCCCCCTCTCTCTCTGTGTCCTCCCATCCTCCCCCCCTCTCTCTCTGTGTCCCCATCCTCCCTCTCTCTCCCCTATCCCTGTCTCCCCCCATCCATCCCTCTCTCTCCATAGAGGAGGGTTTGGGGGCATAGGTAGGAGAGAGGAGGGTTTGGGGGGGGGTGTAGGTAGGAGAGAGGAGGGTTTGGGGTGTGTAGGTAGGAGAGGATTTTGAGGGTGTATGTAGGAGAGAGGAGGGTTTGGGGGGCACAGGTAGGAGACAGGAAGGTTTGGGGGGATAGGTAGGAGAGAAGAGGATTTGGGGGGCGTAGGTAGGAGAGCAGATTTTGGAGGGGGTGTACCCCAAATCCCTACTCTCTCCTACCTATACCCTACAAACCCTCCTCTCTCTTTCCTACACCCTCAAACCCTCCTCTCCTAACTACCTACCTATGCCCCCCAAACCCTACTCTCTCCTACCTACCTACGCCCCCCCAAACCCTACTCTCTCCTACCTATTCCCCCAAATCCTTCCCTCTCCTACCTATGCCCCCCCCAAACCCTACACTCTCCTACCTATACACCCCAAACCCTCCTCTTTGCTACCTATACCCCCACAAACCCTCCTCTCTCCTAACTACATACTTATGCCCCCCAAACCCCCTACTCTCTCTTACCTATTCTCCCCAAACCTCTCCTCTCTCCTACCTATTGCAACTCTCTATTGCAACTACCTATACCCCCCAAACCCTCCCCTCTCCTACCTATTCCCCCTAAACCATATTCTCTCCTACCTATACCCCCAATCCCTCCTCTTTCCTACCTATCAGTATACCCCCAAACCCTACTCTCTACTACTTGTACCCCCCAAATCCTACACTGTCCTAAGAAAGGAGGGTTTGGGGGGCATAGGTAGGAGAGAGGAGGGTTTGGGGGGTATAGGTAGAAGAGAGGAGGGTTTGGGGGGCGTAGGTCGAAGAGGGGAGGGTTTGGGGGGCATAGGTTGAAGAGAGGAGGGTTGGGGGGCATAGGTAGGAGAGAGGAGGGTTGGGGGCATAGGTAGGAGAGAGGAGGGTTGGGGGGCATAGGTAGGAGAGAGGAGGGTTTGGGGGCAATAGGTAGGAGAGAGGAGGGTTGGGGGCAATAGGTAGGAGAGAGGAGGGTTTGGGGGGGTGCAGGTAGGAGAGATGCAGCTTTGGGGGGTGTAGGTAGGAGATGCGGGTTTGGGGGGTGTAGGTAGGAGAGAGGAGGGTTGGGGGGGGGGGGGGCATAGCTAGGAGAAGAGAGGATTTGGAGGGCGTAGGTAGGAGAGAGAAGGATTTTGGGGTGGGTTGTACCCCAAAACCCCACTCTCTCCTACCTATACCCCCCAAACCCTACTCTCTCCTACCTATATCCCCAAACCTTCCCAATCCTCTCTCCTCCACTACCTACCCCCAAACCCTCCTCTCTCCTACCTACCTACCTATGTCCCCCAAACCCTCACTCTCTCCTACCTACCTACCCCCCAAACCTATCCTCCTCCTATTCCCCAAATCCTTCCTCTCTACCTACAACCCCCAAACCGCTCCTTTCTCCTACCTATACCCCCAAACCCTCCTCTCTCCTTCCTATACCCCCAAACCCTCCTCTCTCCTACCTACGTACCTATGCCCCCCAAACCCTCCTCTCTCCTACCTACGTACCTATGCCCCCCAAACCCTACTACTCTCCTACCTATTCCCCCAAATCCTTCCCTCTTCTACCTACATCCCCCAAACCCTTCCTTTGTCCTACCTATACCCCCAACCTCTCCTCTCCTACCTATTCCCCCAAATCCTTCCCTCTCCTACCTAAACCCCCCAAACCCTCCTCTCTCCTATAATAATAATAATAATAATACATGGAATTTGTATAGCGCTATCTCTTGTAAAGACAAATCAAAGCGCTTGCATTTGACCTACAGAGCCACAGATCATGCTGCCACCAGGCGCAAAGATCCCCAACTCCAACTCCCCGATTTTTCTTCAGGGATGGTGTCTAAACACGACACCTGTGTGCATGCTGGTTTGTTATAATTTTGTCATCCGCTCCTACCGGCACACGATGGCCTACTCTTCCGAAAGGTGGAACGGGGTTTTAACGTGTGCGCAAGATGTTCTGCGTGCATTCGCACACGGGGCCTCGGTTTCGAGTCTCATCCGAATGACTTTGATTTGGAGGGCGTAGGTAGGAGAGAGGAGGATTTTGGGGTGGGTTGTACCCCTACCTGTGCCCCCCCCCCCAACCCTACTCTCTCCTACCTATACCCCCCAAAAGCTCTCTCCTACCTACCTACTTATGCCCCCCAAACCCTACTACTCTCTCTTATCTATTCTCCCCAAACCTCTCCTCTCTCCTACGTATTGCAACTCTCCTGCCTATTGCAACTCTCCTACCTATTCCCCCTATACCATACTCTCTCCTACCTATACCCCCCAAACCCTACTCTCTCCTACCTATACCCCCCAAACCCTACTCTCTCCTACCTATACCCCCCAAACCCTACTCTCTCCTACCTATTCTCCCCAAACCCTACTCTCTCCTACCTATTCTCCCCAAACCTCTCCTCTCTTCAACCTATTCCAACTTTCCTACCTATACCCCCCAAACCCTCCCCTCTCCTACCTATTCCCCCCAATCCCTCCTCTTTCCTACCTATTCCAACTCTCTCCTACCTATCAGTATACCCCCAAACCCTTCTCTCTCACCTATACACCCCAAACCCTACTCTCTACTACTTGTACCCCTATGCCCTATGCCCCCAAACCCCCTCTCTTAGGACAGTGTAGGATTTGGGGGGCATAGGTCGAAGAGAGGAGGGTTTGAGGGGCATAGATAGAAGAGAGGAGGGTTTGGGGGGCGTAGGTAGAAGAGAGGAGGGTTTGGGGGGCATAGGTAGAAGAGAGGAGGGTTTGGGGGGCAATAGGTAGAAGAGAGGAGGGTTGGGGGGCATAGGTAGAAGAGAGGAGGGTTTGGGGGGGTGTAGGTAGGAGAGAGGAGGGTTTGGGGGCAAAAGGTAGGAGAGAGGAGGGTTTGGGGGCGTGTAGGTAGGAGAGATGAGGATTTTGGGGGGTGTAGGTAGGAGAGAGGAGGGTTGTGGGGGGGCATAGGCAGGAGAAAAAAGGATTTGGAGGGCGTAGGTAGGAGAGAGGAGGATTTTGGGGTGGGTTGTACCCCAAAACCCCGCTCTCTCCTACCTATACCCCCAAAACCCTACTCTCCTACCAATACCCCCAAACCCTCCTCTCTCCTTTCTACACCTCCAAACCCTCCTTCTCTCCTACCTATCTACCTATGCCCCCCAAATCCTCCTCTCTTCTACCTACCTACGCCCCCAAACCCTTCTCTCTCCTACCTATTCCCCCAGATCCTTCCCTCTCCTACCTACATCCCCCAAACCCCTCCTTTCTCCTACCTATACCCCCAACCTATCCTCTCCTACCTATTCCCCCAAATCCTTCCCTCTCCTACCTATACCCCCAAACCCTACTCTCTCCTACCTATGCCCCCAAACTATACTCTCTCCTACCTATACCCCCCAAATCCTCCTCTCTCCTACCTATCTACTTATGGCCCCGAAACCCTACTCTCTCCTACCTATTATCTCCAAACCTCTTTCTCTCTTACCTATTCCAACTCTCCTACCTATAGCCCCCAAACCCTCCCCCTCCTACCTATTCCCCCAATCCCTCCTCTTTCCTACCTATTCCAACTCTCTCCTACCTATCAGTATACCCCCAAACCCTTCTATCTCACCTATACACCCCAAACCCTACTCTCTACTACTTGTACCCCCCAAATCCTACACTGTCCATAGAGAGGAGGGTTTGGGGGGCATAGGTAGAAGAGAGGAGGGTTTGGGGGGCATAGGTAGGAGAGAGGAGGGTTTGGGGGGCATAATTAGAAGAGAGGAGGGTTTGGGGGGCATAGGTAGGAGAGAGGAGGGTTTGGGGGGGTATAGGTAGGAGAGAGGAGGGTTTGGGGTCGTGTAGGTAGGAGAGAGGAGGGTTTGGGGGGTGTAGGTAGGAGAGAGGAGGGTTTGGGGGTGTAGGTAGGAGAGAGGAGGGTTTAGGGGGCATAGGTAGAAGAGAGGAGGGTTTGGGGGATATAGGTAGAAGAGAGGAGGAGGGTTTGGGGGAGCATAGGTAGGAGAGGATGGTTGGGGGGGATAGGTAGGAGAGAGGAGGGTTGGGGGGCATAAATAGGAGAGGAGGGTTGGGGGGCATAGGTAAAAGAGAGTAGGGTTTGGGGCAATAGGTAGGAGAGAGGAGGGATTGGGGGCAATAGGTAGGAGAGAGGAGGGTTTGGGGGCGTGTAGGTAGGAGAGAGGAGGGTTTGGGGGCGTGTAGGTAGGAGAGAGGAGGGTTGGGGGGGTGTAGGTAGGAGAGAGGAGGTTTGGGGGGGGGCATAGGTAGGAGAGAAGAGGATTTGGAGGGCGTAGGTAGGAGAGAGAAGGAATTTTATGGGGGGGGGGGTTGTACCCCAAAACCCTCCTCTCTCCTACCTATACCCCCAAACCCTCCTCTCTCCTCCCTACGCCCTCCAAACCGCCCTCTCTCCTACCTACCTACGCCCCAAACCCTACTCTCTTCTACCTATTCCCCCAAATCCTTCCCTCATATCTACATCCCCCAAACCCCTCCTTTCTCCTACCTATACCCCCAACCTCTCCTCTCCTACCTATTCCCCCAAATCCGTCCCTCTCCTACCTATTCCCCCAAACCCTACTCTCTCCTACCTATGCCCCCCCAAACCCTACTTTCTCCTACCTATACCCCCCAAACCCTCTCTCTCCTACCCATACCCGGAAACCCTACTCTCTCCTACCTATTCTCCCCAAACCTCTCCTCTCTTCTACCTATTCCAACTCTCCTACCTATACCCCCAAACCCTCCCCCTCCTAACTATTCCCCCCTATCCCTCCTCTTTCCTACCTATTCCAACTCTCTCCTACCTATCAGTATACCCCCAAACCCTTCTCTCTCACCTATACACCCCAAACCCTACTCTCTAGTACTTGTACCCCCCAAATCCTACACTGTCCTAAGAGAGGAGGGTTTGGGGGGCATAGGTAGAAGAGAGGAGGGTTTGGGGGGTATAGGTAGGAGAGAGGAGGGTTTGGGGGGTATAGGTAGGAGAGAGGTGGGTTTGGGGGCAATAGGTAGGAGAGAGGAGGGTTTGGGGGATTAGGTAGGAGAGAGGACGGATTAGGGGCAAAAGGTAGTTGAGAGGAGGGTTTGGGGGCGAGTAGGTAGGAGAGAGGAGGGTTTGGGGGTGTAGGTAGGAGAGAGGAGGGTTTGGGGGGTGTAGGTAGGAGAGAGGAGGGTTTGGGGGCAAAAGGTAGGAGAGAGGAGGGTTTGGGGGCAAAAGGTAGGAGAGAAGAGGGTTTGGGGGCGAGTAGGTAGGAGAGAGGTGGATTTTGGGGGGTGTAGGTAGGAGACAGGTGGATTTTGGTGGGTGTAGGTAAGAGAGGAGGGTTGGGGGGGGGGGGCATAGGTAGGATAAAAGAGGATTTGGAGGCGTAGGTAGGAGAGAGGGATTTTGGGGTGGGTTTTACCCAAAACCCACTCACTCCTACCTATACCCCCCAAACCCTACTCTCTCCTACCTATACCCCAAACCCTCCTCTCTCCTTTTTACACCCCCAAACCCTCCTTCTCTCCTACCTACCTACCTATGCACCCCAAATCCTCCTCTCTCCTACGTACCTACGCCCCCAAACCCTCCTCTCTCCTACCTACATACGCCCCCAAACCCTACTCTCTCCTACCTATTCCCCAAATCCTTCCCTCTCCTACCTACAACGCCCAAACCGCTCCTTTCTCCTACCTATACCCCCAGCCTCTCCTCTGCTACCTTATTCCCCAAACCCTACTCTCTCCTACCTATTCCCCCAAACCCTACTCTCTCCTACCTGTGCCCCCAAACTAGACTCTCTCCTACCTATACCCCCCAAACCCTCCTCTCTCCTACCTATTCTCGCCAATCCTCTCTCTCATACCTATTCCAACTCTCCTACCTATACCCCCCAAACCCTCCCCCCTCCTACCTATTCCAACTCTCTCCTACCTATCTGTATACCCCAAACCCTTCTATCTCACCTATACACCCCAAACCCTACTCTCTACTACTTGTACCCCCCAAATCCTACACTGTCCATAGAGAGGAGGGTTTGGGGGGCATAGGTAGGAGAGAGGAGGGTTTGAGGGGCATAGGTAGGAGAGAGGAGGGTTTGGGGGCAATAGGTAGGAGAGAGGAGGGTTTGGGGAGGTGTAGGTAGGAGAGAGGAGGGTTTAGGGGGGTGTAGGTAGGAGAGAGAAGGGTTTGGGGAGGTGTAGGTAGGAGAGAGGAGGGTTTAGGGGGAGGGCATAGGTAGGAGAGAGGAGGGTTTGGGGAAGTGTAGGTAGGAGAGAGGAGGGTTTAGGGGGGGGGGGGGCATAGGTAGGAGAGAAGAGGATTTGGATGGCGTAGGTAAGAGAGAGAAGGATTTTTTTGGGGGAGGGGTTGCACCCCAAAACCCTAGTCTCTCCTACCTATACCCCCAAACCCTACTCTCTCCTACCTATACCCCAAACTCTCCTCTCTCCTACCTGTACCCCCAAAACCCTCCTCTCTGCTTCCTACACCCCCAAACCTTCCTCTCTCCTACCTACCTACCTATGCCTCCCAAACCCTCCTCTCTCCTACCTACCTACCTATGCCCCCAAAACCCTACTCTCTCCTACCTATTCCCCCAAATCCTTCCCTCTTCTACCTATAACCCCAAACCGCTCCTTTCTCCTACCTATACCCCAACCACTCCTCTCCTACCTATTCCCCAAACCCTACTTACCCCTAACCGTGCCCCCCAAACCCTCCTCTCTCCTACCTGTACCCCCAAACCCTCCTCTCTCCTACCTACCTACTTATGCCCCCCAAACCCTACTCTCGCCTACCTATTCTCCCCAAACCTCTCCTCTCTCCTACCTATTGCAACTCTCCTACCTATAGCCCCAAACCCTCCCCTCTCCTACCTATTCCCCCTAAACCATACTCTTTCCTACTGCCCCCCAATCCTCGTTCCTTCCTATTGCAACTCTCTCCTACCTATCAGTATACCCCCAAACCCTTCTCTCTCACCTATACACCTCAACCCCTACTCTCTGCTACTTGTACCCCCAAATCCTACTGTCCTAAGAGAGGAGGGTTTGGGTGGCATAGGTAGACGAGAGGAGGGTTTGGGGGGCATAGGTAGAAGAGAGGAGGGTTGGGGGGCATGGGTAGAAGAGAGGAGGGTTAGAGGTGGAGCGTATGGTTAGGAAAGAGGAAGGTTTGTGGGTTATTGGTAGGAGAGAGGAGTGTTTAGGGGCATAGATACGACGAGAGATAGGCTTTAGTGAGAATAGGTAGGAGAGGTAGGGTTAGGGGGGTATAGGTAGGAAAGAGGAGGGTTTGGGGGCAATAGTTGGAGAGAGGAGGATTGGGGGGTGTAGGTAGGAGAGAGGAGGGTTTGGGGGGTGTAGGTGGAGAGAGGAGGGTTTGGGGGCGTGTAGGTAGGAGAGAGGAGGGTTTGGGGGGTGAGGTAGGAGAGAGGAGGATTTTGGGGGTGTAGGTAGGAGAGAGGAGGATTTGGGGGTGTAGGTAGAGAGAGTGGGGTTTGGAGGCAATAGGTAGGAGAGAGGAGGGTTTGGGGGGTGTAGGTAGGAGAGAGGAGGGTTGGGGGGTGTAGGTAGGAGAGAGGAGGGTTTGGGGGGTAGGTAGGAGAGGAGGGTTTGGGGGGTGTAGGTAGGAGAGAGGAGGGTTTGGGGGGTGTAGGTAGGAGAGAGGGGGTTTGGGGGTGTAGGTAGGAGAGAGGAGGGTTTGGCGGGTGTAGGTAGGAGAGAGGAGGGTTGGGGGTGTAGGTAGGAGAAAAGAGGATTTGGAGGGCGTATGTAGGAGAAAGAGGATTTTGGGGTGGGTTGTACCCCAAAACCTCACTCTCTCCTACCTATACCCCCAAACCCTTCTCTCTCCTTTTACACCCCCAAACCTCCTTCTCTCCTACCTACCTACCTATGCCCCCAAAATCCTCCTCTCTCCTACTACCTACGCCCCCAAACCCTACTCTCTCCTACCTATTCCCCCAAATCCTTCCTCTCCTACCTACTCCCCCAAACCCTCCTTTCTCCTACTATACCTTCAACCTCCTTCCTACCTATTCCCCCAATCCTTCCTATCCTACCTATACTCCCCAAACCCTACTCTCTCCTACCTTGCCCCCAAACCCTACTCTCTCCTACCTATACCCCCAAACCTCTCTCTCCAACCATACCCCCGAAACCCTACTCTCTCTACCTATTCTCCCAAATCTTCTCTACCTATTCAACTCTCCTACTTACCCCAAACCTCCCTCCTACCTATTTCCCCCAATCCCTCCTCTTTCATACCTATTCCAACTCTCTCCTACCTATCAGTATACCCCAAACCCTTCTCTCTCACCTATACACCCCAAACCCTACTCTTACTACTTGTACCCCCAAATCCTCATCTGTTCTAAGAGAGGAGGGTTTGGGGGGCATAGGTAAAAGAGAGGAGGGTTTGGGGGGCATAGGTAGGAGAGGAGGGTGTGGGGGGTATAGGTACAAGAGAGGAGCGTTTAGGGGCGTGTAGGTAAGAAAGAGGAGGGTTTGGGGGGCATAGGTCGAAGAGAGGAGGGTTTGGGGGGCATAGGTCGAAGAGAGGAGGGTTGGGGGGCATAGGTAGGAGAGAGGAGGGTTTGGGGACAATAGGTAGGAGAGAGGAGGGTTTGGGGGGGGGGGGGGGCATAGGTAAGAGAGAAGAGGATTTGGATGGCGTAGAAAGAGAGAAGTATGGGGGGGGGGGCTTGTACCCCAAAACCCTACTCTCTCCTACCTATACCCCTAAACCCTACTCTCTCCTACCTATACCCCCAAACCCTCCTCTCTCCTTCCTACACCCCCAAACCCTCCTCTCTCCTACCTACCTACCTATGCCCCCAAACCCTCCTCTCTCCTACCTACCTACGCCCCCCAAATCCTTCCCTCTTCTACCTACAACCCCCAAACCGCTCCTTTCTCCTACCTATACCCCCAACCTCTCCTCTCCTACCTATTCCCCCAAACCCTACTCTCTCCTACCTGTGCCTCCCAAGCCCTACTCTCTCCTACCTATACCCCCCAAACCCTCCTCTCTCCTACCTATTCCAACTCTCCTACCTATACCCCCCAAACCCTCCCCTCTCTTACCTATACCCCTCAATCCCTCCTCTTTCCTACCTATCAGTATACCACCCTTCTCTCTCACCTATACACCCCAAATCCTACACTGTGCTAAGAGAACGGTTTGGGGGGCATAGGTAGAAGACAGGAGGGTTTGGGGGGCATAGGTAGAAGAGAGGAGGGTTTCGGGGGCATAGGTAGAAGAGAGGAGGGTTTCGGGGGCATAGGTAGAAGAGAAGGGTTTGGGGGGCATAGGTAGGAGAGAGGAGGGTTGGGGGGCATAGGTAGGAGTAGGGTAGGGTTTGGGGGGTATAGGTAGGAAAGAGGAGGGTTTGGGTGGATAGGTAGGAGAGAGGAGGATTTGGGGGCGTGTAGGTAGGAGAGAAGAGGGTTTGGGGGCGTGTAGGTAGGAGAGGAGGGTTTTGGGGGGGGGGGGTGTAGGTAGGAGAGAGGAAGGTTTCGGGGGGGGGGGGGGCATAGGTAGGAGAGAAGAGGATTTGGATGGCGTAGGTAGAAGAGGGAAGGATTTGGGGGAATAGGTAGGAGAAAGTAGGGTTTCGGGGGCGTAGGTAGGTAGGAGAGAGTAGGGTTTAGGGGGTAAAGGTAGGAGAGAGTAGGGTTTAGGGGGTTAAAGGTAGGAGAGAGTAGGGTTTAGGGGGAATAGGTAGGAGAAAGTAGGGTTTGGGGGGCGTAGGTAGGTAGGAGAGAGTAGGGTTTAGGGGGTAAAGGTAGGAGGAGAGAGTCGGGTTTAGGGGGTATAGGTAGGAGAGAGGAGGGTTGGGGGGGCATAGGTAGGAGAAAAGAGGATTTGGAGGGCGTAGGTAGGAGAGAGAAGGATTTTGGGGTGGGCTGTACCCCAAAACCCCACTCTCTCTCTACCTAATACTCCCCCAACAACCCTACTCTCTCCTACCTATAATCCCCAAACCACTACCCTACTCCCCTCTCCTATACCTCCCCCAAACCCTACTCTCTCCTACCTACCTACTATGCCCCCCAAACCCTCCTCTCTCCTACCTACCTAACCCCCAAACCTCCTTCTCCTACTATCCCCAAATCTCCCTTCTACCTACCATCCCCCAAACCTCCTTTCTCCTACTATTACCCCAAACCTCTCACTCTCCTACTATTCCCCCAAATCCCTTCCTCTCCTACTTTCCCCCAAACCCTTACTCACTACCTACTTGTGCCCCAAACCCTACTCTCTCTACCTTACCCCACAAACCCTCCTCTCTACCTACCTTATCCCCCGAAACCCTACTCTCTCCTCCTATTCTCCCCAAACCTCTTTCTCCTACCTATCCAACTTCTACTATACCGCCTAAACCCTCCCTCCCCCTCCTACCTATTTCCCCAATCCCTCCTCTTTCCTACCTATTCCAACTCTCTCCTACCTATCAGTATACCCCCAAACCCTTCTCTCTCACCTATACACCCCAAACCCTACTCTCCACTACTTGTACCCCCCAAATCTTGTACTGTCCTAAGAGAGGAGGGTTTGGGGGGGACATAGGTAGAAGAGAGGAGGGTTTGGGGGACATAGGTAGAAGAGAGGAGGGTTTGGGGGGCATAGGTTGAAGAGAGGAGGGTTTGGGGGGCATAGGTAAAAGAGGGGGTTTGGGGGGATAGGTAGAAGAGAGGAGGGTTTCGGGGAGGGGGTGTGTAGGTAGGAGAGAGGAGGGTTTGGGGGCCATAGGTAGAAGAGGAGGATTTTGAGGGACGTAGGCAGGAGAGAGGAGAATTTTGGGGGATGTAGGTAGGAGAGAGGAGGGTTGTTGTTTTTTTTTGGGGTGGGGGAGATAGGAGAGGAGGATTTTGAGGGGTGTAGGTAGGAGAGAGGAGGATTTTGGGGGGGTGTAGGAGGAGAGAGGAAGATTTTGGGGGGCATAGGTAGGAGAGAGGAGGATTTTGGGGGGCATATGTAGGAGAGAGGAGGATTTTGGGGGGCATAGGTAGGAGAGAGGAGGGTTTGGGGGCATAGGTAGGAGAGAGGAGGATTTTGGGGTGCGAAGGTAAGAGAGGAGGGTTAGACATGGGGCGTATAGTTAGGAGAGAGGAAGGTTTGTGGGTTATTGGTAGGAGAGAGGAAGGTTTAGGGGGCGTAGGTAGGAGAGAGGATTTGGGGGGGGGCTTGTACCCCAAAACCCTACTCTCTCCTACCTCTACCCCCCAAACCCTGATCTCTTCTACCTATACCCTCGAACCCTACTGACTCCCACTTACCCCAAACCCTCCTCTCTCCTACCTACCTATGTCCCCCAAACCCTACGCTCTCCTACCTATTCCCCCAGATTGGGGGCGTGTAGGTAGGAGAGAGGAGGGTTTTTTTTTGGGGGGGGGGTTGTAGGTAGGAGAGAGTAGGGTTGGGGGGGGGGGGCATAGATAGGAAAGAAGAGGATTTGGATGGTGTAGGTAGGAGAGAGAAGGATTGGGGGGGGGGGGGGTTGTACCCCAAAACCCTACTCTCTCCTACCTTTACCCCCAAACCCTCCTCTCTCCTACCTACACCCCAAAAGCCTCTTTCTCTCCTACCTACCTACCTATGTCCCCCAAACCCTACTCTCTCCTACCTATTCCCCCAAATCCTTCCCTCTTCTACCTACAACCCCCAGCCCCCTCCTTTCTCCTACCTATTCCCCCAAATCCTTCCCTCTCCTACCTATTCCCCCAAACCCTTCCCTCTCCTACCTATTCCCCCAAACCCTACTCTCTCCTACCTATACCCCCCAAAGCCTCCTCTCTGCTACCTATCTACTTATGCCCCCCAAACCCTACTCTCTCCTACCTATTCTCCCCAAACCTCTCCTCTCTCTTACCTATTCCAACTCTCCTACCTATACCGCCTAAACCCTCCCCCCTCCTACCTATTTCCCCAATCCCTCCTCTTTCCTACCTATTCCAACTCTCTCCTACCTATCAGTATACCCCAAACCCTTCTCTCTCACCTATACACCCCAAACCTTACTCTCTACTACTTGTACCCCCCAAATCATACACTGTCCTAAGAGAGGAGGGTTTGGGGGGCATAGGTAGGAGAGAGGAGGGTTTGGGGGGCATAGGTAGGAGAGAGGAGGGTTTGGGGGGCATAGGTAGAAGAGGAAGGTTAGAGGTGGGGCGTATAGTTAGGAAAGAGGCAGATTTGTGGGTTATTGGTAGGAGAGAGGAGTGTTTAGGGGGCATAGAAAGGAGAGAGTAGGCTTTAGGGAGAATAGGTAGGAGAGAGTAGGGTTAGGGGGGTATAGGTAGGAAAGAGGAGGGTTTCGGGGAAAAGGTAAGAGAGAGGAGGGTTTGGGGGGTGTAGGTAGGAAAGAGGAGGGTTTGTGAGGGTGTAGGTAGGAGAGAGGAGGGTTTGGGGGGTGTAGGTAGGAGAGAGGAGGGTTTGGGGGAGAGTAGGTAGGAGAGAGGAGGGTTTGGGGGGTGTAGGTAAGAGAGAGGAGGGTTTGGGGGGTGTAGGTAGGAGAGAGGATTTTGGGGGGTGTAGGTAGGAGAGAGGAGGGTTTGGGGGCGAGTAGGTAGGAGAGATGAGGGTTTGGGGGGTGTAGGTAGGAGAGAGAAGGATTTTGGGGTGGGTTGTACCCCCAAACCCCACTCTCTCCTACCTATACCCCCCAAACACTACTCTCTCCTACGTATACCCCCAAACCCTCCTCTCTCCTACCTACACCCCCAAACCCTCCTTCTCTCCTACCTACCTACCTATGCCCCCCAAATCCTCCTCTCTCCTACCTACCTACGCCCCCAAACCCTTCTCTCTCCTACCTATTCCCCAAATCCTTCCCTCTCCTACCTACAACCCCCAAACCCCTCCTTTCTCCTACCTATACCCCCAACCTCTCCTCTCCTACCTATACCCCCAAACCCTTCCCTCTCCTACCTGTGCCCCCCAAACCCTTCCCTCTCCTACCTGTGCCCCCCAAAGCCTAGTCTCTCCTACCTATACCCCCCACCCTCCTCTCTCCTACCTACCTATGCCCCCCAAACCATACTCTCTCCTACCTATACCATCCAATCCCTCCTACCTATTCCAACACTCTCCTACCTATTAGTATACCCTCAAACCTTTTTCTCTCACCTGTACACCCCAAACCCTATTCTCTCCTACTTGTACCCCCCAAATCCTACACTCACCTACCTAGGATTTTGAGGCACGTAGGTAGGAGAGAGGAGGATTGGGGGGGGGGGGGGGTTATTAGGTAGGAGAGGATGATGATTTGGAGGGTAGGGGGGCGTAGGTAGGAGAGAGGAGGGTTTGAGATTGGGGGCATACGTAAGAGAGAGGAGGGTTTGGGGGGCATAGGTAGGAGAGAGTAGGCTTTAGGGAGAATAGGTAGGAGAGAGTAGGGTTTGGGGGGTATAGGTAGGAGAGCGTAGGGTTTGGGGGATATAGGTAGGAAAGAGGAGGGTTTGGGGACATACGTAGGAGAGAGGAGGGTTTGGGAGCAATAGGTAGGAGAGAAGAAGGTTTTGGGGTGTAGGTAGGAGAGAGAGGGAGGCAAAGTAGTAAGGTTAGGGGTATATGGGTAGTAGAGTCTGGTTGTGTAGGTAGATACCCCCCCAAACCCTATTCTCCCCACCTATACCCCCCAAACCCTATTCTCCCCCACCTATACCCCCCTAACCCTACTCTCCCCCACCTATACCCCCCAAACCCTACTCTTGCGCAATTAAAGTACATGGTTGTCAGTGGATACCGAAAATACAATGACCACTCTCACGTCTACTTTTTATTTGCTTTCTTCTCAACTGAAGTTGAAACAAAGTGTCAAAATTGGGCCCAACTGCATTAACATTGTCTCTGTATAGTTGGCTATAGCTTCACATTTTGTCCATAACTGCCGGCAGGGCAACACTTCTTTGCTGATCTAGTCTCTGCTATAAACCTTTTGAGCAACTGGCATAGCAACATAACAAAGAGGGCTAAAATCGCAGAGGTAAACAACTTGTGCGCGGTAATCGCGTGAAGTTCTAAAATGGCATCAGCACAGGAGAAAAATGCATATAATGCACATGCGCAGAAAATGGTTTGCTGCTTGAACATGAAAATGGAAATGGAACACGCATATCGAAATCCAAGCTCAACACATACGGCCTTTTGAAAATGGCGGAACTGTAGCAGATTTTGGAAAAAATTTTTGAAACGGGAATGGTTGCACTATACACACACATGCATGAACTTTCTCTCTGTCTCTAGTTAAAATTGATTAGAGTCCATTAACTGAATTAGGCAAACGTATACTCTCAAATTAATATAGATTATTTCAGTTCACAACTGATTAGTATACACTGTTTCAGTGACTGGCAGGAGGATCGAACACTTGGTCTGCGAGCCCTCCTGCAAGCGCTGAAGCAACGCTATGGGGCAGGCCTTCCTGTCACCGTGACCACTGGCTTGTCCACATCATCCACACGTCTCCTAGACAGAGATCGGGTGGACTACCTGAAGTATCACCTGGATGAAGTTCTTAAAGGTGAGTATTTTATGAGAGAAGAGTAGAGTAGAAGCAGAACTGATCTTAACTCTAGGAGAAAAATCTCCTCAAATGAGTGCCTCAGTGGTGGCTCGAACCCTCGCAGTCACATCCCAAATCAACACTTTAACCACTAGGTTGTCTTCTCCCAAACATGATCTCTCTTCCTGGAAGAGGAACGGCTGTGCTATTTCCAACTTTTCCATGGTACATTGTTTGAAAGTTTCAACGTGCTGCCCAAAGGTGGGACTGAAGCTTATAACTGGTCATATATTGTTTCAAGTTGATGTTTAATGTTACACCACAAATTAAAAGAGCATAACTTACCTTATTCCATATGCTGTTGCCATGGAAACAATCCAAAAAGGCTGCCAAATTCTGTTTTATGGAATGTTCCATAACCCAAACAGAGAACACCCCTCATTCACAGAGATGCATGTACCAAGACAAATTTTGTTATGTTTATATACATATAACGAATCTAACCATAAGGGTGATGTCAATTTTAAAATTTAAACTTTAAAGTGGTCTACAGGCTTACACGCAGCCTCAAATAATTTTAAACTAATGCTGCTGGCTCTTACTTTTCCACCTTTTGTTAGTTTTATGAGCACAATGATACTCTTTCTCTTTTGTCGCAATGCCTGGGTATTGAACAATGCACAAAACATTTCGGTATTTTGGGGGTGGAGAAATCATGATTGGGGTGGCAGGGAGGGGAGTCACTCCTTTATCATGTACAACAATAAACACCACACTTCAATGTCTGGGTTTCCTGTGTCCACAGCCATACGCCTAGACCGCGTGAACGTAACAGCCTTCACCTACAGACCCCTCCTGGACGGCTTTGAATGGAACTTGGGCTACACACTCCATTCGGGTCTCTTCTTCGTGGATTTCACAAACCCCTTCCGGCCCCGTCAAGCCAGAGAGTCTGCCCGCTACTTCACCACAGTGGCTGAGAGAAGAGGCATCATGAGAACCACCCCCGAACCTGGTACCGTAACCCCCGTCACTTCTGTGGATAGTTCAACAGCCCTTCCCAATACCCCAAGACTGAAGTGTCCCACAGACGGTGCTGTCGCAGTGTGTGGTGAAGTGTGGTGCTTGTTTGTGACTCTTGTTGTCTTTGTGGTGATGATGATGCCATAGGGGAAGATACGAGTAATCTTGTCATTCCCTGTCAAGACATTATACTATCCCAATTCTTGCAGTTTTAGTCCAGACTATTATATAGCATGTAGTTTGTATTACTTACCGAGTAAAAGATTTTATACTGATTGAAGATGATATTTGTAAACTGATTAAAGATATTTGTAAACTGTATGAATCTGTGTGGATTGAATGTAATGCAATGGAAATGTTTTGACATTTACTGTACCTTGTTTGAATGAAATTGATTTGGTGTAAAAAAAATAATTGTAAAAAAGTTGTGAGTGAAACGTTTATCTTCATTTTTGTGTGTGCTTCTGAGTCACCTTAGTACAATAAATGTGCCGATAAAATTTGATTTGTTGTTTCTACACAATTTTATTCCATAAATAACTTGTCTTTAATAACTGTCATTAAACTCACTGACACTTCAAAAGTATGTGTAAATGTCCGTATGAATGATACAATACAAAAACAGCAATAATTGCCAAAGATTTGATTCAAAACCTGTTCAAGTCATCATACCATCAGTCATAACTGGTCAACTCTTCCTTGACAGATGGATGTAAATTCAACATGCACACAAATGGCGTTAGGCACTCCTTAGCATACAGTATCTTCCTGCACCAATGTAGACTCTTGCATACATATTTCTGCAGTTATCAGAACTAAGGGAAAGAACTGTGCCCTCATGTTACCATGCCAACTTAAGTTGGATATAAAACCCTCAGGATACACAAACTGATAACCATATGCTCAATCAATAAAGGACTTGGCAATAATGACTGGAACTCACCTTTTTTATTTCTTTAGAATGCTCTTTTTAGATAAAATTTAAAGCTATGATTAAGACTGAACTTTTCACAGATTAAAAAAAATCACTGTCAATCCCTTTTAAATGCACTCGTCAACCATAAGTGTCAAACCATGACAATCATAATGGGAAAATTTCTCTCATCCAATCCCATTGTTTATAGCACCGCCAACCACAAAGGCCATATCAGGGCTGTCACCTTGAGAATTCCAATACTCTCCACGGGGAGAGCAGCCTAAATTTCATGCACATGTTTTGCCATGACAATACAGTTAAATACAAATGGTGTACAATACAGTTAAATACAAATTTCAGATCGAAAAATGTGCCATTATATCAATATACTGATTAAAACGGGGTTTAAAACCAACTCTTATGTTGTTCCTTGTATCCATGCCCCTGCCAATGGCAAGGGTGAACCTAGAGGACAGTCACTGCATTGTGAAAGAAACCTTTTAAGCGGTACATAAAACGAGATAAAACCAAAACCAGATTCATCAAACAAAACCAACCTTGTTCTCAGTAACCAACTGCTACGTTTTCACTGCAGACAGAAAATGCCCAATGAATTCTCCCAGGAAGTAAAAAATGTCTGGTGGAAAATTGAAAAAAAACAAAACTTTTGGGAGTCTCCAGTAATTAAAATGCTTATGGCTGATATTTTGGACATCTTGACAATCCAGTAGCATATGCTTGATGGTTATTTGCACTCATTCTTCACACATCACAAGTCGCACACCATGGGGTTAAGTCATCCCTGTGCTCTACTCACTAAGGATTTGCCATACACCCAAAGTATAGTAAACCAGTCCAGGGTTCCCAGGTGCAGGGTATGAAGCAAAAAAAGGCCCTTTTCAAAGGACTTAAAAAGGACCCCAGGTCAGATTAAAAGGACCTACACCATGCAATTTTATAGAATCTTTAAAGATCATAACATGCAAATACGGTGAAACTGTTCATTAGATCTACAGCCTAATGGCAGTCAACAACTTTTAAAGCCCACATGACTTCAGCCATTAGACGATCTTGTCAGCATCACTTTTCCCGAAACGGTTTGGGGGTCCAGGGGCAGTGCCCCTTTGCGGGGTCAAGGGGCAGAGCCCCTTGTGGGGGTCAGGGGGCATTGCCCCTGAAGCTGGAGGTTTTTCAGCAATTCTAGCTTGTAAAAATATCTCTTTAACTAACTTCAGTTCTTCATACTAAGCAATTTCTGCCCAGAAATAAGCTCTCCTAGAATGACTTTCCCAGTCATTTCTTCAACCCAAAGGAGGTGTTATACCCAAGTATTCACATATCTAAACAAGTGTGCACTTAGGCAGATAGAAGAAGAAAGAGAAGGAAAGAGAAAAGAACAGACACACACCGACAGAGAAACAAAGAGGAGAGAAAGAGAGGGGAGGTTGTGGTGGTGGAATAATACAAAACAAAAAAAAAAACATATGTGTGTGAGAGAGAGAGAGAGGGGGGGAGGGGTGTATGTGTGTATGTGTGTCTGTCAGTCTGGTATCTGTGTCTGTCATAGTGTGTGTGTGTGTGTAATGTGTAAGAATGTGTGTTGTGTAAGGAATGTGTGAGAATGTGTGTGGTGTGTGTGTTGTGTGTGGGGTGTGTGTGGTGCGCGGCGTGATGCATGCATGCATGTGTCTTTGTGTTGTGGAGAGGCTGTACACTGTGTGGTGTGTGTGGTGTGTGTGAAAGACAGACAGAGAGAGGGGGGGGGGAGGGAGAGAGGGTGTGTGTGGTGGGAGGCAGACGACAGACAGACAGACAGACAGACAGACAAAAAGAAAGAGAGAGAACCACAGACAGACAGAAAGAGAGAGGCTGGTAGGCCTGCTGGTTGTTATGTTAACACTGCTCTCTGACAGCACACACAGCTGAAGTACCTGGGCCTAAGAATGACTCATGATGTAAAGCAGTGAAGGGAAGTAACCAGCATGGAAGAGTTACTTCCCTTGATTGACTAGTTTTCTGGGTTTCATTTTTTTTCTCATCTTTTTATTAGAGGGTGTTTTTTTTCACAGGTTTCTGCGAATCAAAGAGATGTACCATGTCAATCTGTCATGCTCTTTTGCTTGATTCAACAGGACTTTTCAGCATTCAAAAGGACCTGTGATATTTTAAAAGGACCTACCTGCTGAATCAAAGGACTTAAAGGCCTTTTAATCGATATACATTTACAAGGACATAAAAGGACTTAAAAGACCCCTATGAACCTTACAGTCACAAAATCAAAAACTTTCACTTCATGAATTCTAAAAAAAAAATAAAAGTAGGCCTAAAAGCTCCGATTAAAACCATGCAGTTTTATACACATTAAATGCAGTTTTATACAGATTAAAATGAGGTTAAAAACATGCAGTTTTATACAGATTAAATGCAGTTTTATACAGATTAAAACAGGATTAAAACCAACTCTTTAATCCTTTGCATATCAACACCTTATGATACACAGCCTTGTCACCCCTAAGGCAAATTCAGGACAATCTCCATTTTGTAGGAAAATAAAAACTTACATACTTTCCTTGGGAAGTTGAAGTTTGGGTGGAATTCCATAAGGGTAGTCACAGAGACAGAGAGATATGTGACCACATAACTGGCTCTTAAAATGAGATAAAAACACTGTGTCCAATCATACTGTTTACAGCCCCTGCCAACCACAGAATCCATATCAGGCTGTCACCTTGTTAAAATGTAAAACATTCTTGTAACTACTATACAGATTAAAACCAATTCTAGTAACGGCTACATAGTTAAAACCACTTCTTTTGACTGTTATACAGATTAAAACCATTTCTTATAATAAAACAGTGCATCTGTCTTATACAGATTAAAACCCATTCTTTGTAACTATTATACAGATTAAAGCCAATTCTTGTAACTGCTACACAGATTAAAACCATTTCTTTTAATAAAACAGTTGCATCTGTCCTTATACAGATAAAGCCAATTCTTGTAACTGCTACACAGATTAAAAAACCACTTTTTGCAACTGTTATACAGATTAAAACCAATTCTTGCATCTGTTACACGGAATAAAACAAAATTTTGTTGCTCCTTATATCAATGCCCAACCTAACCATGAGTCAACCCAGGGTGATCACAGTGTTGTGAGAGAACCACACACCATAAAGGACTCTTCAAATGAGATAAAAAACAATATCTGGCATTTCGAATACAAGATTGTACAAACCAAAACAGAGCACACTGCAAACAAACTTTTTTTTAAATGACAATTTTAAATATCAGCTGGAAAACACCCAGTTCTCTGAAACGTCTTAACATGCTTGTGGTTTCTGTCTTCAGTAAAACGGAATGAACAGAAGATAAATAAAAGTTTTCATTCCATTTTACTGATCTATTTTTCAATTCTGTTTTGTTATTTTTAATTTTTGGTAACATTTGCTGAATTAAGTTGGGTTTTTTTTTGGTTTCAAGTGATCTTTTACATCAGCTTTGAACTGATCAATGATGAGACTGTTACATCCATCACAATTTTAAAAAAAGGTAAAGCAATTCAATACAAATTTATGTTCCATCCAATACAAGTTCATGTTCAGAGGACATATTGCAAAGTATCAATTCTACATACAACATATTTCTCTGCACAAAATTCAGACTGCTGTCCTCAAAACAAAACAAAATGCAATAAAAGTATGTTTTCATTTTTCTCTGTGGCTGCATACCCCATTACTAAATAGTAGTGTTTTTTTTCTAGAGAATTTTACCAAACGCTTTCAGTTTCATGAATGCCAACCAAATGCATGTTGCAAATGCTGCAAATATTGAGTGTCTCGTCCACAGACTAACAACATTGTTTAATTGTCTTGTCCGTAGACTAGCACCCAGACCAAAGGCCATACATCTATAGTCAAGTGTGGGGGAATAATGCCAGCCTGGATGTATAAGTCTGAATAATAGTGGCCACAAGGATCGGAAACAAATACTGGACTGGATTGAGCAAACCAAGTTTGTCACTTCAGATAGACCCAAACAAGGTTCTACGGATCTCCACCCACCACTTATGCCAAATCAGGGTGGTCCCCATGTTAAGATTTAAATATCCGATTAAAACTGTGCAAGTATTTTTACAGGTTACAACCACCAGACCTGGGAGATAAACCTCCCCACCTTTAATTCACCAGATGCCGCTGATGAGATCTCAACCCTTGAGACTGAAGTCAAAGGGTCTTAACCACTCTGCCACAAATCCGTCTCTAAGAGTAAACCATAGTTATAGTTTTCCATTCATATTGAGAAATTTTAAAAAAATAAAAAAAAAGCACACATGCACACAAACTGGTAAATCCACATACACCGAATTTCCTTCATACAAATTTAATATTTTTACTTTGATAATAATATGAAAAAAAAATCTCTGCAAGAGAAAGAAATAGAGAATTGGGCAGACAGATACACAGACCAACATATGGGGCAAAAAGAGACAATCACACAGAGAGAGAAAGAGAGATGAACAAAAATTCAGAGATCATATCAAATCTTGATTCCACACAAAATTAACATGTGTGTTGTTAATGGCTTCTTTAATAATATGTTCTCTCTTCTCCACACTCCCTGTTGGGTGCAATCATAGTGCCTGGTCTTCCCCTGTGCTTGTAACTCTACAATCTGCTCCCTGGCCTCAGACAACACATTCCGACTGCAGAGCAAGTAATTTTTTTCAACATGATGCATGCTGCGTATGTTCATGTTTCTAAAGTCTACCAGACAAAGAATTGAATTACAGGATCTTGAACATGCATGTTTCATCTTCTGCATGTGCTTGTACACAAGGGAATCAAAACACCAGCAGGTCTGCACTTCAACTCAACCTGGAAGATTGTAAAAATTCCCCCCCTTAATTCACCAGGTTGTAAAAATTCCCTCCCTTGATTCACCTAATGCCCTTGCTGAAATCTGAACTCCCAACATCATGGACTGATGTCAAATAGTCTTGACCACTCTGCTACAGTATCCATCATCTATATTCTAATTTCTGTGTACACATACAGCTCCAATACATAACTCACTAAAACAAAAAAAAGGAAGAAAAGGAATGAAGGAAAAAAAGGGATAACAGAAAAACAAAAAAAAGGGAGAAAAGGAATGAATGAAAAAAAGGGGTGACAGAAAAACAAAACTAAAAAACAAAATCCTGAGAAATTCCAAACAGTACAGATAATGTGGTCTTGAAATCGATATAAAGTTTCCAGCAGTTAGAATAAGTCCATCACAGAAACTTGAATTCCCTTGAATCAACCTGTGACTGAGATTGTCTGCAAATACTTCTGTTATGATAAAAGAGGGAGAGGGGGAGAGAGAGAGGGGGAGAGAGAGAGAGAGAGAGAGAGAGAGAGAGAGAGAGAGAGAGAGAGAGAGAGAGAGAGAGAGAGAGAGAAGAAGAAAAAACATCTGGTTGAATGTTTCAACTGGATACAGGTTGTTATAGATTTTTTTTTCTCTTGTTAAATCTCAACAAAACTTTCTTTTCCCATACACGCAGATTTTCACAATCTCATAGTTACTTTAATACACATATGCACAAACAACTCACACACACACACACACACACACACTACACACACACACACACACACTACACACACACACTACACACACACTCTGTCTCTCTCTCCGTCTCTCCTCTCTCTCTAATAAACTTATCTCTTTAAATCACATTTTCTGCCTTATCCATTTCTCTTGTATGCATCTATTCTTTTTTTCCAAAAACTTATACAGTTACATAGATACACGAGGCGCGCGCACACACACACACACAGAGGCCACACACACAGAGGCACACACACACACACACACACACACCTACACACACACACCTACACACACACACCTACACACACAAAATAACACATTATCCTTTACATCAAAATGATACATACCCTCATAAAATGCTACCACAAAAAACTACAGAATCTTTCTTCCCTCTTCCCTGTCCTAAAAAAAAAAAAGTATTGGAAAAAAAAAATAAAAAAAAAAAAAATATATCGAAAAAAAAAAAAAACCCCAAAAGTTACCCTACTCCCCCTTCCCCAAACTAAAAAAAAAACAACCCCCCCCACCAAAAAAACAGCATGGATCAAGACGTCATCTCCTTGGCCACAGTGGCGCAATGCACCCTCTCCCTCAGTTCTTCAGGCAGGGTTTGGGGCACCACCTTGTTGAGGTAACTGACCGAGTACTTGGTGGAGAAATGCATCAGCACAATGTGCCCCACCTCCCTGAAGAGCGCGGCATTGTCGGCAATCTCCTGCAGGTGGGTGTGGCCGCGGCCCCTCGCCTTCTCCACCCCGTCCTTCTTGTCCCTGCTGTCGATGAACGTCGCCTCTGTGATCAGCAGCTTGACCCGCAAGAGGTCGGGGTTCGGGGGGTTGAGGAACACGTCCATCATGGTGTCGCCTGCCAAAAAATATCTGGATTTTGTCAGTCGAGTCGAAAACACTTGAATCATCATCCCTGAAGGGCAATTACAGTCTTCTAGTTGTTTACATGCATATTCATCATGATAAAGAGAATTATCGGGGGGGGGGGGGGGGGGGGGGGGCAGGAAAGCCAACTGATGAGAATTGTTATCTTTAGCTTTTTTTGTCCATACAGAACATTTTGGTGAGAGTAGTAGTAGTAGTAGTAGTAGTAGTAGTAGTAGTAGTAGTAGTAGTAGTAGTAGTAGTAGTAGTAGTAGTAGTAGTAGTAGTAGTAGTAGCAGCAGTAGTAGTAGTAGTAGTATAGCTGATGCTGGAGTTTCCAGACCTACTATTCTTTTCTTTCTTGCGTTTCCAAAGAGAGAAACTATGCAAAAAGGGTTTTTCTGGTTATTGTATCTTTACACTGTATTGTTTTATAATAAATACAATATGCCATACACTTGTGTAAGGAAATTATTGTATCTTTTACTGTATTGTTGAATAATAAACATAACATGCCATTGCCATACACTTGTGTAAGGCAATTATTGTATTTTTTACTGTATTGTTGAATTAAGAAACATAACATGCCTTACACTTGTGTAACGAAGTTATTGTATTTTTTACTGTATTGTCAAATAATAAATATGCCATACACTTGCATAAGAAAATTATTGTATCTTTACACTGTATTGTTGAATAATAAACATAACATGCCATACACGTTGTGTAAGGTAACTATGTGGCACTAACAGTAGCAAGGTTTTATGGACTTGTGTGCTTGTGGTGCCACACAGGGAGACAAAAAAAAACATGCAGACAGACAGCTAACTGTACAACTCAAGTGAAGCTGACAAAACAGGCTTATACTCACAGATCTGATTTTCTTTCATGTTGCTGTTTGTGTGTGTGTGTGTGTGTGTCTTACTTATATTATATATTTTATATATATATACTATATATATATATATATATATATATACTGAACAAAATATCCTATCACATAACAAGCTTGTGTCCCTGCTGTCACCATGTTATCCTTTCAGAGCACAAGTGCATTTCAAAATGTCAAGTCTTGTTTCTAAACAGTAGCAGTGAAAAAAAGTGTGTTGTGACAATCACTTAAGCCAAGACTGAAGCAAACATATCCTCACATTCTATCTTAAAAATCCCCATCACTTGACATCCCCCCCCCCCCCTCCCTCTCCCACCACCACCAAAAACACAAAAAAAACCCTCCAAAACCTCACAACCAAAATCCATAACCACTGACCCATATAAGCGATTTCTGGAGTGGTGATGTAGTCGTGGATGTCTACGTTGTTGCGGTGCAGTTCAGCGATGGCGGCCGACGGCTGTCCCACGTACTCTGCTTTCAGTTTCTTCACCGTCTTGTACAGGATGTAGCCTTGGCTGGGGATGCGGTGCACTGTGGGAAACGATCGCATGAAGTAGTTGCCGGGCAGCGGGGAAAAAAAAAAATCACATACAAGAAACATCCTTTGAAAACATAACGGTTGCCTACATAGCAAAATACTTAAAAACAGCCATACAAACAGATAGTATAACTCAAGTTTTTTGTTTTGTTTTTTGTGCTCTAACTTGAGTAACACCGTATGAATACAGTCCTATGGATCCATGAAGTCATGGGTTCAGATCTCGGCAATTGTGTCGCAAAAATTAAAAGGTGGGGATTGTTAGGATCTCCTGCATCAACTTACGGTGCAGAACTGCCAGTGCCTTGATTTCTTTCACGTATACCTACACCGGCAGAGGATCAAATATGCATATTTAAGCTCCCACAACTTGTGTTAGTGTTCTGTGGGTTACAGGAAAATTAACATACCCAGCATGCATCCTGTACAAAAAAAATTAAGCTGCTCTGTACTCGTAATGTGTGGGCTGAGGTCAGCAGAGGAGCACACCTCCTGCACAGAGGACCAGGCAGGCACTACCCATCCCACCCAAAAAGGAAAACACAGGGAAGAGAGGATACAAAAACAGCCATATGCCACCTAATAATTTTTTTTGGATAAAGTAGAGCCCAATGAAAGGGAAACTACTCATGCCAGTAGATCAACCTTCAGTTCTTTCCCTTTAACTGCTGACAGATCAGTAATGACTATTTTGAATTCATATTCTTTTTGATCCTTAAAGGTTTTCTCACAAAGAACCTTGGCACAAAAGACGTTAATTGATTTTTCTATGAATGTGGAAAGTGTTTTTTTAAATTTTTTATTTGCTTCAAAACAAGTCCTGATGCTGAAGGAGGTTTATCATATGTAAAATCTGTCTGTCTGTCCGTCTGTTTTTTTTTTTTTTTTTTTCGATAAGCTAATTACAGCTGTTAGGGTAAGCATGACAGCATTTCAAAACTGGGGTGGTTGAGTTGGGTTTTTTTATGCATTCACTGACTTAATTTAACACAAAATACGCTTCAATAAGATCATATAAACAGACACACCTATGAACTTTTATAAACTTCTTAGTTTTTCAAACCACAAAATAAATTTCTTTAATGATAATTATATATATAAATATCTGGTTTCATCAATTCACAGAATAGCTACAGCATACACTTGAGCATGATTCAAATGAGTTAAACTAGAATGAGGAGAGTTGGGTATTTTAAAAAAAAATAAATTTTACAGGCACATTCCGCTCCCTGCTCACCTTGGCAGTGTCCCCGTCTCCCAGGGGCAAAATATGAACGTCTTGCAAGGCTTCCGTGGTGACGGCCATGTTGTAATTGGCCTCAGTCACTGCGCGTAGATTGTCCACCAGGATGGGGGGCACGTAGTAACGCGCCTTCTTCATGCTGAACAACCCGCGCTTGGATATGTGGTTAGCCACCCCTCCCACTGGTCCATGTGACCGTGACTGGAAAAAGAAAGACATTGAAAAAAAGGTATAGTAATTATTACTGTCTTAATATTATTGTTCTTAATCTTTTCTTCCTTATAATCACCATCACTATCTATCACCATCATTTAGGATCCTCAACTTTTACCTTGTCCACTATGAGTATGATCAGAAGTGGTTAGCAGGGTGAGTAGGTTTTTCAAAGGACAACAAACCTAGGTGAGACATGCAACAAACTTTCTGCAGAAAATAACCAAGGCAATGAGAAAGTTGTCCCTGGCAAAATTCTGTACAATAAAGTTATTTAAGTAATTAATATGGCAGGAAAGCAACAAAAAAAAGGACAGTAACTCTGCTCTTGTGGCACCAAAGGTCTCCCTGGCTATTGTAGCCTCTGTGACTTTTTACACACAGATGCTTACAATACAAGTGACTGAAAGTATCATCATCATCATTTTGATTGCCTCTTCCCCAAAGTTGGAATGCGGTTACCTTAATGGTGGGTAAAAACAGCCGCATGATGATGCAAAATCTCACCACTGGTGAACCTTGGAGCTCTAGCTGAGGAGGAAAGAAAAAACCTCTCTTATGCATGGGGTATAGGAGCTGACAGCCTAGATTCCTGAATCATACTGTTGGGAAAGCCAGGGTGAAACAGATCCCAAATGTATCATGCTCTAGCCTCTAAGCCTATAGCTTTGATGGTAAAGAGTCAACTTTCTTTCAGAAATGGGAGACCAAATGAAATGCTGCCAATTTGTTGCATCATCATTATCCTTAATACAAATTTTAGTTGTATTGTTACAACTATCAATCTGGATTTTAAGTCCATCGCCCCAGGCAACCATTTATGGCTACCCTAGGGCTACAGCATTTTTACACTAAGTTATGTTCCCCACTTGCTGATTTCATAGTTAACTAAATATTTCATGTCATAGAAACTGAGAAAGGAATTCATGACTGATTTAAATGATTTAAATCATATAACATAAGTGATAACATGCTGTTAACTACATTTACACAAATTACAGTACCATTTCTTTTCCAGTTTTTGAAAAATCTTAAAACCTCATACACACACACACACACACACACACACACACACACACACACACACACACACACACACACACACACACACTCAAGCCTCTACTTCGGAACACAGTTTAATCTAGCTTTCTTTACCATTACTACTCTACCAATGCTGATGCATTACATAATTCATTTCTGTATTCTGTTAAGCCATACAAAAAAAATCATGCATAGGTTTTAGATTTTCAAAACTGAAAAAGAAATGGTACTGTAATTTGTGTAATGTGGGGACGGATAGCTATGTCAGAACATTGCGCTGGCAATTTGACACCCGGTTGATCCGGTCGAGAGATTTTTCTCCTGAGTAAACATCAGTGCCGACTCACTCTCCCCAAAAGTCCTTCGGATGACTTTAAACTGAGGCCCGTATGCAACGCAGCAAAATTTTTGCGCCACGTTACATCCTGTTCCGCTTTCGTAAGAGTAGGCCATCGTGTGCCGGTGGGAACAGATGACATATTACACAACTGCATACACACGGGCATGAAAAAAAGCACATGATTGCTTATTCTGTTATCTCGATATAAAAGAATAAATAAATAAATAAATAAATAAATAAATGTTGTTAGTCTTTCTATCTATGTCTCTCAGCAGGTAGATTATTTATTGGCCATTGACCTTGAAAATTTCATATCCTGTGATGGTGTGTATGAGATAACATTAGTATAAATTTAGGTTAAGACATAGTCTTCCAGTTGTATGGAAATGAAGTAATAAAAGATCGCTTATTTCATTATTCTTTGTGTAAACGTGTGTTGTGTGTGTGTGTGTGTGTGTGTGTGTGTGTGTGTGTGTGTGTGTGTGTGTGTGTGTGTGTGCGTGCGTGCGTGCGTGCGTGCGTGCGTGCGTGCGTGCGTGCGTGCGTGCACGCGCGCGCGCGCGTTCGTGCGTGTAGAATAGAGAAATGTACCGAAGACAGTACTGGGTGACCAGACAATAAGATCTATGAAAGCCTTGTTGAAAACAATAACCCACATACCTGATAAAGACGTTGGCACAGCTTATACTCTGGGGAATGGAGTAACCCATGTCAAACGCTATCTTCAGATCGTCTGCTCTCACCACGACACACGTCTCTATTCCTGACAAGGACCAAGCATATACGTCATATTTTCCGAACGTCATCCACCCGTCACCCCCTTGACTTGCCATAGTGATGTTTTGGCGACGATGGAATTCCGTTCGGAGGTACCGTTTCCCTACGGTAAAGGAGTCAAACTGATAGAATTGTGGAAGTCTTTGCAGACGAAAAGCGTCATTGCTTAGAGTTCTTGTCAGAATCTGCGCAAACCGTCCACATTGTTTCATTTTCACAGCTGATCGACACCCGTCACTTCATTTTGGTCAGGTAGTAGGAGAGAGTTAGCTGCCTAGGAATACACTTTGGGCACGTTGTTCCATAGACTACACATGTGCAATTGCACGTTGGTCAAAAAGCAAGGGAGGAGACATGGGCGATTACTCTGAACCAGTTTCTGCCAGTTCCATTAATTATCTCTCTTCTCTGAGAACGGGCTATGACCACAGGCAAAATCTACACACACACACACACACACACACACACACACACACAAGATATATCTTAAAATCGATAATAAGCTGGTCAAGTTCCAGAAATGAATTGCGTGGAAAAAAAAAGAAAAAGAAACTGGAAGAAGGAATAGTTCTACGGATGGTTGGGAGTATAGTGCAGATCTCGATTGTTGGGGGGGGGGGGGGGGGGGGGGTGTTGTTGCATGTAAGTATGGTGTGTGTGTGTGTGTGTGTGTGTGTGTGTGTGTGTGTGTGTGTGTGGTTGGGGAGGGGGGGGGGCTCTGATTGGCAAATGCCAAGAGTTACAAGAGTGAGTGACATATGTTTATATAACATACAGCTGCACAGTTTTAAAGCGAAATATAGTGATGAATGGGACCAAACTAAGAGCGTCACACTAAATATAATAGGCACCCCCCCCCCCCCACACACACACACACACACGCACGCATGCACGCGCACACACACATACACACACACGCGCGCGCGCGCGACACCACACACACACACACACACACACACACACACACACTGCACACGTAAAAGAACCTGTATGGTAGTAATTAAAGAATCCAATTTGTTAGGCCCTTTGCCCCGATTCTTGGTGTTGAAAGAAATTACTATGCATTTCACACCCATGCACGCACGCACACACCGAGATGGGTACACGAGCAAGTCACAGTAAATGTGATATGTATAAACAGGTCACACACACACACACACACACACACACACACACACACACACACACACACACACACACACACACACACACACACACCTGTCACAAGTCGTTTGTGCCAGGGAGTCGAATGGATGACATTTACAAAGCCGCATGCACATGGGGACTGGATGTAACATAAAAGCACACGAATACCTCTTCCATTATCCTCGAAATAAAAGTTTACAACACACACACACACACACACACACACACACACACACACACACACACACACACACACACACACACACACACACACACACACACGTGCTGACGGGGAAAAAAAAATATATATATAAGGGGGGGGGGGGGGGGGCTTGTCTCCAACTTCAGAGGATTTTTGTTTTTGCTTTTTTTTTAGGATCGTTCATGCTAAAAGCTTGATGATGAAGACCATCCCAACATAACATATGAAAGCATAACACCATGTTATAATCTATCTATCTATCTATCTATCTATCTATCTATTCATCTATCTATCTATCTATTATCATCTCTTATCTATCTAACTACTCATCTATCCATCCATCCCATCCATCCATCTATCCATCCTTAGTCTGGCGATCGTTTGGGGCACCCCTGAAGAGTTGACAACCAAGTTCCTTCCATTCTTCTCTTGTTTGTTGAGTTCTAGGCTTCTTTACAATTAATAGGTTTTCGTAGGGCCCAATGGTTTGCTGGATTCTGTTATGCACGTCTTCGTTCTTATGTGTCTCTGTAGGAGATGACCAAGAAGTCTTCGGAAGCAGCTCGTCTCTACCGCCTGTACTCTTCTCTTCAAATCTGCAGTCAGGATCCTCGATTCACAGGCTGTTTTTGTGTGTGTGTGTGGTTGTTTTTTTTAAATGTTTTCTTCATTGTCCTGGCACTGTTCACCAATCCATTTCTCTTTTGCTTCTGTCATGGACTTCCTGATTCTTTTGTCGAGTGCCCTATATTGTTCTGCTCTTCCTTCTGTTTCATTTTTCTTTATCTTCCAACTCTCTACGTTTGTCGCCTAGTTGTAGGATGTTAGGTGTGACCCAAGGTTTTTTGACGGTCCATGTTGCCAAGAAGTTCGCTTGCTGTTTCAGTCACTGTTGTGTTGAAACCACCCGTCAAGGTATCTATATCCGCATCATCTGGTCTATCAGAGCGAGTGCTGCGAACTTCCCACCTTGCGACCTTGGCACATTACTTACGCAGCTTTTGGCATGGACCGGTAAAAAATGAAGAGCTGAGATTAAACTAAGTAACAGCTGTATGGTGTAACAGTCCGGGGAAAATGTTGCCCAAAAAGGGCTCTGACAAAAAAGTAATTGGTTCTCTTTTTTTTTCACTCGTTTTATGGTTTTAGTGGGTGTACTTGACCATCCCAAACGGTTTTAATGCGCTTTAATTAGTGTTTGAAAAGAGTGGGTGCAGTGTAGCTGAGCTAAAACGATATTTCCCATTGGCACTGCTTCGCAAGCAGTTCTCGCTGTCTAGACAGGAATTTTTACACTTCATTAAAGCAGGCTTGAATAAATTAGATTTTTTAATAAAAACTGTTATACTTTGACGACCCAATTTCTTAGTACCGTAATTACACTTATGGTTTGCAAATTTGAGAAAAGTTTACAGATAACATACCTGTAGGCAGCACATTTTTTACAATGAGCAATTCTTATAAAAGTAATAATATTAAACACTCAAAAATGGATTGATGTGATGCAAAGAACATAATGTTTGATACATACTATGATCGTTATAACATTTGCTTCCCCACCCTTATAAAATTAGTGACGGAAGCGTTCAAACCTAGTACAACTTTCAGTCAATACAAAACTACTGGCAACAGGCAGACACCTTGGTTAGGTTTTTTCTTATTGTATATACTTTATCATCGTGTTCATTAACAAAGAACTGCACACCTTTTTCAATTTGACAACGTTGGAGAGGTGCTTGTAGAAATATTTACCATTTTGCCAATGATTTAATTGGTTTACAAAATCACTCGTAACATCTCTTACAGATGTTCACACATTCTGTCCTAACAACATGAAGATGGCATTTCAACAAAATAATTATACAATCCAACATCTTAGCACGAACTGTGCAGTGTGTCTTCCTCATCTGATAGTCTAGGTCCTTCAGCAACTCTGACTGAAAGTGTGCAGCTTTGCCCTACTGCATCGCCCACAGGCAACTGAAGACACGAGGCCGTGTTTACAGCATGCACACCTTGCTGTTCGGCCTTCAATAAGACAATGAAATCTCACAACAAGCAGGAGAGCTTCAGGGATTACGTCAATATCTGTCTGTATATAGATGTCACCGGGGAAGGAGAGCTCCGGAAAAAACAACAACCCAAACTTGGGGACCGGCAGGGTCACAGTGACAAACTGCACATTTTGCCATCCAGACCGGATTTATGAATATAAATGGCCATCGACTGAAGAAGAAGAAGAAGAAGAAGGAGGAGGAGAGAGGAGGAGGAGAGGAGGAAGAAGAAGAAGAAGAAAAAAGAAGGAGAGGGAAAGAAGAAGGAGAGGGAGAAGAAGATGGAAGAAGAAGAAGAAAAGAAGGAGAAGAAGAAGGAGGAGTAGGAGGAGTAGGAGGAGAAGGAGGAGGAGGAGAAGGAGGAGGATGAGGAGGACAAGAAGAAGAAGAAGAAGAAGAAGAAGAAGGAGTCATAAACCCGAGGGTCATTATCACCTAATATCATGGTAATATTATCCCT
>CM060342.1:9565704-9568204 GCA_030674155.1 Stramonita haemastoma | reverse complement strand
ACTAAGGGATAGATAGATAGATAGATAGATAGAAGGCTTAGTATGTAAAAAAAAAAAATCGTGTTTTTGTCTACAGATAGGTGTGCAAGACACTCACATGTATGTGTTACCCTCCTTTCATTTTTTCTTAAAGTGCGCATAACAATAACTTTTTAGCCCCACTAGCAAGATCCTTTATCAGCAACAATAATTCTAGAAATAAAAAAGAACAAAAACCGGACAGAAAACATTCACGTCATCTTTAGTTGTATTTTTTCTCCTATCGGTACACTACGACACGCTTCACAAACACATCAGCGACGTATCTAGTTCTCTCCCCCTGATATAAAGAACACGGCTGCCTTCTTCGGGATTACTAAAATTCATAAAGGCTCGCTCTGTCATGGGAGTTAATTCACGCGCATGCGCAAAGCTTCTAAATACTCTCCCATGGTTCACACATACACGCCAGCGACGTGTCTAATTCTCTCCCCCTGATAAAAGAACGCTCTTGCCTTCTTTGGGGCTACTAACATTCATAAAGCCTCCATCAACCAGGGGAGTTAATTACAGAAACTCGTATGGCATCTCTTTGCGACCCAATTCTGCTGTCTTAAGCCTTGCCCGAACAACACACAGTTTAAATCGCAGAAAATACCAACCAGATGCCCAATACGCCACAAGCATTTACTTAATCATATAAATATCTTTAAAAAAAAAAAAAAAAAGGGAAATAAGAATTAAATCACACATTCAGGGAACGCAGAAGACGAAGAAAAATCAAATATTCATATCAACTGTCCTGATTTGACAAAATGGATATCATTTTACCATCAGTGTGTGAAGAATAATTTCCTTTTCCTCTCTGCTCCCCCACCCCCTTCCCCCCTGCCCCCGTGGGCACTCTTCCCATTCCACAGAAGTTTTCATGTTCAGAATAATCTCAATTTTATCGATCATTTCATTGTCTGACTTTGGATGGGACTGGAACCCAGGATCTCTCGCTCTCTACTCGGTGCATACTTCTCCTCGACCACCTCCTCCTCCTCTTCTTCATGTCTATGTTATCATTATTGTCATTGTTATTATTATCATCATCATCGTCGTTGTGATGTTGTTGCTGCAGTTATATACTACTACTACTACTACTACTACTACTACTACTACTACTACTACTACTACTACTACTACTACCAACAACAACAATAATAATTTATTATTATTATTATTATTATTATTATTATTATTATTATCATTATTATTATTCTCTCCATTATCACCCTTCTCCATCTATGAATACAGTAACAATAGTTATTACCCTCATCAATATCATAGTCACCACTCGTCATCGACAGAAATATCTTACTTTTTATTCAAATCGCCATCATTTTAAAAAAAAAAAGCTAAATGACGATGTACATTGCGAACTATCACAGCTATCACCATCATCACTATCATCATCATCACCATCATCATCACCATCCTTACAAACCCAGGTCTTTCCCACAGGGCCCCCTGTTCCTGTACCTGGCCTATCAGTCTGTGCACGGTCCCCTACAGGTACCAGACAGCTATCTCCACCAGTACCAAGACATCAAGGACACATCCAGAAGGACCTATGCAGGTAGGTCCCCTACGGGATATAGCCTAGTGGTTAGAACATTGCTCTTGCAATTTGACGACCCAGGTTCGATTCCAGTCGATGAGATTTTTCTCCTGGAGTTAACATCAGTGCTGACTCCACTCTCCCCCAAAAGTCATTCGGATGAGACTATAAACCGAGGTCCCGTGTGTGAACGCACGCAGAACATCTTGCGCACACGTTAAATCCTGTTCCGCTTTTCGTAAGAGTAGGCCATATCGTGTGCCGGTGGGAACAGATGACATTTACAAAACTGCATACACACGGGGACTGGATGTAAAAAAGCACAAGATTCCTTTCTGGAATGTTGCATTGTTGATTTAAAAGACTTCAAAGAATTTTTTCCTTGTGTAAACTCGGGCATAAAAAATATGATTAGCGAGATCAAAGGACAAGATGATGACAATAATGACGATGATGATAAAAACTTAATAATGATAATGATGAGAATAATGATGATGATGATAACGATGTTGATGATCATGACGACGATGATGATGATCATGATAATGAGGACTATTCGTAAATCAATATACATAATTACGTACTGAGAAATCTGGCAAGCATAGATCTTCACAGAAGTAGTAGTAGGTGTGGTAGTAGTAGCAGAAGTAGAAGGAGTATGAGAAGTAGTAGGAGCAGTAACATGTGTGTGTGTTACACACAGTCAGTGAGGTTTGGGTTGTGTGTGTGTGTGTCAGGAATGGTCAGCTGTATGGACGAAGGAATCGGCAACCTGACCACTGCTTTGAAAAACAAGGGGCTGTGGGACAACACCGTCTTCGTCTTCTCTACAGGTAAGTCGGGCAGGAGGGGGGGGGGGGGGGGGGGGGGGGGGGGGGGGGGGGGGGGGGGGGGGGGGGGGGGGGGGGGGGGGGG
>CM060342.1:9548978-9561478 GCA_030674155.1 Stramonita haemastoma | reverse complement strand
GTAGGGGACGGGATAGCTCAGTGGTCAGAGCGCTGGCTTTCCCCCAGTCAAGTTTAGCAGCGTCGAGCGTGGTTGCCGGTTGGATGGGTGACCGTTTGCGCGCCTGGGCTACAGTACAATTCCCCCGGTTCCCCCAGCTGTAAATGGGTACCTGCCCTCTTTAGGGTCAGGGAAGGTAAAGCAGCGAGGGAGAGGAGATGGGCGCCGCCCTCAATATGCTGGCCCCTAGAGAAGCTGAGGCCGCTGACGCCTCGCTCCCCTACGGCCACACAGGTTACGCGACACCTTTTGCGATACAAGAATACGCCCAGTCCCTAAACAAACATTATTCTTCAGAGCGTCAAGACGAACTCTCTTAACTAAAAACAACCTTACATATATTTTTCTCTCTCTCAAACAGGAAAACCTTGGCTTTAAAACAAACCCCAAAACCCAAACCATCCTCGTTCGGATCCAGACAAATCTTCCAACAACCTCACTCCCCACCCACCCATGCCTCCATCATCTTCAAAATCATGCCGGGGGCCCTGGAAGTTCCCACTGGGCCCGGTGGTTCTCCTCCTGGCCCTGGTGTCGCGGATGGCGGCAGGGGGGAGGGTCGATTCTCGGCCTAACATCGTCTTCGTTCTGGCGGACGACTACGGCTTCCACGACATCGGCTACCACGGCTCCAGGATTCGAACCCCCAACCTGGACCGCCTGGCCGGGCAAGGGGTGAAGCTGGAGAACTACTACGTGCAGCCCATCTGTACCCCTACCCGCAGTCAGCTCATGTCGGGACGATACCAGGTGAGGGGTGAGGGGTGGGGGGTGGGGGAAAGGGGGTGTGGTGGTGGTGGTGGTGGTGGTGGAAGGGTTGAGATAGAGATTTATTTTATATTTATTTACTCTTTTATATCGAGGATAATGGAATAAGCACTCATGTGTGTGTGTGTGTGTGTGTGTGTGTGTGTGTGTGTGTGTGTGTGTGTGTGTGTGTGTGTGTGTGTGTGTGTATGAGAGAGAGAGAGAGAGAGAGAGAGAGAGAGAGAGAGAGAAGAGAGAGAGAGAGAGAGAGAGAGAGAGAGATGATGGGCTGTGTGTGTATATATATGTGTGTGTGTGTGTGCGTCTGTGGTGTTAGGGGTGATGGAAAGGTTGATAGAAGAGAGGAGGAGAGGAGGAAAAGCATGAGGAGGAGGAGCGAGACAGAGAAAGAGAGAGAGAGGGGGGGGGGGGAAGGAGAGAAAGAGGGGGGATGGAGAGAGAGAGAGAGAGAAGAGAGAGAGAGAGAGAGAGAGAGAGGAGAGAGGAGAGAGAGAGAGAGAGAGAGAGGAGAGAGACAGGAGGAGGAGGAGAGAGAGGATAAGTGAAAGAAAGGGGTGAGAGAGAGAGAGAGAGAGAGAGAGAGAGAGAGAGAGAGAGAGAGAGAGAGGAGGGGAGAGAGAGGAGAGGAGAGAGAGGAGAGAGAGACGGGGGAGAGGGACAGGAGAGAGAGAGAGGGGGGGGGGGAGGGGGAGATAGAAAGGAAGGAAGGAAGGAAGGAAGGAAGGAAGGAAGGAAGGAAGGAAGGGGAGAGAGAGAGAGAGAGAGAGAGAGAGGAGAGAGAGAGAGGAAGAGAGGAGAGAATGAATGAATGAATAATCTTTATTTTTCAAGGGTTACAGAGTAAGCATTACATACTTTTTTTCATCCGGCCCTTGCCCTGATCAGGGAATAAAGCTAAGAAACCCCCTCCCTACCCCTATATACCAGCATCACCACCAACAGCAGTTCAACCAATATCTTAAAAGAAGAAAACAGGATACATTCAACAAAACGCGTCATCCTAACTGGATACACTGATAATTATTTAAACAAAGGTGTGTGTGTGTGTGTGTGTGTGTGTGTGTGTGTGTGTGTGTGTGTGTGTGTGTGTGTGTGTGTGTGTGTGTGTGGTAAGCGGGAAAACAAGCAAAGTAGGCATAAAAGGGGAAAAAACCAGATTAAAAAAAAAACAAACAACCCCCCCCCCCCCATAAAAACCCTTTAAACACAAAAGCTACATGAAAACACATTTCTATATTCAAATGGTAAGAATACATTTTGAATCCAACATAACAACCAAAACACTCCTCTCCATAATACGTCTAGGATAGAATATGTGAAGGTGGAAGTTGGAGGGGAATGTAAAGGGAAGGAAGCAAAAGAGAGAGAGAGAGAGAGAGAGAGAGAGAGAGAGAGAGAGAGAGGAGAGAGGAGAGAGAAGGAGAGAGAGGAGAGAGGAGAGAGAGAGAGAGAGAGAGATTGATTTGATTTGATTTATTCTTTTATATCGAGGATAATGGGATAAGCACTCTTGTGCTTTTTTTTACATCCAGCCCCCGTGTGTATGCAGTTTTGTAAATGTCATCTGTTCCCACCGGCACACGGTGGCCTACTCTTCGAAAAGCGGAACAGGATTTAACGTGTGCGCAAGATGTTCTGCGTGCGTTCGCACACGGGGCCTCGGTTTAAAGTCTCATCCGAAGGACTTGTGGGGAGAGTGGAGTCAGCACTGATGTTAACTCCAGGAGAAAAATCTCCTCGACCAGATTCGAACCCGGGTCTTCAAATTGCCAGCGCAATGTTCTGACCACTAGGCTATCCGTCCCCCAGAGAGAGAGAGAGAGAGAGAGAGAGAGAGAGAGAGAGAGAGAGAGAGAGAGAGAGAGAGAGAGAGAGAGAGAGAGAGAGAGAGAGACTTCAGACTTCAGACTTTTACTGTACATCGGCCTTAGGCCACAATACAAAAGAATGGTGGGTGTAGTGTGTGGGCATATGACATGGGTATTATAAACACATCACCATCAGCATATATGTATATGAAATAATATAACAGCAATAATTAGACACGAAAGTTATATAATCCATATCTTAAACGTTCATCACGAAGTAATTCACGTACGTCACAATCAACCGTGATTTAAATGTAGAACAATTTCTAGAGAGTTATCTTATTTCTTCTGTTGGTTGCATGAAAAATAAATCGTGATAAATTATATCTATCAGCAGGTACTGTAGCTTTTAGTAGCACATGTAAAGGAAGTCTTTTAGAATATTTAAGAAACCTTTCCCTCAAATCTTCATAGACAGGACAATGCAACAAAAAATGTTCTTCATTCTCTATTTGGCCTTTACATACAGGACAATGCTTAGCTTCGTTTTAAACTATTATACCTCTGTGTATTATTGTTCAATGGTAAAACATTAAAACGCACTTGTGTAACTGCAACGCGGAAACAATATATATCCATGTCACTAATATACTTTTCTTTTTCAAATCATATCGCATACGGTCTCTAATGGTGCCAGTCCATTCCTGGGCAAACCAATCTACAATTCTTTGTTTAAAGACATGCAAGAACATTTTATGTCACCTACTCCTTGGTTTAACCAAACGATATTATATCCAGTAAAACATAATATTTCCCTGATTTTAGAGGCCCAACATTGTTTGCCTTTGTTATCTAATTCTAATAACATATGGTAAGCTTTATGTGGCAATCTTTCAGAATCCATGTGTAATAATTTAAACCAGAATCTTATGCATGCAACATATGTATTTACATACAGTGGGTACCTGCCGAGATCTCCATAAACCATTTTATTTGGTGTCCTGGCAGGCACACCTAGGAACCTTTTACAAACAATCAAATGGACTTTTTCTAGATGTTCTAGTCTGTTCAACCCCCAAATTTCAGCTGAATATAACAATATTGGTTGGATTTTGGTATCAAAAATTTTAAAGAATGTATTTACTGTCATTTCCTTGCACTTCTGGAAAACTTTGTGAAGCTGTATGACTGCTTTTTTGCCTTTAGTAACTAGATGCGATGTACCTCTCTTTGCGCTAATCATAGATGTAAAATTAAATCCCAAATAACAATAATTGTTAACTACATCTAATCTTTTATTATCAAAAAACCATTTTTCATGTTTTCCTAAGTATCCCCCTTTCCTGAAAACCATAATCTTAGTTTTTTCTATGTTTACACTTAATTTCATATTTCCACAACAAGTTTCTAAGACTCTTAATTGGTGTTGTAAGCCAGTGGGTGTAGTTGACAACAATGCCACATCATCAGCAAATAACAAGACAAACAACTCAAAAATATCCGGAAACATTTGAGCCCCATGCTTACCTTTTTCAGACATAACGTTTGCTAACTGATTAATAAACATAGAAAACAATGTGGGGCTTAGAACACAACCTTGTCTAACTCCCACAGGTGTTTGGAACAAATCAGTTAATTCAAAATTTGCTCGAATACATGCTGATAATGATTTATACATGGCTCTAAGTGATGCAAAAAAACTTACCCTTTACACCTTGGTCCTTGATATAACGTAACAACCTATTGTGATCCACTGAGTCAAAGGCCTTTTTAAAATCTACAAAAGCAACATATAATTTTCTTCCTTTTTTAGCCATATAGTTCTGAATAGTAGCATACAATGTAAATATATGATCAGTTGTGGAATACATTTGCCGAAAACCTGCCTGACATTCTGAAATGAAGTTATTGCTTTCTAACCATTCATACAACCGAGCATTCAAAATTGTAGTGTAACATTTAGATATTATACTTAGAAGAGACACACCTCTATAGTTGTCAACATCCTCAGGATCTCCTTTCTTATACAAAGGAATGATTATGGCTTTGGACCATTCTTGTGGGTATATGCCTTGGTCAAAGATTACATTAAATAGCCTTACTAGAAATAAATTGACATTTGCACCGCCATTTTTTAGCATTTCTGCAGATATTTCATCAATACCACTTGCTTTATTGTTTTTCAGTTTTCCAATAGCATTTGTAACTTCTACTTCTGTTATCTTTTTATTTAACACGTGTTCTATTTCCTCAGATACATCGCTTACTATATCAAAATCCTCACTACATTCATCATTATTACCCTGGAAGACTTTTCTAAAGTGGTTAAACCAGTCATCTGTAGTAATGTTGTTTGTAACTCTTTTCTTATTTCCAAGACCCAACCTTCTTAATTCCTTCCAAAAAGTAGGACTGTTAACCTCATTTGCTAGCCTTTCAGTTTGTTGTCTGTTATAAGTGAGTTTCTTAGCTTTTAGCAACTGTTTATATCTCTTTCTAGCTTCTACATATATAATTCTATCTTCCTCATTCCTGGTAAATCGAAAATTATTAAGTTTTCTTCTAGTTTCTTTTTTCACGTTTTTACACTCGTCATCAAACCATGCTGACCTTGTCTTTTTGTTGAAACCAGTTTTCTTAACCATACACCTGCTAGCATCTTTCAGACAATCTACAAATATTTCAAGGGCACTGTCCACATCTCTTTCTAAATCCTTTACAGCATTCAACATTTTGTTTTGAATATCTTTGCTCTCCCATGATTTAACAAACTCATCTTTGTATGTTTCATTCCAAATGCACTTTTCATATACTTTATTTTCATTTTGTTTTTCTTCAATATATCCCCCTTTCTGATTGTCCCCTATTACTACTTTCATACTTACAGGCAAATGGTCTGACTCTACAATGCTCTCTACCTCTAAAGCTGAAATATGAACAGATGAATAAAGTTCTACAGATACAATAAAATAATCTACCATACTTTCACCAGAGTGTCCTATAAATGTACAATTATCATCAAAGCCTGGCTCACTAAGGCCATTTAATATTACACAGTCATGCATGTTGCACAGTTCAATTAATTGTTCCTCAAAGTTGTTTATGGTATCATCTTGAGATTTCCTTGGATAATGACTGTAGTCAGAAATCAACATTTGATCAAAATCACTGTTATCTCCGTTAAAGCCATAGTTTTCCATTGCAGTTCTTGCATTTAAATCTCCACTAAGCAGAATGAAAAAATCGCCATGCTGTTCATATATATCTGCTAGGCATTGATCTAATAATTCAATTCCATATACGCCACGTTGTGACCTCCAAAACAAAGAGTCACAAGGTGGTATATATGAACAAATCATAATTATGTTCTTCTCTGTGGAAAAGAGGTGTCTATCTATTTGCAAAACTACTGTATTTTCTTGTTCTACCTGGATGCGTGTAATAGAATCCGCAAAATATTTTCTTATCATTACAATTACTCCACCAGAGTATCTTCCATGATGGGATAGCTTCTTTGCTTTCGAAGTGAATATTACATAGTCATTAAATAAAGTTGACTCAAAATCAAACGCTATGTAAGTTTCAGTTAGACATAGGAAGTCATAAGACACTAGAAAATTAATAAATTCAGTGTTTTCTAACTTTTGTAAAAGTCCATTAACATTATAGTTCAGAAATTTAACACATTGCATATTTACACTATGTACATCAGGACTTGTTCCAATTCGAGATGTTGATACAGGGGACTGACTACAAAGTACTGTGGCCTGGCCGTGTCCCTATTTGTTGGTGTGTGGGACACCATTCTTTTTAGTCTGGTGTCTGTGAGGTTGGGGTCTCTGCTTACCCCCTGCATGCTTTGCAGAGTCTGCTTTTTTAAATGACTCAACAATGCTGCTTTGACTTGTTGATCTTGCAGCAGTTTTTCTTTGGATCTGATCTGCAGCACGTGAACTAGATGCCGTCCGCCTTGGACGCAAAGCATGGGCAGAAGGCGAAGACCCTTGAGACTGACCCCCCACTTTATCAGACCTGCTGCATGCATCGTTAGTCTTATGTACCGAGTCTTGTCCGTCTGTCATGTTGTCATAACTTTCTCCCTGCCTCAAAGTCAGTTTTGGGATAGTCTCCTCTGTCAGGTCATAGTGACTTGTGTCTTCTTCTGGGTCAGCTTCACTTGTAGCTTCTGGCTCATTTTTGTCCATGTCTTGTCTTTGGTTTACAGTCCCTGTTATTCCATCACAAGCTTTTATATTACTAGTACCTGTCATGTTACGCTGAGACATACTCTCATTATTTTCTGCTATGACAACATCACCTGTAACTGACTTGTCTTCATCCTGATTGTCAGTACTGCTGTCATCTTCCTTGTTGCTAAAAATGTCACTGTCAGCTGTATTGTCATTATTGGAAACCTCTGCCCGTAATATGTCATTTACTGTGTCACTTCGTTTTTGCTCATTATGGTCAGCAGTATTAAATTCTTCCTCCTCCTCGGGAGGTGTCACTGCTTGCCTGCTCATCAGCTGATGTTGCCCAGATTTTGTACTTTGAACCCCCTCTGATTTGAAGCTACTGTCATATCTAACTGCCTTTTTATCCCTGTTTTTGATCATCACCATTCTTTTGTGACTGGTAGCACTATGACCTCTGGCTTGACCAAATTTTGTCACTTCACTGTACAAGCGTGTGCCAGGGGTCACAGGCACACATTCCTCTTCAAGGTAGTCCTGGTGGCTGAGGGTCCTGGCCCTGCCCTCCAGTCTTCGATTGGTGGTAAGGTGACTTCTCAGTTCCTGCTCGTCAGAAGTATCACGACGCCTTGGAGACCTGAATTGCTGAGGTTGCTCCAGTCTCCTGTGGCGCCTGTCTGCTGATTCAAAGCTGCCCTGTCTGGCTGCAGAGTGGTGACTCCGTGGCTGCTCTCTGTAGCGTGACATAGACCTGCCTCCTGCTTGGGGACCACTGGGGCGCTGACCGTTTCTGCCCTCCTCTTCATGCCAGGCATAGGAATATGCAAGGTCTTCATTGTTATTGTTCCTGGCAAAACTTGATGGTTGCCGGTCTTTGACATACAGCTTTCCACTGTAAATGTAGGCAATCTTGCCTTGACTTCGATGGAATTCCACCATGCTCCTTTGACGAGTTGTGAGGTCAGCAGCCACTCTGATGCCACTTTCCCTCAAACTGTCTCTCAACTCTCTGTCAGATAAAACTGCCAGTTTGTCCGCAAAGCGACAAAACCGTACCAGAATGGGACGAGCATTGTGTGGGTGTGGTCTCCCGATTCTAAAGGCTCTGGAGATATCTTCTTGATGCCAGTTTTGTGCTGGGGAGTGATCATTCAGTATGTCAATAATGATTTGGGTTGTCAAAAACTCATCCTCTTTGTCACACTCAGATATACCCATAAATCTGAGGTTGAAAGCCTTTGCATCTTGCTCTGCTGACTCCAACTTTCTTTCCAGTATATCCAACCTGTCTGTCATAGTTGTATTGTTTTCTTGCAGTTCTTTTATGTCTTCTTTGTTTACAACTACACTTTCTTTTAATTCACTGATTTCAGCCATAAAGTTTGATAGGCTGCTCTCTAATGTGCAGAATTTTCCATCAATATCCATTTTTATTCCATTTAAATGTTGCTGTAGGCTTTGCTGCATTTGCCCAAAGTGCCAGTCTATGAAGTGGAACATATTGTTTGGTGGTGGAGCATGCATAATTTGTGACATTTTCATGTGCCTGTTTTTAACAAGTGTCTGTCCACTGTTTATAAAATGAACATGAAGACACAATAAGAATTTCAGACCAATGAACCTGAATTGCACGAAGTAGAGCTCGAGTGTTCTGTGGCATTTTTCAAGTGCCTATATTTTGTCGTCCAGTGTTTATCAAATAGGCACAAAACACATGAAGAAAACAACCATTTTGCACAGGCAAAACACACATGGCCTTACTCACCAAGCAGCACAGCCCAGCTTTCCCCCACGATCAGCACCACAGTTTATGCACGTGCAACGTGATACGAAATGTTGGTGGAGAGAGGCTAGGAAATCTGCTTACCTGTCACTTGAAAATAAGTCTTTCTTTGCACCATGTAACTTTTAAAATACCAACCACAGTCTTCCTGCTGCCACTTTGACTTATCAAACCACACACCTGAAGGCACGAAGTCACTGCACACATGCTTGCCAAAAATAACTTAGATACATCCATCGAAACAGGCACATTTTTACATTTAAACGGGAGAGCTGTTCAACACGTCTGTCCTCTGTCATTGCCACACACACGCCCCCGAAGAGAGAGAGAGAGAGAGAGAGAGAGAGAGAGAGAGAGAGAGAGAGAGAGAGAGAGAGAGAGAGAGAAGAGAGAGAGAGAGAGCATCTTCAAATTACATCAAAACAAACTAGTCAATATTTCAAAACACTCTCACTTCTGTAAAAAAAATAATTATCATCAATTATCTATAAGCTCATAATGTGGCCAATCCTTACAAGGAAAAGAAAACCCCAAAAGGCAAACAACAAACAAATGAGCAAAATTGTATAAAAAATATTTTAAAACATCAAATAAAAGCGAAACAACATTTAAGATTATAAATAGAAACCAATTTTAAATCAAACTCTATACATTAAAAAATAATATATATACTAATAAAAATGAGAAAATAGCAAATATTCAGGACCATGAAACAGAAGGCATTACAAATCTATAAGCCAAATCATTCATTTGAAAATAATACATTCCATGTGTTGTGTGTGTGTGTGTGTGTGTGTGTGTGTGTGTGTGTGTGTGTGTGTGTGTGTGTGTGTGTGAGGGGGAAAACAAGCAAAGAAGGCAAATGGGAAAAGACACGTACACCATAAAATACAAACATAGAAACTCTTAAACACACACACACAAAAATTAAATAAAAATCGCATTTCTATATTTAAACAGTAAAACACAATTTCAGTTCAAATTTCATTAAGAACCGAAGCATCCCTATCCAGTGATGAGACTAGGATAGCATATGTGGAAGTGGAAGTTTAGAGAGAGAGAAAAAAAATCTTCAAAAATTACATAGAGATCAAAACAAACCGAGAGAGAGAGAGAGAGAGAGAGAGGAGAGAGAGAGAGAGAGAGAGAGAGAGAGAGAGAGGAGTAGACAGAGAGACAGAGACAGAGAGACAGAGAGAGACAGAGAGACAGAGAGACAGAGAGAGACAGAGAGAGACAGAGAGAGATGATGGACTTCGTGTGTGTGTGTGTGTGTGTGTGTGTGTGTGTGTGTGTGTGTGTGTGTGTGTGTGTGTGTGTGTGTGTGTGTGTGTGTGCGTACGCGTGGGCGTGCGAGGGATGTTTGTATGTGTGTGATCATCATGTGAGCCAGTCCGGAACAGAATGAATCTGATGAAAGTTACAAAACTGCATGCAGAAGAGGACTGGCTGTAAAATAGCACCTGAATGCGCATTCATTATCCTCTCATTGAAAGATTTTCAAAGAATATGAATATAAAGCCTATGTTATTTAGTTTTACCGATATGATTCCCTTTCCTTCATTTATGATTTGTTTACTTTAAAAATTTTTAAAGCCAACTTATTTTATCATTTATTTTCATATTCCTTGGCTCTAACAGATTCACACAGGGCTGCAACACCAAGTCATTTTTCCTGAACAGCCCAATGGTTTGCCTCTGAACAGCTTCACTCTGGCCCGGGTGCTGAAAAATGCCGGGTACTCCACCCACATGGTGGGGAAGTGGCACCTGGGCTTTTATAAATCAGACTACTTGCCCACCAATCGAGGGTTCGATTCCTACTATGGTAAGTAATTTTGGAGGTGAAATTGTTTAAGTGTTTTTTTTCCCCCTCGATTTTGTTTTTATTAAGAACTGTGTTTTCTTCTCAAGCATGACCACACACACACACACACACACACACACACACACCACACACACACACACACACACACACGCACACACACACGCACACACGCACGCACGCACACACGCACGCACACACACACACACACACACTCACACACACACACACACTTCAAGGAGGTGGGGGGGGGGGGGGGGGGGGGGGCTGGATAGCCTAGTGGTCAGAACATTGCGCTTGCAGGTTCTTTTCCCGAAGGAATTTTTCCCCTGGAGTTAACACACACGCACATACACACAGGGACTGGATGTAAATAAAAAAAAAAGCACATAAGTGCTTATTCCATTATCTTCGATAAAAAAAGTAATAATAATCAAATGACACACACACCTTTTACTACTTCTTTTACTTGAAGATTAAAAACAGTTGTGGTTCCTTTCAAGGCCGTATTATACTGTTCAGAGGAATATCTTCACTGTTTTGGGGGCTGTGTAAATTCAATTCCTATATTATATCACATTATTCTTACATTAATTTAAAAAGAAAACATTATTCTTACATTAATTCCTTACAACATTTTTATTACATTAATTTATCATTACATTACTTTTCTCCTTATGAAATTATACAGCGTCCCCCCCCCCCCCCCCCCCCCCCCCCCCCTCATCTTCTTGACCACCAGATCTAAACAGACCCTGTCAAATTAAGAAAAAATTCTTTTTTTTTCCCCAGGGTACTTCACGGGTGCTGAAACTTACTTCACACACAAACGTGGGAGGTACATAGATTTGCACGACAACCTGAAACCGGTTTTGAACGAATCCGGGCACTACTCTGCTCATCTGTTCACCCAGAAAGCCTCTGACGTCATCAACGCTCACGATCCTGAAAAGGTTTTGTTTTTGTATTTGTTCGTCTGTCAGTATCACCTAGTGAGGGGGGTCAGTTACGCTTTGTTTTTTTGTTTTGTTTCTCAGCAGTGAGACATATGATTGTGCACAACTAGTGTAGCATTCCTACTTAAGTACTATTTTTGATGTGATTAACCACTATGTTGTCTTGAATTTATAAAAAAAAAAAATGCACCCCCCCCAAAAAAAAACCCCGTATATTTTATATCTCAAAAGTGCATAAAGACTCCATGTCAAGTGCAGCAAAGACAGCTGGGTGAACTGAAGTACTGTACCGAAGCCAAAGTGCGCAAACGGTCCCCTTAACCGTGACCACTGAGCTAACCTATAGGCCAAACTTAGGGATATCTTCTTTGTTGGATTAACTTTATTCGCCTTTCTGCCGAAATAGGCCTAGATCTACCAGATTACAGCAATTTACCTAGGATTTTTTTTCTCGAGATCATTGATGCTTGCCCACTGAGTGTGTGTTACATAGGGCTAAGTGGAGCATTTGCTGTTTATATATTGATGTAAGGCTTCTATCAATCATAGATAAGCCTAAACTTAATTGGGGAGGACTGGCAAAACAATACTGCAAGGCACTGTCCAAGGAGGAAGAAAAAGAGGCAGACCAAAGAAGAGATGGGAGGACAACATCAGCGAATGGACAGGCCTAGAACTCAACAAAACCCTGAGAAAGGCAGAACAGAGAGAGGAATGGAGGGAACTGGTTGTCAAGTCTTTATAGGTGCTCCCAAGGTCGCCAGACTAAGGGGTAGATAGATAGATAGATAGATAGATAGGCTTAGTTTGTAAAAAAAGTCGTGTTTTTGTCTACAGATAGGTGTGCAAGACATTCACATGTATGCTACCCCTTACCCTCCTTTCATTTTTTCTTAAAGTGCGCATAACAATAACTTTTTAGCCCCACTAGCAAGATCCTTTATCAGCAACAATAATTCTAGAAATAAAAAAAACAAAAACCGGGCAGCAAATATTCACGTCATCTTTAGTTGTATTTTTTCTCCTATCGGTACACTACGACACGCTTCACAAACACACCAGTGACGTATCTAGTTCTCTCCCCCTGGATATAAAGAACACGGTTGCCTTCTTCGGGATTACTAAAAT
>CM060342.1:9526478-9528978 GCA_030674155.1 Stramonita haemastoma | reverse complement strand
GGGGGAGGGATATGGTTAGGGTTATTGTTCAAAGTGTTTTCCTCATTTTTTTTCTGTATTATGAACTGTGCTTTCTTTTCAAGCATGACAACACACACACACACACACACACACACACCACACCACACAAACAAACACACACTTTTTCCTGCTCCTTTACTTGAAAGGTCAAACTTGACAAGAGTTGTAGTTCCTTTCAAGGCCCTTAATTATACTGTTCACGAGGAATATTTTCACTCTTTATGGGCTGCGTTAATTCAATTCTTTATGTTAGATTCTGTTATTCTTGTATCAATTCTTACTGAAACTTAACAGATACTGAATTTCTTCTTATGAAATTATACAGGGTTTTCCTCCCTTCTTCTCGACTATGAGATCTTAAGAGACTATGCGGAAACAGACTAAACAGATCAGACAGATCTAAATATCGAAACAAATATCGAAATAAGGAAAATGTCTTCCTTTTTTTTTTTTTTCTCCAGGGTATTTGACGGGTGCTGAAAATTACTTCACACACAAGCGTGCAGGGTACATAGATTTGCACGACAACCTGAAACCGGTTTTCAACGAGAAGGGACACTACTCTGCTCATCTGTTCACCCAGAAAGCCTCTGACGTCATCAACGCTCACGATCCTCAGAAGGTTTGGTTTCTGTATTTGTTCGTCTGCAGTCTCACCTAGCCAGGGGGTCAGTTGTTTTTTTGTTTGTTTCTTCAGCAGTGAGACATAAGATTGTGCAGAATCTTTGTCATAGCATGCATAAATAGTGTGGCACTCCTTCAAAAGTTCTATTTTTGATGGTATTTACCACTGTATTGTCTCCAATTTTAAAAAGAAATCTGCATACCCCCGAAACTCCCTTTGCACTTGACATTTGAGTCCAAGTCTTTTTGTGCTTTACATGCTGTCTTATTCATAGTTTGATTAGTACTAAATGATAATGGTGACGATAAAAATGTTATTCTCTCTATTATCACTCTTCCCCATCTATAAAGACGACGATAATGATAACACTTATTACCATCATCATTATTATAGTCATCACTCATCGACAGAAATATCTTACTTTTATTCATATTATCATCAATTCATTGAAAAAAAGCCACCCCTAAATAACTATGTACATTGCTCATTATCACAGCTATCATCATCATATCACCACCATCATCACCATTACACCTACAGGTCTTTCCCACAGGGCCCCCTGTTCCTGTACCTGGCCTATCAGTCTGTGCACGGTCCCCTGCAGGTACCAGACAGCTATCTCAACCAGTACCAAGACATCAAGGACAAACACAGGAGGACCTATGCAGGTAGGTAGGCAGGTAGAGAGACAAAGCTTTTCACAACATGGGGGTGCAGATTTTAGAGCCTAACAGATCCCAAAGGGATAAATCGACAATATAAACATTTATGTCTCAAATACTTGAAATAGCCCAAAGTGTGATGTAGAATTTCACAGTTTTGAAACGCATCACGAACAGATCGCGTCACGAACAGATCGCGTCACGAACAGATCGCGTCACTAACAGAACGCGTCACTAACAGAACGCGTCACTAACAGATCGCGTTACTAACAGATCGCGTCACTAACAGATCGCGTCACTAACAGATCGCGTCACGAACAGATCGCGTCACTAACAGATCGCGTCATTAACAGATCGCACCACTAACAGATCGCGTTACTAACAGATCAGATCGCGTCACTAACAGTTCGCATCACTAACAGATCGCACCACTAACAGATCGCGTCACTAACAGATCGCGTCACTAACAGATCGCGTCACTAACAGAACGCGCCACTAACAGAACGCGTCACTAACAGATCGCGTCACTAACAGAAACGCGTCACTAACAGATCGCGTCACTAACAGAACGCGTCACTAACAGATCGCGTCACTAACAGAACGCGTCACTAACAGATCGCGTTACTAACAGATCGCACCACTAACAGATCGCATCACTAACAGATCGCGTCACTAACAGATCGCGTCACTAACAGATCGCATCACTAACAGATCGCTAAATCCCCGAAGTCGGAATGTAGCTACCTTCATGTTTGGGGGAAGAATGGTTGCGTACGCAAAATGATGAACCTCGGAGTAAAAGAAAAATAAAAAGGTATAGAAAAAAATAATGGCAAAAAAATCGGTAGGAGTTTGTCGACACTTTTGCTAAGTATAAACAAAGCAGGAACTTTCTATTATCCACACCACGCACGCACGCATGCACACACACGCACGCACATCTTTCTGAAATGATTTTTAAAAGATTATATAAAAAAAAAACGGGGGAAAAAATCCTCTCGAACGGGAATCGAACCCAGGTCGTCAAATTGCGAGCGCAATATTCTGACCACTAGGCTATCCCGTCCCCCGTGTCACACACACATCCAGTCAGTGAGGTTTGGGTTGGGTGTGTGTGTGTCAGGAATGGTCACCTGTATGGACGAAGGAATCGGCAACCTGACCGCTGCTTTGAAAAACAAGGGGCTGTGGG
>CM060342.1:9518978-9521478 GCA_030674155.1 Stramonita haemastoma | reverse complement strand
TGGGAAGTATGACATGAATATACCCAGCATGCATCCTACAGAGCAGAACAATATCGGGCAATCAACAAAAGAATCAGGAAGTCCAATAACAGAACCAAAGGAAAATGGATTGGTGAACAGTGCCAGACCATTGAAGAAAAGAGAAAAACAACAGCGAGAATGTAGAATGCTATCTATCTATCATCACATCTTCTATATCCTATCATCTACCATCACCACTCCACCTATCATATCACTACAGCGATAGGCTACCTGCCTACCTACACACCTACACCACCTCCACTACTACCTATACTATCTCTAGACATACTATCTACATCATCTACATCAATCCCAATACTAGCAACTGCCTGACAATTCAGTGCATGCATCTAAAGACCCTGTACCATTCCTGTAAGAACCCAATCATTCAGTCAAATCTCATGGTTTTAACACAACTCCTTTTTCTTTTCCCCCAACCGCTTTTCCAGGCAACAGCTCATGGATTCCGCCCCCAGAACTCCTACAAAACCTTCCCCTCACCAAAACCTCCATACCAAGGTCAAGGTCAAGGTGAAGGTCAAGTTGAAGGTGAAGGTCAAGATTCCACGCTTATTTCCGCCCAGAGGAGGAAAAAAGCCACCCGGGCGATTTCAACGAGACAACGACTACGATGGCGGTTACGGTCGTTGGGATCCTACGGCGAAGAACGTGTGGCTGTTCAACATCACGCTGACCCCCAGGAAAGGCACGACCTTTCCGACTCGGAGCCCGAGGTGGTGAAGATGCTGCTGGAACGACTCCGCCACTACCAGGCCACGGCCGTCCCTGTCCGCTTCCCCAGTCAGACCCCAACTCCGACCCCGCCAAACACTGGCGGCGTGTGGGGGCCTTGGATGTGAGAGAGAGAGACAAGGGTGGGGCGGGGGGGGAGTGCTGGGTATTGTGTGTGTGTGTGGGGGGGGGGGGATGGGTGGAGGAGAAGTGAAGGGGTGGGGTGGGTCTTTTTCTACTTTTTTCTTCTTGGTGGAAGGCTCAGACAGAATTTCCAGAATGGTGGGGATGCTATTCATACTGACAGGACCCCCCCCCCTTCCCCATGGGGGGACAAATTTTTGAACTTATTTAATTTTTTTACCGTCATCATTTACAGCTTTTTATCTTATACAAACTTGTAAAGTATTATACTATTATCAGTTTATTCTGTAAATGCTGCATACTGTAATGTAGCTGATAGATAACATATCTTTGAAGAGATTGTTCATCAATTTTTTATATGACGTTTTACACATTCTAGTACCTCGATACATATCATTGCCGTTTTAACCTAAAGAAAATGTCTCATAATATTGTTGCAGGGCGGGTTTTTTGATTTTTATCATTTGCTTCTGGTTTTCTTTTGTATGGCTTATTACATTGTCAAAACTTTGTACACTTCCAGGTTAGTGGTGTTTTAACTTAAGGTTGATTTGTTGTTGGAAATGTTTAGCATGAAAAACATTTGCAATAGGATGTTTGCCAAAAGTACTTTACTTGGTAATTGGATCAGGGCATTTGTCTATTTTCTTTTTTTTTTTTTTTCTTAAATTTTGTTATGAATATTTCATTCCCATGATGTTACTGGTCTGTTTTTATCATTATTTTATTTTTACTGGATGGTTGGTTTAGGGGTTTAATTTTTTTTTTTTTTTATCTACGATTCCCGTTTCTATTTTTAAATCGATTTTTGTACGAGTGGGTGGTTTTTTTCCATTAAAACATTCCCATTTAAAAAAAAACGAACTTTTGTGTTTTTCTCTTTGTGTCTGTCCATTCATGTGGTCTCTCTCCCCTCTCTCTTTCCGTCTTCTAAGTGCCGCTCCATCTCTTCTACTCTCTCTCTCCATCTTACGCAACACACATCTGCCCCCCCCCCCCCCCCCCCCCCCCCCCAATTTCTTTTCTCTAAACTTTCCTCAATATCTTAATCTCCTCCTTTGCCACTCGCCTCCCCTCCCTCTCTGCGCAGTTCATGTACAAGCAAACAAACAACAAAAAAGGTGCATGCGTGGGTGTGAATGTTTGTGCACAATGTGTGTAGGTCTGCTATCTCTCTCTCCCCCCCCCCCCACCCTCTCACCCCCCCCCCCCCCAAATCCCCTTCTCTCCCTCGACCCCACCCCTCTCTCTCTCGATCCCACCTCTCTTCCCCTAACCTCCCTTCTCTCTCTCTCCCTCTCCCACCTCCTCTCTCCCAGCCCCCTTCCCTCTCTCTTCTCTCTCTTCCTTAAACCCCTTCCCCCCCCCCTCCCCCTCTCTCTCTCCAAACCCCTTCCCACTCTCTCTCTCCTCTCTCCCCAACCCCTCCCCTCTCTCTCCCCAACCCCTTCCTTCTCCTCACCTCTCTCCCCAACCCCCCCTCCCCTCTCTCTCTCTCCAACCCCCTTCCCCCCTCTCTCTCTTCTCCCCAACCCCTTCCCTCTCTCCCCAACCCCCTCCCTCTCTCTCTCTCCCCAACCCCCTTCCTTCCTCTCACTTCTCT
>CM060342.1:9502229-9514729 GCA_030674155.1 Stramonita haemastoma | reverse complement strand
ATTCTAAGTCATTTACTTACTTATAGCTTATCTACAACAGTGCAAGGTTACAAACACCATCAGATCTGTCAATACGGTTGATGATACAATATGATGACTTAATGAGTGCCGATAACAACATGAATAATGGAAACGACAAAACTGACCGGAATAAATTTATACATAAAAGCACAACCACAGTTTAGGCAAAAATATAATTTACCCCTCCACACAAAAATCTACAATAGTAACTGCTATCTTTGAACAGATCTAGAACAGCAGCAGGACCATCTACCACAAAATGAGTCGCTTGTAGGTTTTTGGTTGCGTTTTTTTCTAACATATTACTATTTACCGCACTATGAGTTGCCTATTACCACCCAGTTATTTTCAATTCTGATATGTTTTAAAATGTTTTTGATGGCACTTCAAACCGACCCCCCTAACCCCCCCCCCCCCCCCCCCCCCCCCGCCCGGATTCACATCAACATTTACTTATTTTAAGACAGAAATTATGTTGAAAGAAGTACCCTTGCAATGAGATTTCTAAAAACCTGTTTTGAGAGGGGCGAGTTCACAAAGAAATAATAAAAAATATTTTATACATCTACATAAGCATTTTAGGAGTAAATTACCGCTGAACAGAAGTTGATAAAACCATAATTGGACAGCTTGAACACGGAAAAGTCACAGTGTAAAAACAGCAAAAGGGGAATAGCGATTCATTTTGTGGTGGATGGTCTCATTTGCTGCACAAGTTTTGAGGTCTTTGTTCAACCAGAGTCAAGAGAGAGAGAGAGAGAGAGAGAGAGAGAGAGAGAGAGAGAGACAGAGACAGAGACAGAGAGACAGAGACAGAAAGAGACAGAGAGAGACAGAGAGAGAGAAGAGGGGGTAGCTAATTTTAAACCAGAAATTGTGGTCAAGATTGAAGACACAATACTGTTCCATTGACACTACAAGAAAGCTGGAAATCGGCAGTGAACCTTTCTAGTCCAAGACAGCAGCAGAACACTAAGAGAGACTGACTGACATAAATGGGACAGTGAACACGATCAGTGATACCTAACACTGCACAACCAGCCATCCTTTGGAGCTACTTCAGCATTCAGAAGAACAGGAGACCCACACATGTCATGTTATACATATATATACATTACCCGGCCAGAACGACATAAGCCTTTTTAAAAAAAAAAAAAAAAAAAAAAAAAAAAAAAGAGCATCAACTCAAAAATAAAAAAAGAGAACGAAATATCACCAGAACGACAAAATCATTCACAGGCAGTTTGAAACAAAAAAGATCTAAAAATCATCTCTACTTCAAATTATCACTCAATGCATTTAAACGCGCGGCCACAAAGTAAAATAGCTTTGAAATAACACCAACACCGCTTAAAAGTGAAAGATAATTCCTTAAAGAAACAAAAAAAAAGCAACACTTTCGTGTCTCACCATCGTTTCATGTGAATAGTGTACGGGGATGTTCGTGTGGTAGATTAATGCTAGGTGGATGTAAACTATATTGAACGATCCTTGAATCCTCATGTGAGAGAGATGGGTGCCTCCTCACTTGGCTGAATGTGAAATATACATTCTGACACCCCTGGTGGCCTCAGTTTATGTAACTATGAAAAATAATACAACTAATAACAAAACAGCTGATGAGTCATCCTCTGTCATACATACAAATTCAAACCTTGAATAAGTATATCAAGAGGATACGCCCGTACATGTTGTGTGTGTACCCATCTAAGGTATTGTAAGGATTTTTTTTTTCGTTTAAAGATTCACAATAGTAGACCTTCAGTGATTGTCACGCCTGCGAAATTTGCGTTCAGTGTGTCTAGTTTGAATAAATCTGGATTTCCACGACAAATGGATTTTACCTGCTGCGCATAAAAATGACGTAAAATACCCAAAACCATGAATGAATCAAAACATTTACATATGTGAATACTGAGAGAGATCCTCTTGCAAATAACTTGAAAGATTTAAAAAGTTGACCCCCCCCCCCCAACAAAACAAACAATAACAAAAAACCAAGAGAAGAAACATGCCTCCTCAGTTCAACTCAAAATAAAGATCCCCAAATCCCCTCTAACTGTTCAACTTTCCTAAACTCACAGAAAAAAAAGATAAACAAAAACATAACTTTCCAAACAACTAGTTTTTTTCTTGAAAAAAAAAAACAAAACAAAAAAAAACACCCAACTGTCACCACTTACAAAAAAATCTCTGAAGTTTCACAGCCCGAAGCAAAGGGAGAGAAGAAGCGACGGAGACGAGGGCGAGGCTGTTGAAAACGAGGCCGGCGGAAGCGGAAATGAAGTTTTCATTGTAGAAGCTGGCCTTGATTTCCCTGGAGTAGAGGGTCTGCACGGGGCGGTAGTTGTCCACCAGCGCCTGATTGTGTTTGTCCATCACCATTCGGAAAGCTTGCATCTGGTACAGAGAAACAAAAGACAGACTGCACTCAGTAATGTCAAAAACAAAGATTCATTGTGTTTGTCCATCACCATTCGGAAAGCTTGCATCTGGACAGAGAAACAAAGACAGACTGCACTCAGTAATGTCAAAAACAAAGATATCATTGTGTTTGTCCATCACCATTCGGAAAGCTTGCATCTGGTACAGAGAAACAAAGACAGACTGCACTCAGTAATGTCAAAAAAACAAAGATATCATTTGTTCTTCCATATACATTCCATTGTAGGAAAACTTGCATCTGATAAGGCAGAGATAAAAAAGACAGATGCTACTCATTGTCACAAAAAAAGATTTGATTGTTGTTTTGTCTCCCATCACTCCCCCACATACGAAACTTACATCACAGAGAATACAACAAACAGCACCTGCACTCACACATAGTCCAAAAAACAAAGTATACAATCTGTGTTTGTCTCCCATACGGAAAGCTTGCATCTGGACAGAGAAACAAAAGACAGACTGCACTCAGTAATGTCAAAAACAAAGATATCATTGTGTTTGTCCATCACCATTCGGAAAGCTTGCATCTGGTACAGAGAAACAAAGACAGACTGCACTCAGTAATGTCAAAAACAAAGATATCATTGTGTTTGTCCATCACCATTCGGAAAGCTTGCATCTGGTACAGAGAAACAAAAGACAGACTGCACTCAGTAATGTCAAAAACAAAGATATAATTGTGTTTGTCCATCACCATTCGGAAAGCTTGCATCTGGACAGAGAAACAAAGACAGACTGCACTCAGTAATGTCAAAACAAAGATACAACTTATTGACTATGGCTGCATATTCTATTCTTCTATATCGAGGTTGTTATTTGGATCATTATCATCGTTATTGTTAGAGGTGTTTTTATAAAATTTTATCTTGATCTTATCCCTGATAAGGCAGGGACTGGATGTAAAAAAGCACACAAGTGCTTATTCAATGTCCTCGAACAAAAAGAATTTGCCTTGCCTTGCCTTGCCTTGCCTTGCCTTGCCTGCCTCTCTCTCTCTCTCTCTCTCTCATCTCTCTCTCTCTCCTCCCTCTCTCTCTCTCTCTCTCTCTCTCTCCCCACCCCCACATACACACACTTACACCACACACACACACTTACCCCCCCCCCCCACACACACACACACACACCCACCCCACTCTCACACACCTACTCCCACAAAAACACACTTGCGTGGAGCACATACCTGGGTATTGGAGATCTTGATGGTGTTCTTGAAGACAGTCCAGGTGACCACCTCGTTACAGGTGGGGGTGGTCAGCCCCCCGTCATACCTGTAGTAATCCGACACCCCGGCCATCATGTCGGTCAGAGGGAAGGGCTGCATGGACGTGGTGTTGCCTGCAAAAAAGACCACCATCACTCTTTTATTTATTCTTTATTTTATACCACTTTATTTAGTCACAGCAGATTTCTCTACGTGAAATCGGGCTGCTCTCTCCCCGAGGAGAGCGCGTCGCCACAAGTGCACGCCTACCCATCTTTTTTTTGTTTTTTCATCAGGGATGGTGTTTAAACACGACACCTGTGTGCATGCTGGTTTTTTTTTAAATTATAATTTTGTCATCCGCTCCTACCGGCACACGATGGCCTGCTCTTCCGAAAGGCGGAACGGGGTTTTAACGTGTGCGCAAGATGTTCTGCGTGCGTTCGCACACGGGACCTCGGTTTATAGTCACACCCCTCAGCATCATCACAAAATTGACAAAACTGTATACACACAACGGGGACTGGATGTAAAAAAAAATCCCACATGAGTGCTTATTCCATTATCCTCGGGTGAACGGACATAGCCAGTGGTCAGGGAAAATTGCTCTGGCAATTTGACGACCCGAGTTCGATTCCCGTTCGAGGGGATTTTTTCCCAGCCTGGAGTTAACATCAGTGCTGACTCCACTCTCCCCAAAAGTCTTTCGAATGAGACTGTATAAACCGAGGCCCCCATGTGCGAACGCACGCAGAACATCTTGCGCACCCGTTAAATCCTGTTCCGCTTTTCGTAAGGGGAGGTCATTGTGTGCCGGTGGGAACAGATGACAAGATTTACAAAACTGCATACACACGGGGACTGGATGAAAAAAAGCACATGAGTGCTTATTCCATTATCCTCGATATAAAAGAATAAAATAAAATAAAATAAAATAAAAATAAATAATAATAAATAATAGATAAATAAATAATAATAAGGTAAAGGTAAGTGTCCCATAACCTATGTGGTCGTAGTAGGGGAGCGAGGCATCAGAGACCTCACTTCTCTAGGGGGCCAGCATTTGAGGCAGCACCATCTCCTTCCCTCGCTGTTTTACCTTCCCTGACCCTAAAGAAGCAGATAACACCACACGATAGCTGGGTGAAACTAGGGGCCTGTACTGAAGCCAAGGCGCCGAACGGTCACCATCACCTGTTGGCAATACTATGTTTGATACGCTTAACATTGGCTGGGGAAACGCGCCGAGCGCCCTCGACCACTGAGCTACCCATCCATTATCCTCGAAATAAAAACAGAATACAATAAATAAATGAATGAATAATAAAAAAATCACCACCCATTTTCCTACAAACATTTCGTTTATTCTCTCCTTGTTGCATGCTTCAAACCTTTCGTGCGCCTAGCTTTCAGTACAGTCATCTCCCGCGCACGACCCCACCTCATGAGAATTCTGGGGCCTTTCAGTTTAAGCAACATCCGCCCTTTTCTGAAAATTCGTATCTGTGCCTGCTGCCTGTTGCTTGCACGTTTGTTAGTATGATGCAGTCATCTTCAAATAATACTGTCAAAAACTCGTTACTCTTTGGATAGAAATATCTTTACCACTGTGAATTTTTTTTTAAAGAAAAGAATTTAAAAATAAGTGTCCAAGCGCCTGTGTCTGAAGATCTCTTCAACATTTCGTGTATCTACTCTACCGTTGTGAACACTGATCTGATGAGTTTCCCACGTTGTAATAGCCTCGCTGGAAACCTTGTAATGCACTTCATTAAACAAGGGCATTGACGAAGGAAAAATCAAACGACAAACCAAGAGGAGGAAAAAGCAGATGGTGTCTGCATTTGCAACAACAGAAAGGCTTTCATTCGTGGCTTTCAGGGATAACACACACACTACACACACACACACACACACATCACGCACACACACGACGCATCAGAACAAACACAGCACGAAGGACACACAAAACACACTTGCACCTACGTCACACACACAACATCATTACCAGAATTTTAATCATGCAGGCAAGCTTTAACCATTTTTCCATAGTTTGTTCTGTTCTTGAATCTGGGGACAAACAAACAAAAATATAAGTCTTCTGCAGGGTATGCACGCACGCAGCGCGCGCGCGCGCGCGCGCTGCGTGTGTGGTGTGTGTGTGTGTGTGTGTAATTGTGTTTGTATGTTGGAGTTTGTGTAGTGTGGTGGTGTTTGTTGTGGTAGGTGTCGTGGTAGTTGTTGTGTGTAGTGTGTTGTGGTGTGTGTTGTGGTGTGTGTGTGTTGTGTGTGTTGTGTGAATGATGTTCATATGTGATGTGTGTGATGTCTGCTTGTGTGTGTAGTGTGCTGATGGTGTAGTGTGTGTGTGTGAATGAGAGAGAGAGAGAGAGAGGGTGTGTGTGTGTGTGTGTGTGTGTGTGAATGAAGAGAGAGAGTGAGGGGGGGTTGTTGTGCTGGTGGGGTGTGTGCATGCGCGCGCGGTGTGTATGTTGCATGCAAATTCCACAGTGCACGTTGTGTGTTAAGTCTCTTCGTTTTATTTTCACAAACGCGTAGCCCCATCTTCCAGATCAGCACCTGTTTCTCCCCCACCACCTCCCCCACTTTTTCAGCTCCTCCCCCCCCCCCCCACACCACACATCCTCACCCAACATTTTGTTCCATCATCCAAAACTTGTCCTACAAAGCAAAGTAGTACCAAGGTCTTCATCAAAATGCTGATGTGTTTAGAATAGAGCTTCCTCTCGCACACGTTAAATCCTGTTCCGCTTTTCGTAAAGAGTAGGCCATCGTGTGCCGGTGGGAACAGATGACATTTACAAAACTGCATGCACACGGGGATTGGATGTAAAAAAAGCACAAGAGTGCTTACCTCATTATCCTCGATATAAAATAATAAATACATAAATAATAAATAAAATAAAGGGGACGAGATAGCTCAGTGGTCAGGGCACTCTATTTGAACCCCCAGCCAAGGTTAAGCAGCATTGAGCGTGGTTACCAGTTGGATGGGGTTTAAAAAAAAAATCTTTTATATCGAGGATAATGGGATAGCACTCTTGTGCCTTTTTACATCCAGTCTCCGTGTGTATGCAGTTTTGTAAATGTCATTAGTTCCCACCGTTGGGTGACTATTTGCGCGCCTTGGCTTCAGTACAGTCCCCCCAGTTCTCCCAGCTATCAATGGGTATCTTGCCCCTTTAGGGTCAGGGAAGGTAAAGCAGTGAAGGAGAGGAGATGGGCGCTGCCCTCAATAAGCTGGCCCCTAGAGAAGTTGAGATCTCCGATGCCTCTCCCCCCTACGACCACATAGATGATGGGACACCTTTACCTTTTTTACCTTATGCTTTGAACTGTTATCTTGAGATTTGTCTTCCTTCCGAGAAAAAAAAAAACACCTCTAACAAGAGCTTTCCATTACAATGGGGGGGGGGGGAATCATTTGAATTTGGAATAAAAAGGTAAAGGTATTCCTATATAACCTACGCGGTCGTAAGGCAGCGAGGTGCCAGAGACCTCAGCTTCTCCAGGGGCCAGCATACTGAGGACGCACGGCGCCCATCTCCTCTTCCTCGCCGCTTTACCTTCTCTAACCCTAAAGAGGACAGGTACCCATTTACAGCTGGGCGAACGAAGCCTGAGCTTTGATCCATGTTTGTGTTGAATACTATGATACAGTCTCATCTTCAGTCCCCACTGCGCACACCACCTGCAAGAATTTCTCTCTATGAAATGATAATAAACTTGTTCTTGAATCTGGAAAACCTACCACCTTTCCTCAGTGCTTCCTCTCGCCTCCTTCCCCCCTCCACCAACCCACTAACCTCCTTTCTTCATAAAAGGGGACGGGATAGCTTAGTGGTCAGAACATTGCGCTCGCAATTTGACGTCTTGGGGTTCGATTCCCGTTCGAGGAGATTTTTCTCCTGGAGTTAACATCAGTGCTGACTCCACTCTCCTCCCAAAGTCCTTCGGATGAGACTGTAAACCGAGGCCCCGTGTGCCAACGCACGAAGAACGTCTTGCGCACACGTTAAATCCGGTTTCGCTTTTCGTAAAAGCAGGCCATTGTGTGCAGGTGGGAACAGATGATAATTATTTAAAAACTGCATACATACACACGGGGACTGGATGCTAAAAAACACAAGAGTGCTTATTCCATTATCCTCGATATAAAAGAATAACATAAAAAAATAAATAAAATAAAATAAATCTTATATCCTTTCTTGCCAAGTCCAAAGGCATCTTATTACCTCGAAGAAAAATCCCAGGACAGCCAGGCCATCTGCTTTGGTAACAGCGGCTCCCAGGTCTGAGTACCTGGTGTTGTAACACACGATGTGTACCTGTCACATAAAATTAAAAAAAACAATAATAGCAAAACAACACTAAAAAATATATAGATATATTATGTATTTCATTGTTAAGTGGGAAGAGAGAGAGAGAGAGAGAGAGAGAGAGAGAGAGAGAGAGAGAGAGAGAGAGAGAGAGAGAGAAGAGAGAGAGAGAGAGAGAGAGAGAGAGAGGTAAGGAAAGACAAGGCAAGCAAAGACAAGGCAAGGCCAGCAAATACAAGGTAAGGAAAGGTAAGACAAGGCAAGCCAAGGCAAGGCAATCAAGGCAAGCCAAGGCAAGGCAGGTGTCTAAGTCTGACTCCACAACCGAGCTGTTATTGCCTTCATGAGTGGGGCATGAGTTGAGTGAGGTGGCGTCCTGCCGCATGTATTATATATATATATATATATATATAATATATAATATATTATATATATATATATATATATATGTATGTATGTATAGCTCAGAACAAAGATCCATCGAACACCACCTACACCCCCAAAGTGACCCAGCAGCAGCGCTGGGCCCATGTGGCTGGTGACCCAACGGCAGCCTGACTGACAAAAGTTCCCCTGTGGACTTGTGACCCTCTGAGGATGTGACTTGACAAGCCTGGGTATGATGAGGCGAGGCAGAGGGGAAAAAAAGTTGACATGAGGGGTGTGGGAACAGCAGAACAGGAACGGAACGTTAACATATCAAGAAACAGCGACCGAAAAAAACAAAAGGAAAAAAAAAAGAAAAAAAGAAAAAAAAGGTGGGGTCATGTCAGTGCATCTCTCTCTCTCTCTGTCTCTCTCTCTCTCTTTCTGCCTCTCTCTCACCCTCCTCCACCTCCAGACCCTACCCCTCCTACACTCCTAAGCCAACAAGTTCCCATATTTTCCCCTCGATGTTTGTGTTCCCAGCGTCTAGTCTAGTCTTCCAGGTTCACACAAGTCCACATCGCCTCTGGGGGGCTTCGTATGACATAACATAACATAACACAACACACCACACCGCATGCTGCACAAACACAGACACCACACACACACAAGACAACACAAACCTGGGGCTAATATAACACAAAGTTGGAAGGAGAAAGGGAGCACCCAACGGAATACAGGCAACGTAAATCGCTGGTATGGCCTAGAGCTAGAGCTAAAGCGAACGCACCCGCCTCGTTTAAGAAAGTGGCAAGCATCCCTGAAATCGGATTGTGGTTACCTTCATGGTGGGTTGATTAAAAAAAAAATAACAACAAAAAACAACAACAACAAACCGGTCACATACGCAAAAGTCTCACCATTGATGAACCTCGAGAGGTTTGGTCGAGGAAGGCAAACACCCCCCCCCCCCCCGAAAAAAAAAGAAAAAAAAGAGAAAAAAGTGAGAAGTGGTGGGTTTGATCCCTTGCTTGTGCTTTGAGCTTTCTGCCCCATCCACTAAGACCTTGAGAAGCGGTCTGAGGTGCTAATCTTTATATATATGTATCTATGTATCTATATGCATATATATATATATATATATATACATACATATATATATACACACATATTATATATATATATATATATATATATATATATATATATATATATATATATATATATATATATATATATACATATGTAGGTTATGGGACACCTTTACCTTCTGTATAATCCCCTCCTGTCCCTAAATGGATGACAGTAACTACCAATATGAACTACCGTCCCTCAACGGTAAATATCAAGTTGTTATGATTTTTATGGGTGGTGGTGGTTGTTGTTGTTGATATTTTGTATAATCCCCTATGTCCTTAAAAGGGCTGGAATGAATTAAATGGTTTGAAATGATTTTAATTTGATAGTGCAATCATGTTCCGTTGATATGATGCCATGATATACCCATCCGTTTATTTATCGTTGCTTACTTGCTGTTTCTTTCTGGAAATAAAAAGAAGGCAAGGAGAATGGATCAAGAAGGCAGAAAATAGACAAAAAAAGGAGGTGAACTGAGGAAGAAAAAGAAAAAGAACAAGGCAGAAATAATAAGAGCTGTAGAAAGAGGGAGTTCCTAACACAAAATTTTCACAGAAGGTTGGGAGCCTATTTCTATTTTAAAGAGCCCCCCCCCCCCCTCCCCCTCCCCCCCTTTCTCACATTCCCTAGTCCCTAACTCAGAAATCTGGGACGTAAATTCAACCACAAAACCAACAACAGCATACCCACGCGGGGGAGAGAGAAAACGCTCTTCTCTTCAATTCCATCCAACACTCATTAATTCACGTTCTGGTGGAGCTAGCTTCACCGTTCTTAACGAAGATTTTTTTTCTGGAAAACCAAAGTTGCCCGGGGGCACTAACCTCCATGGGGTAGGAATTGCCGTTGACGGTGTGTTCGGAGCCTTTGGTGTTGTCGCTGCCCCAGTGGAAATGGAACTGCGCCACTCGGTACGTGTCGGGCAGGGAACCCCCGCTCACCTCCAATGTCCCGGACCCGTAATTGACTTGGACTGCGCAGAAAGTTATACACAGGTCAGGTCAAGGTCAGGTCAGGTCAGGTCAGGTCAAGGACAGTCGAGTGAGTCGAGTCGAAAGTCCAGATTTAGGTAAAAAAGAAAGAAAAGGTGTGTTGCAATGAACGCATAGTAAAATAAATAAATAGATAATATAAATAAATAATAATATAATATACTATATATATATAATAAATATGTTGTCAAATTAATATAGCTCATAGTCTAATAACATAGATTAGGTCAAGTCCAAAGTTTTGTTAAAAAAACCCTCCAAAAGTCTTGGATAGATAGTTTAAACACAGGTCACGTCGAGTCGAGTTGAGTCGAGAGGAGTCAGGTTATAAGTCGTGTCTGAAATGAATTCAAAAGTCATGGACAAAAAGTGGTGTTATATATATATATATATATATATATATATATATATATATATATATATATATATATATATATATATATACACAAGTAGAGTAGAGCCGAGTCGATCGAAAGGAGTTGGGTTATCAAGTCTTGTCGAAAATGAATTTAAAATTCATGTATATGAAGGTTTTTCTTTTCTATATAACTCTGGTCGAATCAAGTCGAGTCGAAAGTAAGGAGCTAGGTCAAAAGTCGTGTCAAAATTAACAATGTACAGAAAGTTTAACTAACACATGTCAGACTGAGTTGAGTCGAATGGAAAGTCAAAGGTCAGGTCATAGGTTAAGTCAAAAATTGAAGAAAAAGGCTTGTTAACAGTCATGTAGTAATACGTCAAATTTAATGGTAAAAATCATGTTAAAAGAGTTGTCACATATATATAATTTTATGGCAAAAGTCATGGCAAAAATCATGTTAAAAGTCATGTTAAAAATTATGTTAAAAATCACGTTCAAAATCATGTTAAAAATCACGTTCAAAGTTATGTTGAAAAAAAATGTTAAAAATCATGTTGAAAGTCATGATCAAAATTATGTTAAAAGCCATCTTGAAAGTCGAGTCAAAATTCATACGTAATTTTTCTTCTTTATAGAGCCATTTATAGAGGTCTCACTACATTTATTGTATTGTTATAGATCATTCACATCCCCGAAGTCGGAATGCAGCTATCTAAAAGGTGGGTAACCCCCCCCCACACACACACACACACACACAATCATCCCCCCCCCCCACACACACACAAACAATCACACCCCCCCCCACACACACCCACCACCACAACAACCCCCCACAAACACACCACACACAATCACCCCCCCTCCACCCCCCACACGTAACACATACCAGCATGGCCGTTATTGAGGAGGGTCCAGGTGACTCCGCTGGTGTTATCGAAGCCTTTGAAGGAGAAGGCTCCCATGTTGTCCTTGTAGTACACCTTGCTCTGCTCGAGGTCGATGGGCGACTGCCGCTCTCCGTCACACTTTCCTGGGTAGTTCTGGGCCCATTTGGTCACCCCTGGGGTACATTAACGGAGAATTTTATTTGTCTGTTTTCCTGGGTAGTTCTGGGCCCATTTGGTCACTCCTGTTGGTGAATTAACGGAGAATTTTATTTATCTTTTTCCTGGGTAGTTCTGGGCCCATTTGGTCACTCCTGTTGTGAATTAACGGAGAATTTTATTTATCTATTTTCCTGGGTAGTTCTGGGCCCATTTGGTCACTCCTGTTGTGAATTAACGGAGAATTTTATTTATCTATTTTCCTGGGTGGTTCTGGGCCCATTTGGTCACCCCTGGGGTAAATTAACGGGGAATTTATTTGTCTGTTTTCCTGGATAGCTCTCATTTTCCAACCAGTTATGCAACTTTTCGTTGTTACCCTTTTACCACTTCAGATACCGGTACACACCGGAAAGTACATGAGTAATTTGCCATCTAAAGAGATGGCACTGGCCATAACAGTATATAACAGTATATAACCATGTCTAATTCATTTTCATTAATATTGTCTCGTGTACTTTTGTTTTGCTCTTCCTCTTTATACCGTCATTTATTTATCGATATGCATGCTTTTTGTATCTCTATAGATCA
>CM060342.1:9491285-9494629 GCA_030674155.1 Stramonita haemastoma | reverse complement strand
GACTTCCCCCTTTTTTTTTGTTTGGGGGTTTTTTTACGAAGTAAGCCTTTAATTAACCCCATCCTAGTATTGACTTCCCAGCGAACAAAAGTGTGTGTGTGTGTGTGTGTGTTGTGTGTGTGTGTGGTGTTTGTGTGTGTGTGTGTGTGTGTGTGTGTGTGGCCCGTGGTGTGTATGTGGTGTGTGTGTGTGTGGTGGGGTGTGGGGTTTGCCGCGAGCGAGCGCGTGGGGGTGGGGTGTGTAACCTGACATACAACTGGGCCCTCTTCCAGAAAAAATCTTTAAATCAACCAGTTTTGGGGTTTTCTATGAAAACAAACAAGTGTGTGTTGTTGTGTGTGTGTGTGTGTGTGTGTTGTGTTGGGGTGGTTGTGTGTGTGTTTTTGTGGTGTTTGTGGTGTGTGTGTTTTTGTGGTTGTGTTGTGTTATGTTGTGTTGTTTTGTGTTGTGAGGGGTTTGGGGTTGTGTCGTGTTTTTTTGTTTTTGTGTTTTCTGTGTGTGTTGTGTTGTGGTGTTTGGGTGTTTTTTTTGTGTTGTGGTGTGGTGTGGTGTGTGTGTTGTGTGTGTGTTTTGGGGTGTGTTGTTGGTGTGTGTGTGTGTTTGGTGTGTGTGGGGGAGAGGGGGGGGGGGGGTTGGAGGTTTAGTGTGTGACCATTATCCTTTCTCTTTGGGCCACTTTTCACACAGATTTTTGGTTCTTAGAACGAATTTTGGCTGTATCGAGTTTCCTCAGGAACAAAACAGGCAGGCTTTTACTTACGCCCAGAGGCTGTAGGGGGATGTGTTCGCTAATTCCTTGTATCCTGATCGCTTTTCCGCCTGCCAACCTTTTTTATGTGTTGAGGTGCGCGCGCGCGCGCGCGGCCGCGCGTGTGTGTGTGTGTGTGTGTGTGTGTGTGTGTGTGGTGTGTGTGCGTGTGCATGTGTATGTGTGTGTGTGAGTGTCACAGTGTGTGTGTGTGTGTGTGTGTGGTGTGTGTGTGTGTGTGTGTAGTGTGTGAGTGTGTGTGTGTGAGTGAGTGTGTGAGGAGTGTGTGTGTGTGTGTGTGTGTGTGTGTGTGTGGTGTGTGGTGTGTTTTGTGTTGGTGTGTGTGTGTGTTGAGTGAGTAAATGAGTGTGTGTGAGTGTGCGGTGTGTGTTTTGTTGTGTGTGTTTGTGTGTGTGTGTGTGTGTGCGTGCGTGCTTTGTGTATTGTGTGTGTTTGTTTGGCGATGCGCGTGCTTTGCGAAATGAGTGAGTGAGTGAGTGAGTGAGAGTGTGTGTGTGTGTATGTGTGTGTGAGTGTGTGTGTGTCTGTGCCTGCGTGCGTGTGTGTGCGTGCATGCGTGCGTGCGTGCACACACACACACACAAACGTTCATTTATTTGCTAATATATATCCCATTTGAATGCCCAATGATCGTGATGTTGGGATAACCAACGATTTATCATTTTTTCTTGTCAGTTATTTATCCCTATTATTGCTCTCATTATCATTCATACTTATTCGTGATGAAATTTTATCATATTTTTCACTGCTGCTGAAACACATTTCTTCACTTGCTGTATCTTTGCAACGTGTGTTATCTTAAAGCGTTTTATAAATATTCGTTTAGATTATTACATAGAATTGTATTACCTTGGCGCAGGCAAAAAAAAAAAAAAACGCTTCTTTTTTTATATCAATGATGGACGTAAGCACAGCGCCAGTTGTTATGCTATATAAAGTGTTATATTAATATTGCCTTCTTCCATGACTAGCTCTCAGCAATAACAACCCCATGCTCTCCATTAAACGAGAAAATAAATGTCATCTAAAGCTAGAATATAGCTGCCTATGTGTTGAAGTACTAAAAGAACACAAAAAAAACAAGCCGCACACGGATACTTCTCACCCAGTGTGTACTTACTGTCAGAAGACACTGTATACACGTTAAATCCTGTTCCACTTTTCGTAAGAGTAGGCCATCGTGTGCCGGTGGGAACAGATGACAATATTTACAAAACTGCATACACACGGGGACCGGATGAAAAAAAGCACATGATTGCTTATTCTGTTATCCTCGATATAAAAGAATAAATAAATAAAATAAATAAGGTAAATCCCAGATGAGAAGATTTGAGACTGAGCGACCCTCAGAATGTTAAGCTGGGGAACGCCTAACAAAAACGATAACACCAAAAACCAACGAATCAACAATAACAATAACTAAAGGAACACATAATCTCCCTACTTTTTTTTTTTTTTTTTTTTTACTGTGTTCGTGTTCAGACTTCATCCCCGAAATCGGATAGTGGATACCTTAATGGTAGGCAAAGGGGAAAATAGCACCATTTTATTTATTTACTTATTTATTTGTTCTTTTACATCGAGGATAACGGAATAAGCATTCATGTGCCTTTTTTTACACCAGTCCCTGTGTGTATGCAGTTTTTTAAATCTTGCCATCTGTTCCCACCGGCACACGTTGGCCTACTCTTACGAAAAGTGGAACAGGATTTAACGTGTGCGCAAGATGTTCTGCGTGCGTTCGCACACGGGGCCTCGGTTTAGTGTCTCATCCGAAGGACTTTTGGGTAGAGTGGAGTGGGCACTGATGTTAACTGAAGGAGAAAAATCCCCTCGAACGGGAATCGAACTCGGGTCATCAAATTGCAAGCGCAATGTTCTCACCACTAGGCTATCCCCCCCCCCTCCCCACATATAAAAGAACCTAGGATCTCTATGCCTGGAAATGAAGAAAAAAAACAAAAACACCACCTCAAAAACAAACAAACAAACAAACAAACCAGAATAAACCAAAACAAAAACCATCAACCGCATACGTGCATGTCACCCTAATTGTCCGTATCGAAACCAAGGGGCACACAAAAAGGGATGACGTCACGGCACGATAATTATATGGTGGACAGAAAGCAGGTACGCCCAAACAAAGATACCAGAACCCTCCTGCGTGTGCTATCAGTTGTTTATTATTCTCCTTCTCCGGTGTTTTTTTTTTCTTTCTCGTCTGTGACTGTGTTTATTTTTTCCTCCATTCTATTTCTTGGGTATACTCGATTTTAGAAAGCATTACGACGCCCTTGAACAAAGACAACAGTTTGGTGAGTGAGGTGTAAAAGTGGCAGAGAGATAAGAGAGAGAGAGAGAGAGAGAGAGAGAGAGAGAGAGAGACAGACAGACAGACAGACAGAGACAGACAGAGACAGAGAGACAGAGACAGAGAGACAGAGACAGAGAGACAGAGACAGAGAGAGTGGGTGAGAGATAGAGACTGTGCATGTGTGTGTGAGAGAGAGGGAGAGAGATAGGGAGACAGACAGACAGACAGAGACAGAGAGAGATTATTAAGAGAGACAGATAT
>CM060342.1:9473785-9476285 GCA_030674155.1 Stramonita haemastoma | reverse complement strand
GTAAGAGGACTGGTATGGGTGTGTGTGTGTGTGTGTGTGTGTGTGTGTGTGTGTGTGTGTGTGTGTGTGTGTGTGTGTGTGTGTGCGTGCGTGCGTGCGTGCGTGTGTGTGTGCGCGCGCGCGCGCGCGTGTGTGTGTTGTGTGTGTGTGTGTGTATTAGTGTGTGTGTGTGTGTGAGAGAGAGAGAGAGAGAGAGTGAGAGAGAGAGAGAACGAAGAGAGAGAGAGAGACAGAGACAGAGACATAGAGAGACAGAGACATAGAGAGATAGAGGTAAACAATGACGATGACAATAGTTTTTTGTGGTAAGCTTTTAAGCCCGTCTACAAGGGGACAGTGGGAAGGGAACTGGGCACAGAATACATATTTAAAGTAAAAGCAGAAAACAATTCACAACAGCCCCAAATAGCATTATGGTATGGTTTTCATATCGTGGTTTAACATGACAACTGCGACAAATACAGATATTGTAAGCTATGATAACTGTAATTTTTTTTTTAAAGCAGAGCGGAAACAATAAACGGAGAGAGAGAGAGAGAGAGAGAGAGAGAGAGAGAGAGAGAGGAGAGAGAGAGAGAGAGAGGGGGCACACCCCCCACCCCCTCACACACACACACACACACCACACACACACACACACACACACACACACACACACACACACAGAGTAAAATGAACGCTTTTTTCATTTGAAAAGCTCATGGCAAACCCCACCCACTGACTCAAAATGGCCTAATAATGGCATGTCAAACGAGTGCACGTTTTTCTATAGAATTTTTCGAATGGCATGTTATGGTGCTTTTCCTCTCTCTGCTCCTTCCTTAAGCACAGGTGCCTGTGCGGGATGTCCGTCCTTAAATGGCTCTTCTTTGGGGCTTCCAGGATTAAGGGTATGGGATGGCTCAGTGGTCAGAGCACTCGCTCTCTCCAAGCTAAAGTTAAGAGCACAGCGAGCAGACAGACAGAGACACAGCAACGAACAGAAGACAGAGAGAGAGAGAGAGAGAGAGAGAGAGAGAGAGAGAGAGAGGAGAGAGAGAGAGAGAGAGAGAGAGGAGAGGAGGAGAGAGGGGAGGGAGAGAGAAAGAAAGAGAGAGAGAGAGAGGAGAGAGAGAGAGAGAGAGGAGAGGGAGAGAGAGACAGAGACAGAGACAGACAGACAGACGGAGACAAATGCACAGACAGACACACACAAACAGAACGAGAAACAAAAGACAGACACAGAAAGGTACATAAAGAAACAAACAGAGAAAGAGATAGGCAGACAGACAGACAGGCAGACATAGAGATACAGAGACTGAGAGGCAGAAATAATGACGAATCGTGTACACATTTTGCGGGGTGGAAAATGCAGACTGGACAAAACCGACACAAACTGCTGAACATGCAAACGCAACGGACCATCTCTTGTCAAGAGTTCTGTAACATACCCCGATTTATGTGCCAAGTAACCACAGTGGAATTCTTTAGGTCCCCCCCCCCTCTCTCTCTCTCTCTCTCTCTCTCTCTCTCTCTCTCTCTCTCTCTCTCTCTCTCTCTCTCTCGCATCCTACCAAGCATTCTGTTTTTCTTTCACCTCTTCGGATTATTGTATCATGTTCGCATGTCCCTTCCTAAGAGGCCTTGGACTATACATAAATACTCTCTCTCTAACTCTCTCCCTCTCCATCCTCCCTCCCCCCTTCTCCCTCTGCCTCTACCCCCATCTCTCTCCTCCCACGCCCCCACCCCGTCCCTTTCATCTTTTTTTTGTTGTAATCTGTCCCTCAATAGTTTGATGGGATGAGAGAGGGTGGTCGTGTTAGCGATGACATGGTGAAAAGGACAGAGATTTTTGCCAGACTTTTTTTTTTCATCTGCATCCCTTCTCTAGCTTTCTTTCTTTCTTTTTTTTTTTTTTTTTTTTTGTTTGTTATTAATTTTTGTGATCATTTTGTTTGTTCGTCTGCTTGGTTTGGTTGGCTGAGTGAGTAAGTTGGGCGGTTGGCTGGGTAGGTTGGTTGGGTAGGTGGTTGGGCTGGTTGGGTAGGTTGGTTGGGTAGGTTGGTTGGGTAGACTGGTAAGGTAGGTGGGTTGATTGGTTGCTGGGTAGGCTGATTCGTTGGCTGCATGGTTAGGTTGGTTGGTTGCGGTTGGATGGGTTGGTTGCAGCTAATTGGTTGAGTAATTGTTAACTTTAAAAAAAAAAATCTTTTTTCCGTTCGTCGGCTGGAATTATGAGATTCACCAATGGTGAAATTTCTACATATACAATCGTTTTTTTGCTCACCATTAAGGTAGCCAAAGTCCGACTTCAGAGATGCTTTATTTATTTTGATGAACCTCTGAAGAGTTGCTCATTCAGGAGTCTAAAGTCGAGTCAGGTCGATTTTCTTTGTTATTTTTGTGTACGTATTTGATGTTTGTTTGCTGTCGTTGTTTTTTTTGTGGGTGTTGGTGGTGGTGCCTTTTCTTTTAAAAAAAAAAAATCTTCTTTTTTTTTTCTTTTTTTTTTTTAAAA
>CM060342.1:9459506-9473685 GCA_030674155.1 Stramonita haemastoma | reverse complement strand
ATCACTTACTCCCCAGAGAAAATGAAACAAAAAACAAAGGGCGAGAAAAAGGCTCTCTTTTTTTTGTAAAGGCAAACCATTTTGACACATCCAATCTGTTTTTTCATTCAGCTCACAGACGTACGTATGTCTGTTAAGGCCGTTAAAATGGGCTATCTGTAGGCAAACAAACAAGTCAAAACAGAGTGAATGATAATGGCAAAAATTTAACGAAAAGGGAGCCGGATGTTTTTCATCATAATGATGATGTATTGGAAACAGAGAGAAAAGAGAGAGAGGGGGCGGGGAGGGATTTGAGGAGTAGAGAACAGACAGACAGACAGACAGACAGACAGATAGAGAAACAGTGGGAGACAGACGACAGACAGACAACAGACAGAAGATTAGGGATGTGGGGAGCAATACGCATGCATTATTTCTGTCTCTGTCTCTCCGTCTGGCTGACCCCGTACTATATATCTGTGTGTGTCTCGCTACCCCCCCCCCCCTCCCTCACTCTGTCTCTCTGTCCCTGTCTCTCCCTCTCTCTCTCTCTCTCTCTCTCCTCGTCTCTCTCCCTCTCTCTCTCTCATCTCTCTCCCTCATCTCTCTCTCCTCTCTCTCTCTCTCCCTCCCTCCCTCCATCTCTCCTCCTCTCTCTCTCCTGCTATATCTCTCCCTCTATTTTCACTCTTCTCTCCCCCCTCCCTCCTCTCCTCCCCCTTCCCCAGTCTTCACCCATCACTCTCCTCCCCCCCCCCCCCCCCCCCCCGGCCAGTCTCTCTGACAAAAGATAAGACAGGACGCAATATCATTGCCAAGGGTCGTTGACGACAGTCGTCTGGAAGTTCAGAAGCTTCCTTATCGCTAGCAGATGGCTACAGAATAACACACCCCCTTATAGTGTAAAACAAAGAATTCTTCTTTCTTTTCAAATTAAACGGTTTATTTCAGCTTGCCCGCGCCAGGCCAGCAAAGTCTTATCTCCTTCTGCTCCCCTATCCTCCTCTGATCCAGTGTATGCTTAAACCATTTTTTGGTTTTGTTTGTTTTTGAAGTAATGTCATTTAAATGCTTTTCCCACGAAGTGGAATGCGGTTACCTTAATGTTGGGTTAAAAAAAAAAAAAAAAAAAAGCTCGCTGAGCTAAATCTTCACTGTTGGTTCATCCCTCGGAGCTGTAGCCAAGAAACAAATAGAATTTAACAAACAAACAAAAAAAAAATTCTAAATTAAGTCAAAATGAATTGACAAATAATTCATCGCTAGAAATTATCCATGAAAAGCTTCTAGTATATTATGCCCCCCCCCCCTCAGTTATTTCAAAGAAAAAAGGGAAACAAAAATCCTCCGAAGGCGGAGTAATGGCTGCCTCTATCATGGCGTGGTGATTAATTTGAAAACAACCCAGGATGCATATGTAAAACTTCTCTGTATGCTATATAAAGCGAAATGCGTCACGGCTGGCCGCCGTTAAGCGCCTGAAAAAGTCAGTCCCAGCGCATCCGACTTCTTCGGCATGGGAAGAGAATTGTTATCTTTTAAGTCTCTTTTGGAGTTAAAAAAAAAAAAAAAAAAAAAGGGCCCGGAGAATGGAACAAATAGAAAGAAAGGTGACAGAAAGAAAGGATCAAGGCAGAAACAAAGAGAGCGATAAGAAAGAAAGGGAAATTTCTAGCACAGAATTTCCAGAATGTGGGGATGCTTTTTTATATAACCCCGGACAGCCCCACTGTAAACATTCTCCTCCTTGGTTTTTTGAAACATGATTTAATTCAAAAAAGGGATACAACATAAAGCAAATGCCAATCAGTGCAGCAGGGGGTCATAGGCATCAAGCCACAGCTCATATTATCCTCCTTGCAGCTATAACATGGACACTGTGGCCTGTTTGGATGTCCGCGATGATTCCCCTTCTGTTTGTTTTTAGTGTTTTGTCCCTGTGGGAGACAGAGAGAGAAAGAGAGAACCGAACCACCTGAACAAAAGATATGTCCAATCAAACGCTTCGAACACACACACAACCACGCACGCCACCACGCGCACACGACCTAAAGAACTAAAACCATCGTGTCCGGTGGGAACAGATGACAAAATTTACAAAACTGCATACACACGGGACCGGGTAAAAAAAAAAAGCACATGATTGCTTATTCTGTTATCCTCGATATAAAAAAAAATAATAATAATAAATAAAAAATGATAAAAAATAACACAGACACAGAAAACACAGACACAGACACACACACACACACACACAAAAAAAAATTTTTTTTTCAAAAAAAAAAAAAACGACACAAAAACAAAATATATAAATATATAATATATATATATATATATATATATATATAATATAACATACAGACATATAATATATATATATATATATATATATATATATACATACATACATACAGACCATAAATATATATATATATATATATATATAAATATATATATATATATATATAATTATTTATATACCCTTTTTCTTCTTCATTTGCCGCCCCCCACGCCCACCCCAACCCTCTGCCTTTTTTCCCTACTACCCCTTTCCTATCTACCACCATCTTGGTCTCCTCCCCCCACCCTCAAAACCACCACCCCCCACTCCCTCTCCCCATCCCCCCCCCCCCCAACCCCTACCCTCACCAACTCAGGACTGTTTCATAAAGACCGTTTTGATTTCACTTTGACAATACAAATCTCCCCCCCCCCCACACACACACACACATACACACACGCACTTCCAAACACACATAAAAAAAGGTACTTGTAACGTCTTTTTGATCAGTCATGGTGTTTGGTGGTAGGGTTAGTGTGTGTGTGTTGTATGTGTGTGTAGTCTGTGAGTGTGTGGTGTGTGTATGTGTGTGTGTTGTGTGTGGTGTGTGTGTGTGTGCGTGTGTGTGTGTGTGTTTGTGCGTGTGTGTGTGTATGTGCGTGTGTGTAATGTGTGTGTGTCTGTGTGTGCGTGTGTGTGTGTGTGTGTGGTGTGTGTGTGTGTGTGTGTGTGTGTGTGTGTGTGTGGTGGACCTGTAATGGCCCAGGGTTAAGGGCTGATCCGGCCACGCCTGAACGATTGAACCGGTCTTGTAAACAAGGTATGACCGCAAAAAAATAGCATTCTCTCTCTCTCTCTCTCCTCCTCTCTCTCTCATCTCCAATCTCCTCTCCTCTCTCTCTCTCTCTCTCTCTCTCTCCTCTCTCTCTCTCTCTCTCTCCTCTTATCCCCATAACCCCCCCCCCCCTCAAAAAAAACAAAAAAAACACACACACTCTCGCCTCTTCTGTAGAATTTCTTGGTTCATTGGTTCGTGCCTGGTGCGTTTCCATGTCAGTCTGACTCTCTGAATGTCGGTATGATTATGTATGTATGTATGTATGTATGTATGTATGTGTATGGTATGTATTGTATGTATGAATGTATGTATGTATGTATGTATGTGTGTGTGTGGGGGGCGTACGTGTGGGGGGGAGCATTTATTATTGTGTGTATGTGCCCGTTGGGCGTAAACTTAAATGGTATGGGCATGTCTCAAGATCAAAAGGACTTGTAAAGGCAGTTATGCAAAGCACTGTCCAAGGAGGAAGAAAAACAGCTAGACCAAGGAAGAGATGGGAGGACAACATCAGCGAATGGACAGGCCTAAAACACAACAAAATTTTGAGAAAGACAGAACAGAGAAATGGAGGGAACTGGCTGTCAAGTCTTTGTGGGTGCCCCCACGGTGGCAGACTAAAGGGATAATATAGATAGATGTGCGCACATTGGGGTGGTGGGGTTGGGGGAGGTTATCTTTACATAGTTTCTTCACTGTCTGTTCGCTGCTCTGTTACTGTCTCCTCTATCTCTGTTTCTGCATCTACCCTTTTCTGTGTTTTTTTTTTTGCTTTCTGTATGTCTCTGTCTCTTTTTTCTCTTTTTGTACGACTCTGTCTCTCTATTCTTCCGTCTCTTCTATGCTTATCTGCCTACATCTCTGTCGCTCTCTCTTATGCTACCCCCCTCCCCCCCCCCTCTCTCTCTCTCTAGTCATTCTCTCTCTCTCATTCTCACTCTCTCTCTCATCGAGCTTTTCTCTCTCCTCTATCTCTCCTCTCATTCTCTCTCTCTCACTCTTCTCTCTCTCTCACTATCTCACCTCTTCTCTCATCTCTCTCTCTCTCTACTCTCATCCTCTCTCTGCTCATTCTTCTCTCTCTCTCTCTCTCTCTCTCTCCTCTCCTCTCTCTCTCTCTCTCTCTTCTCCAAATTTTCCTTTTTGTCTGCCTTTCTCTAAGTATATCTTGTCCTGTCTCTGACTAAGTCTCTCTCTCTCTCTCCCTCTCTCGCCTCTCTCTCTCTCTCTCTCTCTCTGAACCTCTCAATCTCTCTCCCTCATCTCTCTCAACTCTCTCTCCTCTCCTCTCTCTCTCTCTCTCATATTTTCCTTTTTGTCTGCCTTTTCTCCTAAGTATATCTGTCCTGTCTCTGACTTCTCTCCTCTCTCTCGTCTCTCTCTCTCTCTCTCTCTCATCTCTCTCTCTCTCCTCATCACTTCTCATCCCTCTCTCTCTCTCTCTCTCATCAATATTTTCCTTTTGTCTGCCTTTCTCTAAGTATAATCTGTCTGTCTCTGACTTGTCTGTCTTTCTGTCTCCGTCCCCTCCTCCCCCCTCCTCTCTCCCTATCTCTCACCCCCCTTCTCTATCTCTCATCTCTGTCTCTCTCTCTCAACTTAAGTGCATGGATGGAAGCACGGCGACTTTTGTATGACAGAAAGCTTAAAAGTGATTTTTTTCTTTGTATGTATTGTGGTCCAAGGCCGCGCGCCAAAGGACATTAAGGAAGTCCTGAGCCATCTCTCTTCTCTCTCTCTCTCTCCATCTCTCTCATCTCTCTCTTCTCTCTCGTCTCTCTCTCTCTCTCTCTCCTCTCTCTCTCCTCATACTCTTCTCTCTTTCTCTCTCTCTCTCTCTCTCTCGCTCTCTTCCCCCGTTCGAGGGGATATTTCCCCTGGAGTTCAAATGAATGAAAATAAAATCTCTCTCATTTTTAAAAAGATTCGTTTTCTTTGCCGTCGTCAAAACGCCCAGACAGCAACTATTGTTTGTCCTTCTCATGAGTGAAAATGCGTTGTGCTGCCGTTTTAGTGCGGATGACAAATCGGGCTCGGCGCATCTGACTTCGGCGAGAGAGAGAAGAGTAATATCGTTCTTTTAAGTCTTTCTGGGGAAAAGAGGAAGAAGAATGGACCAAGAAGGCAGAAAAAAAGACAAGAAGGTGACATGAGGAAAGGAACAAGGCAGAAACAAAGAGAGGGATAGAAAAGAGGGGATCTTAGCCTGGGTTTTTTTAATTTTTTTCCCCTGTAAGGAGTATGCAGACCCAGGAGGAGATACTCTCTACGTTAAGCATGTCACGTCCACTTAACGACAAAACCCCTTTTAGACACCAACAGACGGAGTCTGCACTATCTGTTTCCTTTCCAAGCTGTCAAAATAGCATCTTCTTGATTTCAGCCGACAAAATAAACGAACAAAAAAAACAACAACACAGCACGATAAAAGATATTATGTAACAGACTCTGACATGACAATTTTGTGCAACTAACTGAATCCAGTGCAGTTCTTGTCTGCTTAGGTAAGCAAACTTATCACATTCTTAAGGGGAAAAAAAGTGTCTTGTTTCCAAATGGAAAACGATATTGCTCGACCGAAAATTTCGTTTACTTATTTTTTTGGCGAATGAGGTTTTTTAAAAGAAAAACAGTTCATTTATTCTTTTTATGTCAAGTATACTTGTGTTGAAAAAAAAAGAGAAGAAAAAACAAGAATGTGTGTAAGATGTGATGGGAGGTAATCTCCACCACCGGAAGTCATTTCAAAGAAGTAACGTCCCCACTAGAACGTGCGTCATACTTTGTTGTACTGTTTTGCTCAGCCGAAAGCTTTTATCGGTTATTTTTTAATAAAGTTGGGAGGGGAAAAAAACCCTAGAATTCATATTTTAAAACAAAATAATTATGCTTATGCTGCGAGAGCAAAGTTGACCAAACAAAACCAGAATAAAAAACAGCAGCAACAACAACAAAAACGAAAAACACGAGATCAAGAAGGAGATTAAATTAATCAGAGGTTATCTGTACAATAAGGATTTCTGTCCGAAAAGTTACATCCCATGAGAACCGATATTGTATTGTATTGAGTATTGTATTGTATTGTATTGTACTGGTCAGCCAAAAGATGTATTCATCACTTTTGAATGTATATTAAAAACAAGCCTAGCTTTCATGAAAAGTCTAATCGTGTTACAAAAAAATAAAAATAAAAAAATGCACTAGAAGAGATGGGAGTTCATTTGTATTTAAACAAAAATGTATTTCTCGACAAGATACGTCCCCAAGGAGCCTACATATTTTTAGGTGGGAATCAGAAATGCTTTGACTCTTGATGTTTACGTAATGTCTTTATGCGAGCGCTTTACGATGTTCTTTTCGATAAGCACACGAGATAGCCAAACTTTGTTTTTGTCTTATACCAAAACTGGAAGACTAAATGAGTTATTACCCAAATAGAATGTATGAAAGAAAGCAAGCCAAACTATTGTTTCTGCCATCCTCTGTTTGTTTGTCTGTCTCTCTGTCCTTCCATCAAACTGCCTACCTGCCTGTCTTTCTGTCTTTCCTCCCTCTTCTCGGTCTCTCTGTCCATCTCTCTATCTCTCTCTCTCTCTCTCTCTCTCTCTCTCTCTCTCACTCTGTCTGTCTGTCTGTCTGTCTCTCTCTCTCTCATCTCTCGTCACTCTCTACCAATCTCTCTCTCCAATCTCTCACTCTCGATCTCAGTCTCTCTCTCTCTCTCTCCTCCTCTCCTCTCTCCAATCTCTTCTCTCTCTACTCCACCTGCTCTCTTCTCTCTCTGTCCCCCCGTCCCTCCTGTCTCTGTCTGTCTGTCTGTCTGTCTGTCTGTCCTGTCTGTCTGTCTGTCTGTCGTCTGTCTGTTCTGTCTCTCTCTCTCTCCTCTCCTCATCTCTCTCTCTCTCCTCTGCCCCCCCGCCCTCTCTGTCGTCTCTGTCTCTATCTGTCCGCCCGCCCTCTCTGTCTCGCTCTGATCTCTGTCCTCTCTCTCTTATCTTCTCCCCCCCCTCTTTGACTCTCTGTCTCGTCTGTCTCTCTCCCCCCCCCTCTCTCTCTCTCCCATCTGTCTCCTGTCTCTGTCTCTGTCTGTCATCTGTCTTCTGTCTCTGTCTGCTCTGTCCTGTCTCTCTCCTTTCTCTCATCTCTCCTCTCTCTCTCTCCTCTCCTCTCTCCTCTCTGTCTCACCAACTTTTCTCTCTCTCTCTCGCTCTACTCTCTCTTCTCTCTCTCGCCCTCAATAATCCCTACTCTCTCTTTTAATAATCCATCCGCCACTCATCCTACCCCCTTCCTCCCTCCCCGTTCATTTGATTTTTTTTTGCTCTCTTTTTCCAACCATATTCCCGCCTCCCCCCCCCCTTTTTTTTTTTTATAAATAAACAAATTCCAAATTTGACAAAATTTTACCAAACCCGGCCTCAATGCAAAAAAAAAAAAAAAAAAGGGGGGGGGGGAAATACCCCCTCCCACCCCCACCCCACCCAACGCCACACCCATGCACCAAAACAACTTCTTTACTTGCACGTATACTTTGTGTATGTGAGAGCACTTTCAAGGAGACAGAAGAAAAAAGGGTGTTTTTGGCTGGAACCAAAACAACACCCAAAAAAAATTTTTCCCTTTAGAAAATTTGCCCCCCTTTGGCCACTTCCCACCTTCCCCCCTTCCCCTTCCCCCCGTTTTGAATGCAACCATTTTGGGGGGGGAACTTTAAAGCGCGAATTGGTTTAAAATTTGAATGTTTTTTTTCCCCCTTCGCTTTTTTATGATTTTGTCCCCTGCTGTTCTCTCTCTCTCACTCTCTTTCCTCTCATCTCTCTCTCTCGTCATCTCCTCCTCTCTCTCATTCTTTCGATCAATCTCTCCACTCTTTCTCATCTCTCTCCCTCTCTCATCCTCATCTCTCTACCTCTGCTCTCTCTCCTCTCTCTCTCTCAACTCTATCTCTGTCTCGCTCGCTCGCTCGCTCTCCTCTTTCTCTCTCCCCATCTCTCCCTCTCTCTCCTCTCCTCTCATTCTCCTCCTCTCTCATCTCTCTCCTCTTCTTCTCGCTCTCTCCCTCTTTCTCTCTCTCTCTCTCCTCTCTCTCGTCTCTCACCTCTTTCTCACTCTCTCTCACCTCCCCTCTCTCCTCCTCTCTCATTCTCATCTCTCTCTCTCTGGTTTGTTTCTGGTTGCTGTAGTACCCCCTCTTCCCTTCTCTCTTCATTTTTTTTGTTTTTCTACATCCATTTTTCCCCCCCCATTATTGGGGAGTTTTGTTTTGATACCAAAACCGATACATAAAAACCATAAGTTTAAACGACAAAAAGGAAAAGCAATATCATTGTCGTAAACAGATTTCAAAACAACTTAAAAGGTCCAAAATTTTTAATATTTCTGAAAAGAAAATGCTAGAATCACACCACACACACACCACGCAACCACGCACGACCACCCCCAAAACACCACTAAACAACACACCACGCAACCACCAACACAAAACACACACACACACACACACACACACACACACCGTAGAAAGGGGTTTGTGTATGGGATGCTTGAGAAAAGTAGACGTGTGCTTTTTTTTTTTTTTATACACGAGTGAATTGTTTAAAAGTTGAGGACAAAGAAGCTCAGTGGTCAGAAAACAATCACTCTGGTCAACGTTGAGCGTTTTAAACCCTTGGATGGTGACCAGTCATGGGCCCTTTGGGTTTCAGCACAGTCCCCCCAAAATTCGCCCAGCTAAATGTCAGAGTACTCGCTCTCCCCAAGCGAGGTTAAGCGTGTTTACCTCTTGGATGGATGACCGTTCGGCGCCTTGTTTTCAGTACAGGGGTTCCCAGTTCCACCCAGCTTGTAAAAGGGTACCTGCCCACTTTTAGGGACAAGGAAGGTAAAGCAGCGAGAGAGAGGAGATGGGGCCGGCCTTTCAAATTTGCTGCCCCTGGAGAAGCTGAGGTCTCTTGACATATCTCTCCCCAACTGACCGCAAAGGTTTATGGGAACGCCTTTCTTTTAGCGTTTTAAATATATGCAATAGGCATGAGAATGAAGGATTTTTTTTTTTGTATGACACCATTCTGGTCGTGTAAAATAGAATTCTCTTTATTGTGTGTTTGGGGTGGGTATTAATTTCTTTCTTTGGTGTTTGCATAAGGGAATATTTGTTTTTTCCCTTTTTGTATTTTCTAACATTTGTCACCGGCAACCAGGTTTTTTTTTTTTCTTCCATCTTAAATCTTAGTATTTTGTTTTCATTTGTTTTTCTTTTTTTAAATTCCCGATTGTTTCCCGTCTTTTTTTTTGTTGGGTTTTTTGTTCCCCATTCTTTCCTTCCTTTATGTAAATTGTTTAATTTTTCTTCTGTTTATTTATTCTTCTTTTTTTCTGTCCTTTTTTTTCCTCTTGGTAAAGTAAAATTTTTTTTCACACGTCACCAATAATCCCCCAAAATCCACGCCTAGGTTTTAGCCTCATCGGCTATGGTGCTGCCACTGAAGCGCGCAATGGGACTTTTTAGGTCCTTTCATTTTTTTCCTTTCTTTCCGTTTTTTCCTTCTCTCTTCTTTTTATTTTACTTTTTTTCTCTTCTTACTGTCGGCAGCGAAATTTCTTTTTTGGATTTTTTTTTTTTGAGGGGGTGGAGTATACCGATTTTTGGGCCCATGGGGTGGACTTTAACAGTTCACAAGTACTCCGTCCCCACCTTTTTTCCAAGGCCGTTATGTCATGATGAGTTCGTTCGTCCACTTTTTCCCCCTGTCCCTCTCGCTGTCTCTCTCCCGTGTAAAGTTCTACGTCTGTCTGTCTGTGTCTCTCTTCCTCTGTCTCTGTCTCCCCTCGTCTCCCTCTAGTCTCCCTTCTGTCCTCTGTTGGGCTGTTTGGCCTGTCTCTGTCTCCTTTTTCTTCTCTGTCTCTGTCTGTCTCTGTCTCTCTGTCTCTGCTGCTCTCAGTTCTCTGTATCATGTCTGTCCCCCTGTCTTTTTCTGTCTCTTCTCTCCTTGTTTATGTGGGATGCTTTAAAAATACATTATTGTCTGGAATGTTTTTGAAATTCTTCATGTAACTCTGAAGATGCCCTTCCCCCACCACCCCCCCATCATCTTCCACTTCCACATAAGCAATCCTAACCTATCATGAAAGGAATGTTTTGGTTTTCTTAGTGAAAATTTTAATTGCATTGTATTCACTGTTAAAATATAGAGAAACGAATTGTATTTAGGGTTTTTTGTGTGTTTAAGGGTTTTATGTATTTGTTTTTTTTTTCGAGTGCCTTTCTTTTTTCCCTTTTGCCTTCTTTGCTTGTTTCCCCCCCCCCCCTCATACACACACATGAGCGCGCGATCACGCACGCACGCACACACGCAGACGCACATACGCACTCCACACACACACACACACACGCGCGGGTACACACACACTCTACACGCACGCACAGCGCTACAACACAACACACACACACACAAAACGCCACACACACACCGCACACAACACGCAACGCACACACATAAACACGCACACACAAACAAAAAGACCACACACAAAGAAAACACACAGCACCCCACACACACACACACAACCACAGTACACACAGCACACACATGGAATGGTATTCTTTTTCATATGAATGTTTTGGCCTATAGAATTTGAAATCCTTATGTATAATCGGTCCTGATGAATATATTGCTATTTTCCTCATTTTCCATAATATATATAAATTATCTTTAAAAGCATTGAGCTTGATTTTATAACTTTGATGTTTGCTTCGCTCCTAATTTGACAGTTTCTTTTATATAATCCTTTTTTTTTTTCCTTTTGTGTGTGTGTGGTGTGTGTGTGTGTGTGTGTGTGTGTGTTTGTGTGTGTGTGTGTGTGTTTGTGTGTGTTGCTTCGGGAGTTTTTCTTATTCCTTGTTTTAGATTTGCCACATTGTGAGCTTATAGAACTATTTCTTTTTTTTTTTTTTTTTTATTTTTCTAAATAGAAGTGTAGTCTTCTGACATATTTTGTAGGCTGGTTTTGTTTTGATGACGATGTAACTTGAAGATGCTCTCTCTCCTCTCTCTCAACTCCTCCTCTCCTCCTCTCATCTCTCTCTCTCTCTCTCTCATCCCCCCTCTCACTCTCCTCACTCTCCTCATCCATCCTCTTCTCTCATCGTCTCTCGATCACACTCTCATTCTCTCCTCTCTCTCTCACACACACACACACACGACACACACACACACACACACTCACATGAACGCTCATGCATTATAGATTGTTAATGCCTTCTGTTCATGGTCCTAAATATTTTGCTATTGTTTTAAGATTTCTGCTATAATTATTTTGAGTTTAAAATAATTAGCAGTGTATTCCAGTTAGAGTATGACGCACAGTTTTGTTGACTGTATTTCTGTTTTCTTCTTTTAAAAAATATTGTTGAACTGCTCTGGTGGTGATGCAGGTATTAGGCGGTAAGGGTGGCCGGTTTCTTAGCTTTATTCCCTGATCAGGGCAAGGGCCGGATGAAAAAAAGTATGTAAAAAACTTACTCTGAGTTACCCTTGAAAAATAAAGATTAATCATATCATTCTCTCCTCTCCTCATCAGTCTCTCTCCTCATCCTCTCTCTCTCTTCGTCTCTCTCTCATCAATCATCTCTCTCTCACTCTCTCTCAATCATCCCCCTCTCTCACCCTCCTCCGTTTTCCTGGAAGGTCACTTGAGCATGAAAAAGTTACGGGATAATTATGACTGTGCTTTATGGAAAAGCCATTGGTATTAGGGGGAAGGGGGTTGGGTTTTGGGAGGAAGGGGTAGGACTGAGGGAGAATGGGGAGGGGGGACATTATGTTTCAGGTGCAAAAGCCTTGACAGTTTTTTTTTCTCCTTTGATCGTTTTCCGGACACATTTGGTAGTTGATTGGGGGGAGGGGGGGGGGGTCCGTTATTTTACAAAAGTTTTTCTTTTTTTGTGTGCGTGTGTGTGTTGGTTGTTTTTTGCCGGGGGAGCTTTTTGATGGTTGAGGGGGTTATTTATTTTTTCTGGATTTTGTTATTGTTGGGATTTTGGTGTGGAGGGTTTATTTGGTCGATAGTGAAAAGAGAAACACCCAACCTTGAAAGGTTAGCCTTTGGTTGGGTTTCACAACCAGAAGAGTTATCGTTCTTGTTCTAAGCTATGTTTTAGTTTTGGTTTGGGTGTGTGGAAGGGGGGGGGGGGAGTACGGTGAGTGTGGTTGTGGATGTAATGTTGAGCTTGTGTGGTAATGAGAGTGGATAGTGGTCAGGTGTTGGAGTTTGTGTGTGTGTGGTGTGTGTGCACGCGCGCGCGCGCTTGCATACATACATCTGCCGTCGAATACCTAAAGCCTATCAAAAATTTAATAAATCAAACATATGAGAAAAAAATGACGCCCGCCCCCCCCCTCTCAAGCCCCAGGTTATGAACATTTTTAATAAGAAAAAAGTAATTAAGTAATTGACAAAGACCAAACCAAAATGCAAGTAATGAACTTAAAACTAGATCTACGTTATCGGTATAGAAAAATTTATTTTTCAAAGATCTTTAACCACAAAATTCCTAAAATCGACTTATTCAATGCTGGACAGCTTTAAAAAAAATATAATATATATATATAATATATATTATAATATATATATATATATAGAATTAATATATATATATAAAAAGCTGTCCAGCATTTGAAAAGTCGATTTAGGAAATTTGTGTTAAAGGATTCTTTGAAAAAAAAATTTTTATACCGATAACGTTGATCTAGTTTTTAAGCATTACTTGCATTTTGTTTGGTCTTAGACATTACAATAATTACATGTTTTTCTATTAAAATAAGTTCAAACCAGGGGCTGAGAGGGGGGGGTGCGTCATTTTTTTATCTCCTAAGTTTGATTTATTAAATAATGATAGGACTTTAGAGAATTCGACGCAGGATGTATGTATGCACGCGCGCGCGCGCGTGCACACACACACACACACACTCTAACACACAACCACTACACTAACCACACCATACCACACAACTCAACAATACACCACACCACACCGTACTCCCCCCCTCCCCTTCCCACACAAACCAAACTAAAACATCAGCTAAGAACAAGAACGAATAACTCCTTCCGGTTTTTGAACCCAACCAAAGGCAAACCTTTCAAAGGTTGGGTGTTTCCTCATTTTCCACACCAATAAACCCCCACCCAAAACCCAACAATAACAAAACAGAAAAAATAATAACCCCCTCACCCATCAAAAAGCTCCCCCCGGCAAAAAAACAACAACACACACACGCACACAAAAAAAGAAAAACTTTTGAAAATAACGACCCCCCCCCCCCTCCCCCAACTCAAACTACCAATGTGTCCGGAAACGATCAAAGGAGAAAAAAAAAACTGTCAAGGCTTTTGCACCTGACCAAAGTCCCCCCTCCCCTCTCCCTCCAGTCCTCCCCCTTCCTCCCAAACCCAACCCCCCTTCCCTCACTACCAAAGCTTTCCATACACACAGCACTATCCCCGTACTTTTCATGCTCAAGTGACCTTCCAGAAAACGGGGAGGGAGAGAGAGGGGGAGAGAGAGAGAGAGAGAGAGAGAGAGGAGAGAGAGAGAGAGAGAGAAGAGAGAGAGAGAGAGAGAGAGAATGAATGAATAATCTTTATTTTTCAAGGGTAACAGAGTAAGTATTACATACTTTTTTTCATCCGGCCCTTGCCCTGATCAGGGAATAAAGCTAAGAAACCCCCTCCCTACCCCTACATACCAGCATCACCACCAGAAGCAGTTCAACCAATATTTTAAAAGAAGAAAACAGAATACATTCAACAAAACGCGTCATCCTAACTGGATACACTGCTAATTATTTAAACAAAAAATAATATAGCAAAAAATCTTAAAAAATAGCAAATATTTAGGACCATGAAACAGAAGGCATTAACAAATCTATAATGCATGAGCGTGTGAGTGTGTGTGTGTGTGTGTGTGTGTGTGTGTGTGTGTGTGAGAGAGAGAGAGAGAGAGAGAGAGAGAGAGAGAGAGAGAGAGAGAGAGAGAGAGAGAGAGAGAGAGAGAGAGAGAGAGAGAGAGAGAGAGAGAG
>CM060342.1:9452006-9454506 GCA_030674155.1 Stramonita haemastoma | reverse complement strand
GGCTGAGCAAAACAGTACAACAAAGTATGACGCACGTTCTAGTGGGACGTTACTTCTTTGAAATGACTTCCGGTGGTGGAGATTACCTCCCATCACATCTTACACACATTCTTGTTTTTTCTTCTCTTTTTTTTCAACACAAGTATACTTGACATAAAAAGAATAAATGAACTGTTTTTCTTTTAAAAACCTCATTCGCCAAAAAATAAGTAAACGAAATTTTCGGTCGAGCAATATCGTTTTCCATTTGGAAACAAGACACTTTTTTTCCCCTTAAGAATGTGATAAGGTTTGCTTACCTAAGCAGACAAGAACTGCACTGGATTCAGTTAGTTGCACAAAATTGTCATGTCAGAGTCTGTTACATAATATCCTTTTATCGTGCTGTGTTGTTGTTTTTTTTGTTCGTTTATTTTGTCGGCTGAAATCAAGAAGATGCTATTTTGACAGCTTGGAAAGGAAACAGATAGTGCAGACTCCGTCTGTTGGTGTCTAAAAGGGGTTTTGTCGTTAAGTGGACGTGACATGCTTAACGTAGAGAGTATCTCCTCCCTGGGTCTGCATACTCCTTACAGGGGAAAAAAATAAAAAAACCCAGGCTAAGATCCCCTCTTTTCTATCCTCTCTTTGTTTCTGCCTTGTTCCTTTCCTTCATGTCACCTTCTTGTCTTTTTTTCTGCCTTCTTGGTCCATTCTTCTTCCTCTTTTCCCAGAAAGACTTAAAAGAACGATATTACTCTCTCTCTCTCGCCGAAGTCAGATGCGCCGAGCCCGATTTGTCATCCGCTAAACGGCAGCACAACGCATTTTCACTCATGAGAAGGACAACAATAGTTGCTGTCTGGGCGTTTGACGACGGCAAAGAAAACGAATCTTTTAAAAATGAGAGAGATTTTATTTTCATTCATTTGAACTCCAGGGGAAATATCCCTCGAACGGGGGAAGAGAGAGAGAGAGAGAGAGAGAGGAAAGAGGGAGAGAGAGAGAGAGAGAGAGAGAGAGAGAGAGAGAGAGGAGAGAGAGGAGAGAAGAGAGAGAGAGAGAGAGAGAGAGAGATGGCTCAGGACTTCCTTAATGTCCTTTGGCGCGCGGCCTTGGACCACAATACATACAAAGAAAAAAATCACTTTTAAGCTTTCTGTCATACAAAAGTCGCGTGCTTCCATCCATGCACTTAAGTTGAGAGAGAGAGACAGAGACTGAGAGATAGAGAAGGGGGTGAGAGAATGGGAGAGAGAGGGGAGGAGGGGACGGAGAAGAAAGACAGACAAGTCAGAGACAGACAGATATACTTAGAGAAAGGCAGACAAAAAGGAAAATTGAGAGAGGAGAGAGAGAGAGAGAGAAGAGAGAGGGGAGAGAGAGAGAGGAAGAGAGAGAGAGAGAGAGAGAGAGAGAGAGAGAAGCAGAGACAGGACAGAATACTTAGAGAAAGGCAGACAAAAGGAAAATTTGAGAGAGAGAGAGAGAGAGAGAAGAGAAGAGAGGAGAAAGAGAGAGGAGAGAGAGATGAGGAGAGAGAGAGACAAGGAGAGAGGAGGAGAGAGAGAGAGATAGAGAGAGAGACGAGAAAATAGAGAAAGACAGACAAGAAAGGAAAGATGGAGAGAGAGAGAGAGAGAGAGAGAGAGAGAGAAGAGAGAGAGAGAGAGATGAGAGAGAGAGATGACAGAGAGAGAGAGAGAGGAGAGGAGAGAGAGAAGAGAGAGAGAAAGAGAGAGCAGACAGAAGAGAGGAGATAGCATAGAGAGAGAGAAGATAGAGAGAACAGAGGTACAAAAGAGAGAGCAAAAGAGACGCAGGAGCAGATAACAAGAAGAACAAAAAGAAAAAACAAGAAAAAGAGGGCTAGATGCAAAAAACAGAAAATAGATGCAGACAGAGATAGAGCAGCGAACAGACAGGAAAACTATGTAAACATAGACCTCCCCCAACCCCACCCCACCCCAAGTGCGCACATCTATCTATATATCCCTTAGTCTGCCACCGTGGGGGCACCCACAAAGACTTGACAGCCAGTTCCCTCCATTTCTCTGTTCTGTCTTTCTCAAAATTTTGTTGAGTTTTAGGCCTGTCCATTCGCTGATGTTGTCCTCCCATCTCTTCCTTGGTCTAGCTGTTTTTCTTCCTCCTTGGACAGTGCTTTGCATAACTGCCTTTACAAGTCCTTTTGATCTTGAGACATGCCCATACCATTTAAGTTTACGCCCAACGGGCACATACACACACATAATAAATGCTCCCACCCCCACACGTACGCCCCCCCACACCACACACATACATACATACTACATACATACATACATACATACATACATACATACATACATACATACATACATACATACATACATACATACCGACATTCAGAGAGTCAGACTGACATGGAAACGCACCAGGCACGAACCAATGAACCAAGAAATTCTACAGAAGAGGCGAGAGTGTGTGTTTTTTTTGTTTTTTTTGAGGGGGGGGGGGGGTTATGGGGAAAAGAGAGAGA
>CM060342.1:9444506-9447006 GCA_030674155.1 Stramonita haemastoma | reverse complement strand
TGGTGTGAGAGAGAGAGAGAGGAGAGAGAGAGAGAGAGAAGAGAGAGAGAAGAGAGAGAGAAGAGAGAGAGGAGAGAGAGAGAAGGAAGAGGAGAGAGAGGAGAGGGGGCAGACATAGAAATCGACAGACAGACAGACAGACAGACAGACAGACAGAAGACAGACAGACAGACACACACACACACACACACACACACACACCCACACACACACACACACACACACTCAAATTGAAAGTTACAAGAGAATCAAAACGAGACAGGGAAGATAGAAAAGTATAGGGTAAAGATATGGCACAGAAGACACAGAAACAGTCGGATTGTCTCCCCCATCAAATTCAGAAGAAAGATATTGAATTGTATGAATCAGAGTGGATATAAAAAGAAATTAAGGAAAGAAAGAAGGAAAGAAAGAAGAAACAAACAAACAAACAAAGAAAGAAAAGAACAAAGAAAGAAAGAAGAAAAAAGGAAAGAAAAGAAAGAAAGGAGGAGGATGTGACAAGGAAGAAGAAGGAGAAAAAGGAGAAGAGGAGAAGAAGAAGCAGAAGTAGAAGAGTAGTAGTAGTAGTAGTAGTAGTAGTAGTAGTAGTAGTAGTAGTAGTAGTAGTAGTAGTAGTAGCAGTAGCAGCAGTAGTAGTAGTAAGCAGCTAGCAGCAGCAGCAGCAGCAGCAGCAGCAACAGCAGCAGCAGCAGCAGCAGACAGTAGTAGTAGTAGCTAGCATAGCGTATAGTAGCAGTAGCAGTAGCAGTAGATCTAGTATAGTAGAAGAGCAGCAGCAACAACACCAAAAAAATCATCACATAACTTTAACAAACACCAATCAAACTAAATAATACCACCACGCTCGCACTCCCCCATCCACCCCCACAACTCTTTCCACCAATCAACCTCCCAAAGTCAATTCTCAATCTCCTTCGATCATTATACACTTTCCATCCCCCCACCCCACCCCTACAAATCCACCTCCTCCTTCTCCTCTTCTTCCTGACCTTCGCGCGTTGATAGGGAAAAAGGGCAGACAGGGGGAAACAATCCACAACCCTAATAACCTTCGCCCGACGGACAAAGAACTGGTTCCCCCTCAACTGATCCCACTCTTTGTCTTCATTATCACCCTTGGGTCGGAGTTCTCGCCTTCTCTCGTGTAATCCCACATGGGCGAGATAGGGAAAAGCGGAAGGAAAGAGGGATGGGAGAGAGAGAGAGAGAAGAGGGGGGGGGGGGGGGTAGGAGAGTAGGTAATAGAAGAGAAGAGAGAGACGACGACGACGACGACGAGAAGAAGAAGAAGAAGAAGAAGAGAAGAAGAAGAAAAGAAGAAGAAGAAGAAGAAGAAAAGAAGAAGAAGAAAAGAAGAAGAAGAAGAAGAAGAAGAAGAAGAAGAAGAAGAAGAAGAAGTAAGAAAAGAACAACAAGAATGAAAGAATGAAAAGAGATAGAAAGAAAACGAAAGAAATGAATAGAAAAGAAAGAAAAAGAATTAAAGAAAGAAAGAAAGAAAGAAAGAAAGAAAGAAAGAAAAGCAAAGAGAGAAAAAGAAAGAAAGAAAGAAAAGCAAAGAGAGAAAAAGAAAGAAGAAGAAGCACTTTCACACATCTTCGTGGCTTTCAATCGATGTCCGAATCACGAAGGGCGACAACCGATGTCTACGTCCAGAGGGCGCGGCGACGATTACAACATCGCGTGTTTTCAAAACGAGGTTGCATAATGAGTTAGAGGACGAAAACGTATGAGATAACCCCTCCCCACCCCCAAAAAAAATTTTTTTTTAGATTTCGTGCTTGAGGGTAGGTCAAGTTTTGTCCAGGTGTCAGGACTTTTGAATAACTGCCCATCAAGATTAAATAAATATCTTCATTCTTGAGCAATCTCTCCCCCCACCCACCCCCACTCACCACACAGACGTAGCTACCCCCCCCCCCCACTCGCCCCGCCCCCCCCCCCCCTACCAACCTGCCCTGACATTTTTAAACGGACAGAATAAACCGTACAAACTTTACTTTTCTTTAGCTTCAAGCATAATACAGTTATTATATGAGACTTTGGCTTTTCTAACTGGGCGTAGCTAGCTATAAACTTCACGGCTTTTAATCCACCCACCTACTCTAGTCATACAAGCCCGCCTCACAGTGTGCGACCTCCTCTGTTCAAGTTTTTAGCGAATAATATAGTCGAGAAAAGAGCTAGTGAATAAATGTTTTCTTTTCGATTTTCTTCTTTCTGTTTATTTCTCTTTGTGTGTGTGTGTGTGTGTGTGGGGGGGGGGGGGTGTTCAATCTTCAATCTTTTGGAAATAGGCCCCTTTTCGATCAAAACGCACGAAACAGGGGGAGTGGTAGTTTGGGGGGGGTGGGGGGGGGGGGGTAGGGTGTGTGTGTCCTAACTGACATTCAATAGTTTATTGCTAGCTTTGAATCACCTCAAAAGAAAGTTTGGCATAATGTCAAGAGGTGAATGTTGTTGACAAGGAACAGGGTTGTGTTTTTTTGTGATTTTC
>CM060342.1:9427006-9437006 GCA_030674155.1 Stramonita haemastoma | reverse complement strand
GTATAAACCCACACAAGAGATCAAAGACACACGTTCGAAACAAATCCCATCATTCAAGTCAGTATTCGGTGGGTGACAGACCAATCCAATCCAGTCCAATCTAGTTTACAGTCCCGCCGACCATAGAGACCATTATCAAGGCTGTCACCCCGTAAAAATTTGAAATCTTGGAGTAAAACTGTGTCACTAAATAACAGATTAAAACAGGGTATAAAACCAACTCTACTGTCGTTCCTTCTAATCAACGCCCTGGCCAACCCTAAGGGTCAAGTGGGTGACGGAGACAAGAACATACCCAGCATGCATCCTACACAGTCCAACAATCGGAAATCTCTGCCAGGATGTAAAAACAACCACAACATCAACAACCAAGAGGGGGGAAGGTTAGCCAAGTGGTCATGCTCAAAATGTTGACGGTCACAGAAGGTATAGGTCGAACCTCAGCTGAGGTAGCTATGCCAGGTGAGCTGTATTTTCTCTTTGGAGTCAACATAAATTCTGACTCCACCATTGCCTTGAAAAAAATCTTTCTGATGAATTCACAAAGCAAAATTTTGTGAGAGGGGGTGGGGGGTGGAATAGGTCAGTGGTTAGAGCGTTAAGCTCGTGATCTGACAACACGGGTTCGAACCACCACAGACAGACGTAGACCCGTCCAAGGAGATTTTCCCCCCTGGAGTTAACATCAGCACAGACTCCACTCCCCAAAATCTTCCGATGATACTGCAATTCGATGTCCCGTGTGAAAACACACGCAGAACATCTTGCACACACGTTAAAACTCGTTCCGCCTTTTGGAAGAGAAGGCCGTTGTGTGCTGGTAGGAATGAATGAAACCAAAAAATTTTTTTTTCAAAAGCTGCATTTTCACTGTTTCCGTGTTTAGATATCATCCCGGAAGTCGGAATCGGCTAGCTTAATGGTGGTTAAAAACGTTCGCATAGCAAAAATCTCACCATTGGTAAACTTCAGGGCTCTGTCGAGGAATGGGGAAAACAAAACAGAAAAAAAATAAACCCAACATAAGTTCCGAGTCCGCCATTGTCCAGACAGTTTTCCGCGTGAATCCATAAAGTAAATTTCCGTGTTTGAACCCACTTTGCACTTAAGTTAACCTCTGTGTGTGTGTGTGTGTGTGTGTGTGTGTGTGTGTGTGGTGTGGTGGTGTGTTGCTGGTGTGTGTGTGTGTGTGTGTGTGTCCGAGCGTGAGCGTGTGTGTGTGGTGTATGTGTTTATGCACGCGTGCGCATCTGCACAGGTATTCATACGTAAATGCCTACTTACAAGCTTGAAAAAACACATCATTCTGTCATTGCATTTCTTCTGTCCTTTGGCTCTGCGTTTCGTTTTCTTCGTGGGCTTTCTTTTTATCCTTACTGATTAAACGTGATGTGTTCAAGCGCAAAATCTAGAATTGCTTCTTAATCCTTATTCCTTTTCTCTGCTTAAGCCTAGAGCGGGCTATTCCCAGACCCTTTGTGGCTGGCTAATGGGTGTTTTTTAAGACGCTGCAAGCACACTATACGTAAAACTACTGGCATAACAAATATACAGGCATTGACTGACCCTGAACTGCAGACAAACAGAAGGGCAGAGAGAGAGAGAGAGAGAGATTCAGATAGACACAGACATACTCACACACACATCACACACGACACAACACCACCACGCACGCAGCACGACACCACCCACGCACGAAACACACCACCACACCACACCACACACACGACCAACACACACACACACACACACGAACACACACACACACACGCACACACACACACACACACACACACACACACACACACACACACACACACACACACACACCACACACACACACACACACACCACACACACACACACACACACACACACACACACACACAAACCTACACGACAGAATGAACAATGACCAAAATTTAATGCTGTTCAAAGCTTTTACAAACCCTTCAGCTGTAGACGTGTGGTGTCAAGTCATTGATACAGGTCTGTAAGGTTTGTTGTTCCTGTTGTTTTAGAAGTTTACTTCACAGACAACAATTTTAATGTTACAAAGAGACTGGGAGACAGAGGAGAGCGAGAGACAGGCAGTGACAGAGAGAGAGAAGGGGGGAGGAGAGAGGGAGAGAGGGAGGGAGGGGGAGGGAGGGGGGGGGGGGAGAGAGAGAGAGAGAGAGAGAGAGAGAGAGAGAGAGAGAGAGAGAGAGAGAGAGAGAGAGAGAGAACAGAGACACACACACACACACAAACACACACACACACACAAACACACACACACACACACACACACACACATATCAGAAGAGCATGACATTTCCATACACACAGCCACACACAAGCCAAACAACAAGGACCCCCATCTCCTCACTAACACCCCCTCCCCCCTCACCTTACCTCGCCCCTACAAAGCTTACAGATGGTCAACACACACACACTCAATACAAAGGTAAAACGGTATCAGGGGCTATGTCTCCACACCTCTGCAGCGTGACTAGTAAGTAAGTAGTCAAAAATCAATCTGGAGTGCAACCAACTCTGAAGAATGGGTGTTTTGAAGTTTGCTCGAAGGAAATAGTATGTTTTTTTCTCTCTCTCTCTCTCTCTCTCTCTCTCTCTCTCTCTCTCTCTCTCTCTCTCTCTCTCTCTCTCTCTCTCTCCTGCCAGTACTTGTGCACTCTTTTTCTGATTTCTTTTTTTTCCCCTTTCTTTCTTTTCTGATTTCTATCTCTTTTTCTTTCTTTCCCCCAACCCCCCTCCCCCCCCAAATTTCTTTTTACTTGATTTCTTTTCTTCGAAAACGCATAACAAGATAGGAACACAAGGGGAAAAATGGAATACAAATAGGTTAAAAAATTATTTATAAAATGATACATAATAGATGATTTCATTCTTTTAATTCAAGGATATTGGAATAAGCACTCGTGAGCAATTTTTTACATCCAGTCCCTGTGTGCCTGTGATTTTGTAAATGTTGTCGTCTGTTCCCACCGGCGTGCAATGGCCTATTCTTTCGAAATAAGAATCAGGTTCTGAACATGTGCATGCGTTCACATACGAGGCATCGGTTTATAGTGTCATTCAAATAGGATAGGAAAGGGTAAGAGAGATAGACAGAAAAACTGAGACAGACAACAGAGAGAGAGAGAGAGAGAGAGAGAGAGAGAGAGAGAGAGAGAGAGAGAGAGAGAGAGAGAGAGAGAGAGAGGAGAGAGAGAGAGAGAGAGAGAGAGAAAAGACAGACAGACAGACAGACAGACAGACAGACAGACAGACAGACAGACAGACAGCAAACACTGGGTACAGGGTGTGAGCAATCGCCCACACACACCTGCAGTGAGAACAATAGTCAACACGTCAGTGCAACGAACTCTGCAGAATGGGCATTACATTCAGTTTGCTCACAGGAAACCATGTTTCTTTCTTTCCTCTCTCTCTCTCTTTCTGGCTTCCAGTCCTTGTAGACTCTTGGGATTTGTACGAGTTGGGTCTCCCCCCCCCCCCCCCAATTAATTTCATTGTCTGGTCCTTTTTTTCTTCTTTTTTTTTAAATCTTGGTTTCTTACCTTTTTTTTTTTTCTTTTTTTTTCTTTTTTTTTTTGGGGGGGGGGGGGTCTTTTCTGGCTATTTTTTTTCTTTCTTTTTTCTTTCTTTCTTTCGCTGAGAGATACATACAATTCCAGTACTCTTCAAGATATTTGACCAGCACCCTGAAAACCGCATTCGTACAGTAGAATAGTATGAAGCTTAATTGCGTGGTCCATATTTGCTGTACAAACCCAAAGGAAGCCCACTCTGGCTGGATTGAAGCCAGGTAGAGTACACACACACACACACACACACACACACACACACACACACACACACACACACACACACACACACACACAACACAAACTCTTGAGAGTCTAATGGGATTCAAACCTAAGATCTTCAGGTCACGAATCCAATGTGTTAACCCACCGCCCCATGGTGACTGGAACCGACTTTAATGTCCAATCACATGTGTTGGTTAATTGTAAGGAAACAATTCTTTCCTTGTTGAGATGTCAACGAGAGAGAGGAGAGAGAGAGAGGAGAGAGAGAGAGAGAGAGAGAGAGAGAGAGAGAGAGAGAGAGAGAGAGAGAGAGAGAGAGAGAGAGAGAGAGAGAGACAGACAGAAGACAGACAGACAGACAGGAGAGACAGACAGACAGAAGCAGACAGAAGACAGAGCAGACAGACAGACAGAGAGATACATAGCATAGCATAGCATATCAAATCATATTCTTTTATTTTCTTCTTCTTCGAACACTCGGACATCAACTATTGTTGTCTGTCATATAATTGAAAATGCGTTGTGCTGCCGTTAAGCGCCTGACAAGTCAGTTGAGGTTACTTAGTCAGTACTCACGTGCTTTTTCTTTCCCTTTTGTTTATTTTAAAAAAAAAAAAAGATCCAGTCCCATGCCCATAGAGAGAGAGATACAGACAGACAGACAGACAGACAGACAGACAGACAGACAGACACCACACACAACACACACACACACAAACACAAAAAGAATAACAACACACACACAAATACACACACACACACAAATACACACACACACACACACACACACACACACAAACACACACACACACACACACACACACACACACACACACCACACACACACACACACAGACGACAATGATGGTTACGCTGTGACGGAAATGCAACTTTGTATGAAGGAAGACCACTTGACAGGGCTGTACCCTAGGCTTCCTGTATCATAAACACTGCGGCGTTAACCAGGCCTGAGAGATAACAGCTTTCAGGCTGGTCAGGAACTTTACTCGCAAAATCATATCCATCAAGTGGAAGATTTTCTTTTTTTTTTTACTGTATGGAATGTCCTAGCCCTTGCCAGTCTAATCCATGGCAAACTCACTCTGGATAATGAAAAGTGGCTCCGCGGAACCCATCTCCCCTACCCACCCACCCCATGCAAAAAGAAAGAAAAAATGAAAAACAGCACCAAAAAAAACCCAACAAAAATCCAGAACAAAAAGAAAAACCCAATTTAGGAGTTTTTTTTTTTAAAAAAAGAGATTTTCCAGATTTAGAATTTACGGTATTCAACGAGCCCTTACGCTCTGAGACTTTTTTTTTTAACGTTACGTCTATTATTTGTTTACTTATGAACAAGGAAAAAACACACAAACAAAACACTACAAAAACCACCCTAAACTCCTTTGCCAGGCAAAAATTCTTCATTTCGAGGTAAAGGCATAAGCACTCGTGTGCTTTTATTTTACGTTCATGCCCTCAATATATCCAATTTTCGAAACAAAAAAAATACGCATGTACCTAAGATAAAAAAAAACAGGAAGAGGGTAAGGACCCAGATTACAACTACCACACACTTTTGCATCACCAATTCGTGATTTTCAGCCGTAAGGGATGCAAAATCAGCATTGCAAATCCTTTAAAGTTGAGTGTTGGAAACAGATTTTATCCGTGGGGGGTTCATGGCTGTTCATGTTATATTTGATAGCGCTTGATTGTTGCAAAATGTCAGCTTTGCCGTGCAAGAGAAGGTCATGAGGCGCGATCTACTTTCTACACCGCAAGCAAGCGTGATCAGAGTTGTCCTTTACTCCATCCAGCTAATTCTATGGCGCTGGTAGAACGTTACAAACCACGAGGATCCCATTACATGGCATCGAAAAGAGGAGATCGTGTTACGTGTGTAAGATCTGGAAACATTTACGCGAATAACCTTGGAACTGGGTGTGTCAAACATTGGTTTAAACACGACGTATTCAATGTACGTGTGCACAACATCTGAAGCAAACATCAATACAGCAGGGGAAAGGCATCAAGCTACAGCTTATTTTGAGCTTAGCCCCACCCCATGAGGAGTTCACATAGGGTGCTTTGCAGACGTGTGACATTTACATCAACAAAACAATTTTCCATATATACAAAATAACATTACACGACAACTGGAGAACATATACAACACTACGAAACTGAAGTAAACAAAAAGTGTAACGAAAAAAAATGCACAAACACACTAGGAATGCAGAAAGACAAAGGGAAGAAACTTTGCACATCACTCAGCCCAATAATTTCCCTCCTGTACATTTCAACACACAAGGAAGGAAGAGCACTCCATCGCAGAGCTGTTTACATTACTTGTTAATTTTCTAAAAATGACATCTTTCGGATTTATCAATAAATCCATGCACTGATTTCAGAATGTTATTGTCATCATTAAAGCTTAATTGTCTGTCCCAAGATAATAAGGTATTTCATTCTTTTCACATGGTTTTAGAGTATCGATTCTAGTCTCTGCTTGAATACGTGCAAAAAAGTTTTTACATCACCAACATCTTGTTGTAACCATACAATATTCAAGCCTGTTTCAAATAGAATTTCTCTTATCTTTTGACACCCAACATCCTTTTCCATTTAGATCTAATTCCAGCAGCACTTGGTAAGCATTAAATGGCAATCTGTTTGAAATAAGTTGCAGAGGCTTAAACCAGTATCTAATAACATTTGTATAAGAGTTGATATAAAGTGGGCATCTACCCAGTTCAGCATATACCATTTTATTTGGTGTTCTTATCGGTACTCCTCATAAAAAATCTTGCCTGTCATCAAGTGAACTTTTTCAAAAGGGTCCATTCTTCAGATTTCTGAAGCATGAGAGAGAGAGAGAGAGAGAGAGAGAGAGAGAGAGAGAGAGAGAGAGAGAGGAGAGAGAGAGAGAGAGAGAGAGAGAGAGAGAGAGAGAGAAGGGGGGGGGGAGGGCAACACGCACACAGAGGAAATAGGCCAGTTAAAGGGACACAAACAAACAAACCAATGAAAATCAAATCAATCAAACTACAAGCAAAGATCTGTACACAAGGAAAGCCGAGCGGTCTTTACCTTCAAAAACTACTCATTCTCGCGGTAAGACCTAGCCTATTCATATGATAATCGATCAAGTCAAACCACACCATTCACTTTTACCATCAAAGGAATCCAAAAAAGTAGACCAATGCCCTAGTGTGAGAAGGTGCAACACGCCACTTCTGTGTACCCTTCTGAGCCCAGAGATTTGTCAAGAAAAGGATAATGTGTCTTACAAGGTTATAGCTTTTGCTCCATGTTTTCACCATCCTACTCCAAGCAAGGAAAAAGATTCTGGTAGGTCTGTGATCTGCTGCGTATTAAAGAGCAGTAGTGCTGTTGTTGTTGTTGCTGCTATTGTCGTTGCTATTGTTGTTGCTGTCTCTTCTCTTCTTTGACTACTGCTGTTGCTTCTGTTGCTGCTACTAAACTACCAATAATACTGCTGCTGCTTCTGCTGCTATTTTCCCCTAAGTGGTTTCTATGTTTTAAAAAAAAGTTCCGAAAAAAAGAGTCATCATCATCTTCATCATTATCAAGAACCAAAAGAACAAGTGGAGGAGGGGGAGAAAGAAGAAGAAGAGAAGAAGAAGAAAGAAGAAGAAGGAGAAGAAGAAGAAGAAGAAGAAGAAGAAAAGACTCATCATCATCTTCATCATTATCAAGAACCAAAAGAAGAAAGTGGAGGAGGAGGAGAAAGAAGAAGAAAAGAGAAGAAGAAGAAGAAAAGAAAAGAAGAAAAAAGAAGAAGAAGAAAGAAGAAGAAGAAGAAGAAGAAAAGACTCATCATCATCTCATCATTATCAAGAACCAAAGAAGAAGAAGGAGAGGAGGAGAAAGAAGAAGAAGAAGAAGAAGAGAAGAAGAAGAAGAAGAAGAAGAAGAAGAAGAAGAAGAAGAAGAAGAAGAGAACAACAACAACAACAAAGAAAGAAGAAGAAACTATCTTTTTGTCTTTCATTCATATCTGTGGCTTTGATTCCATTTACTTGTCACAAAACAACCATCTTGACGACGACAACAACAAACGAGGAAGAAGAAACCCGTCTTTCTATCTTTCATATCTCTGGCTTTGTGCCCTTTATACAATCAGTTTCAGAGTTCATGAGAGTCTCAAAACATATTATTTTCTTATGCCCCACTACCTCTCAGAGAGAGACACACGAGAGAGAGAGAGAGAGAGAGAGAGAGAGAGAGAGAGAGAGAGAGAGAGAGAGAGAGAGAGGAGAGAAGAGAGAGAGAGAACAGACAGACAGACAGACAACGAGACAGAGACAGAGACACAGAGAGACAGAGACAGAGACAGAGAGAGACAGAGACAGAGGGACAGAGACAGAGAAGAGGGATGTTATTGTGCCCCACTGCATCCGACTGCTTTGGTCACGCCAAAACGATTCTTTACATACACACTTTCAACGGGTGCAATACCCGCATGCAAATAAGCCCAGACGAGCTGCAAGCACTAATGGCCTTCACTGTCGCGAATCGGAGGTTTGAATACCCGCAGCGCTTGATAGATTAAAGGTGGTATCTATCGGACAACCTGTCTATCTATGGATGCATCTAAATGGCTAGTTGGCTGGCTGGCTGGCTCTCTATCTATCCATCGTCTGTCTGTCTGTCTGTCTGTCTGTCTGTCTGTCTATCTATCTGTCTGTCTGTCTGTCTGTCTGTCTGTCTGTCTCACTGTCTGTCCATCTGTCTGTCTATCTCACTATCTATCCATCTATCTGTCTGTCTATCTGTCTCACCCACTGTCTGTCTCACTCACTGTCTGTCTGACTGAGTCAATGCCAAAAATGATTCCAAAAAGATTTAATAAAAGATACATAAATAATAAATCGACAGATCAAGAAATGATAAATACGCATGTCATTATAACACTTTGGTGGCCGCATTGGAGGCTTTCTGCACTAAGGCATATCAGACATGGGCGACCAAACATGAATTTAGCCAGCCTGCCTGCCTGCCCCCCCCCCCCTCTCTATCTCTCTCTCTCTCTCACTCTCTCTCTCTCTCTCTCCTCTCTCTCTCCTCTCTCTTCTCTCTCTCTCTTTCTCTGTGTCTGTCTCTCTGTCTGTCTGTCTGTACACACATCCACACACACACACACAGATATATATCTGCTCCAATACCTCATAACTCAGACTGGGGCAGGAGTGGGAGGGAGAAGGAAAGTTAATCTTCACACTGTACACGACAACGGGACAAAAAATCAAAACAACTATCAAGTTTATCCTGTTCTTGAGTTCTCCAACGTTTCGGTTTATTCCTCTACTCAGAGAGGTTTACTGAAATACAGACACAAACACAGCCCAACAATCCACAAAAAAAGAATGAACCCTATTAAGGATAATTACTCCAATGTTTTATCCACATATACAGCGCAAAAAAACAAGGAACGAATAAACCGATTAATATTAAAGACATCTAGATTTTACCAAAACAGCAAACGCGCCTACAGTAAGGTCCCTAACTGGAAAAACCAGAGACATCATTAAATGGTCTAAAGTGTAATGACACGAATCTTTACATCAGACAAAGAGAGCAGGCAGCACGAAGGTGAACATGCATTGATGATGAGCAGGAGGAGAATACAGGTGAGGAGGAATAAGTTACAGAAAGGAAAGATAGAAAATTGGGGACGTGTCGAACATGATGGACTGAAGAAAAAAAAAATGAGTGAATTTTTTTTTTTTTAATATCAGATAGAAGGGTGTCGAAATAGTAGAGATATACAAGAAAGAGAGAGAGAGAGAGAGAGAGAGAGAGAGAGAGAGAGAGAGAGAGGAGAGAGAGAGAGAGAGAGAGAGAAGAGGAGAGAGAGAGAAGGCAAGGCAAGGCAAGGCAAGGCAAGGCAAGGCAAGGCAAGGCAAGGCAAGGCAAGGCAACAAAATTCTTTTATTCGAGGATAATAGATAAGCACTCGTGTGCTTTTTTACATCCAGTCCCCGCCCTTTTCAGGGATAACATCAAGATAAAAAGAGACTAAACAGTTAAAAGAGAGAAGAGAGAGAGAGACAGAGACAGAGAGACAGACGCGACAGAGACAGACAGAGACAGAGACAGAAAAGACAGACAGACAGACAGACAGACAGACAGACAGACACATTCACTCAAGGTTT
>CM060342.1:9394506-9419506 GCA_030674155.1 Stramonita haemastoma | reverse complement strand
TAATCCCCTTGAAACTTAGAAGCGAAAATATTCAAGTTTTAACTACTGAAAAAAAGAAAACAAAAAATTTCTTTTTGGAACAAAAGAGATTAGGTAGAGAACTCGTCGCAGCAAGCAGGCACGCAAACAGACGGACAGACAGACGGACGTACAGCCTGTGTTCTAAGAGTGTGCACGAGCGAGTACCACGCTGATTTGCTTCCAAACCGGCTCTCATATACCATTCAACTCGGCAAATGACCCCTAGGAATTATGCAAATGAGAGAGGTCAAAACATACGCAAAGCCGGAGCGCTGGAGGCTGGATTGAAGCGAGCGCGTGAGCGAGCGTGTCAGACGGTTTGTACGCGACGCTTTCGCTCTCTCTGATTACTCAGTTTGTCTGTGTGTCTGTCTCACTCTCTTACTTTTTTCCCTTCCCTGTGTGTGTGTGTGTGTGTGTGTGTGTGTGTGTGTGTGTGTGGTGTGTGTGTGTGTGTGTGTGCGTGCGCGCGCGCGCGCGCCTTTGTGCGTCTCTCTCTCTCTCTCTCTCTCTCTCTCTCTCTCTCTCTCTCTCTCTCTCTCTCTCTCTCTCTCTCTCTCTCTCACACACACACACACACACACACACACACACACACACACACACACACACACACACACACACACACACACACACACCACCGAGTGCTTATCCATTATCCTCGAAATAAAAGAACTTGACGACTTGACTCTCCCCCCCCCACCCCTCTCTCTCTCTCTCTCTCTCTCTCTCTCTCTCTCTCTCTCTCTCTCTCTGTATGGCGAGCAATAAATCAAATAACAAACAATCAATCAACTCCTAAATCAAATGTAATCAAAGACATCTCCGCCGAAAAGCTTAACAACCACTTCATCAATGTTTCTCCCAACGTAATTAGCAATGATAACTCAGAGTCCAATGATCTTAATGAATTAAAACAATACTGCCAAGAAAAGCATATTCCTTCAAAACTTCACATACCTTTCATGTCTGTCTCAGAGGTCTACAACTATCTGACTCACCTCAAACAATCAAGAACGCGTGGTCTTGATGGAATAGACAGCAGTATATTAAAATTATCAGCTCCAGTTATCACAGACACCCTAACATATATATATATAACTTCTGCCTTGATAAGAACTATTTCCCCAACGCCTTCAAATGTTCTAAAGTAATCCCCATCTACAAGTCTGGCGATACTTCTGATCCTTCAAACTATAGGCCCATCTCCATTATACCGATCCTTTCAAAACCACTGGAAAAACATATGAATAAACACTTCGTCCGTCATACAGAAATCAACAACTTACTTCATCCTAATCAGTCTGGATTTAGAATAAAGCACTCGTGTCATACAGCACTGACCAGTCTTGTAGATAATTGGCTATCAAACATCAATGACAATAAATTTTGTGGAGTATTATTTGTGGATTTCAAAAAAGCATTTGATACAATTGACCACAAACTTCTCCTTAAAAAGCTAAACCTGTATAACATTTCTACAAAAACCCTAGGACTACTCGATTCATATCTTACAAATAGACACCAGTGTGTCTCAATAGCTACATCAACATCCAAACTAAAGCCCATTCATTATGGAGTACCACAGGGATCCATATTGGGCCCTATTCTCTTTTCATTATACATTAATGACCTTCCTCTACATATCAATTCCAAATGTGAACTATTTGCAGATGACACAACCATACATACGAGCCATAATGACATTAACTATCTCACAACCTTATTACAAAAAAGCACTGACGACCTTGTCAAATGGACTGAACTGAACCACATGTCTATCCATCCCCAAAAAACAAAATGCATGCTTATCACTACCAGACAAAAGCGACAAAATTTACCACATAAACTATTTCCAATTCACATAAAAAAGGAAGCAATCGAACAGACCTCTCACCACAAAGTTCTAGGAGTGACAATTGATGAAAATCTCAGCTGGTTCTACCACATATCTCACCTATGCAAATACTTGTCCAAAAAAGTCTACCAGTTGATTAAAATTAAACACTTTCTCGATTTCCATTCAAGGAAACTGTTTTTTCAAGCTTATATACAATCCTCAATAGACTATGCTGCAACCCTGTGGGACTCTGCTAGTGCAAATATCATGAAACCATTACTAAGTCTGTATAAACGTGGTCTCAAACTGGTCCTTCTGAAGAAAACAAACCTTGCTAGAAGGGGATTATACTCAGTTAAATATCCTTCCCCTACACCAAAGACTAAAATATAACAAAGGCATCATGATGTTTAAGATACTGACAGGAAATGTTCCCACATCCTTAAAAGACAAATTCCCAATGAATCATTCCAGAAATACCGTAAAGCCAAGTGTCCCAATCCCAAGAATAGACTTGTTCAAAACTAGTTTACTATACTCAGGCCCTACGCTATGGAACTCCCTCCCTGACTCAATTAAACAGTATCAATCATCAACAACCTTCAAAAATCGCCTTCTAATCTACTTGATGAATCAAAAATAACAAACCACACTTCCCCCCTCTCCAACTATCTGCCCTCTCCCTCCTCACTTCTCTCTGATTATGATGATCTTATGACTATAATCATAAGACTAAGTGAGGTGTGTGTGTGTGTGTGTGTGTGTGTGTGTGTGTGTGTGTGTGTGTGTGTGTGTGTGTGTGTGTGTGTGTGAGTGAGTGTGAGTGTGAGTTGGGTTTTTTTTGTTCAAAAACTTGTGCTTTATGGGACTTATTTTGATAATAGATGGTGGGATTGATGTTTTCAGTCATTTAACCTCATCATATTCTCATGTTTGCTCTTTAATTATTGCGCTTTTTTTTTTTTTTTTTGTTGCTTTGATTGGTTTTGTTTGTTTTTTTGTACTCAAATCAAATTCTTCATTGATTCTTACTTCATATTTTCGTTTCTGAATGAGTGCCTTTTTATAACATTACCTTAATATTGTATCTCTGTCTTATTTCTTACCTGTTGTTGTTCTTTCTCACCCTTTATCAAAATCTTATGTTTTATGGGACATATTTTGATGATAGATGGTGGTGGATTGATGTTTTCAGTCATCTAACCTCATCATATTCTCATGTTTGATCTATAATCATTGCGCCTTTTTTTGTTTGTTTGTTTGTTTGTTGTTGTTGTTGTTGTTGTTTTTATTTTTATTTTATTATTAATTTTTTGTGTGTGTTTTGTTTTGGTTTCTTTGTTTGTTTGTTTGCTTGTTTATTATTCAAATCAAAATCATCACTGATTATTCTTATTTTCGTTTCTGAATGAGTGCCTTTTTTTTTTTTATAACATTACCTTAATATTGTATCTCTGTCTTATTTCTGACCTGTTGTTTGATACTTGGTATGATTTGCTCTTGGTAATTGGATCATTATAATTGTTCTTGTTTTAGTTGAGGCTGTCTTTTTATCTTGATGTTATCCCTGAAAGGGGCGGGGACTGGATGTAAAAAAGCACATGTGTGCTTATCTATTATCCTCGAATAAAAGAATTTTGCCTTGCCTTTGCCTTCCTTGCCTTGCCTCCTCTCTCTCTCTCTCTCTCTCTCTCTCTCTCTCTCTCTCTCTCTCTCTCTCTCTCTCCCCTCTATTGCGTGCGCGCGCACACACATACACACACACACACAGAAATATTGAAAAGATACATACCATTGCATGTAAACGTTTTCTAAACGTTCCACTTAGGGTACCAAATAAGTTTGTTTATGGAGAAGTAGGACGTTATCCATTATATGTCAACAGTGCAGTCAGGTGCATTCGATACTGGTTTAGGTTTCTAAAAATGGAAATAGACTTCCCAAGCAAGCTTATCTAATGCTTGTTAATTTGGACGAATATGGTCAAACATGCTGGGTAACTTTACTTAAACATACCTTGTTTAATCTTGGTTTCGGGTATGCCTGGTTGAAGCAAGGAGTTGGTTGTGAACCTACTTTTATATCATTGTTTAAGCAAAGAATGAAAGATGTATATTTACAAGAGTGGAATGGGTCTATAGTGGCTAAAGACACACATCAGACATATAGACTGTTTAAAGCTGACTTTGGATGTGAACTTTATTTCGAATACATGGATATAAAATGTTTTAGGGATTGTTTAGTTAAACTTCGTCTCGGCTTGCTACCAATTAATGGATCATCTTTCAGGAGAACTTTTAAGAAGAATACTGACTACATGTGTAAGTTGTGTAAGGTAGTGGAAGATGGAGAACATTTTATAAGAAAGTGTATTCTGTATGAAAATCTAAGGTAAAAGTACTTGGTCCCAATCGATCAGCCATATGTAAATGTGTTGAAATATGGCTCTGTCTTTACCATCCGTAAGCTAAGTTTATATCTTTTCAATGCCTTAAAAATAAGGCAGGATTTTGTTGAAAACTTGGAGACTTGACAAACAAAATACAGCATTTAAAGAGGTCAGTTTAATCTAAATGGACACATGTTCACACTTGATATGTTTTAGCATGTCATGTCATGGGGTTTTATTTGTTTTTTTTGGCATTATTTGCTTTGCTATGCTTTGTTTACCCCATTCTAGGGGCTGGTGGCCTGAAGAATAAATCTTGTTCATTGTTTATTGTTCTCTCTCTCTCCTCTCTCTCTCTCTCTCTCTCTCTCTCTCTCTCTCTCTCTCTCTCTCTCTCACACATCAGTGCTGACTCCACTCTCCACAAAAGTCCGGATGAGACTATAAACCGAGGCCCTGTGAGCGAACCCACGCAGAACATATTGCGCACACATTAAATCCTGTTCCGCTTTTCGTAAGAGTAGGCCATTGTGTGCCGGTGGGAACAGATGATTTACAAAACTGCATACACACGGGGACTGGATGTAAAAAGGCACCCGAGTGCTTATTCCATTATCCTCGATATAACATAATAAATAAATAAATAAATATCTTGATGGAAGAGACAGATCGTTTTGATTTATCAGTAAATATGGATAAAACAAGCATTATTGTTTTTAGAATGGGTTTTATCAGTTCGCGAAAAATGATTTTTATGGAAATGTTGAAGTCAAAATAGTTAATACGTATATATAGATATCTAGGGAGGATGTTTTCAACATGACTGTCTACATTTTGCATGGCAGGGATCTTGTAAGAAAGCGAAAAAAAAAATGGAATAGAAATCCTAAAAACATTACGAAAGCTGAATTCGATAAACTATTCCCTGTTCAGGAAATTATTTAACACGCAAATAGATCCTTTGCTTACATACGCTTCAGGAATATGTGAACTCTATGTAAATACAGAGATGGAAATTAGTTCACCCATTTGCCATGAAACGTTTTTTAAATGTGCCTATACAAGCATCTAACACTGTACTTTATGGAGAGACAGGAAGATATCCTTTATACATAAGAACTTTTGTGAAATACATTAAACATTGGTTAAAGCTGTTGAAACTTCACAAACACGTTTATGCAGACAAGTCAAATGAAATGTTGATTATACAGATGATTTTGGGTAAAGAGAAGTGGACTTACCGCGTTAAAAGAGTTTTGTCAGAACATGGCTTTGGGATTGTGTGAATAGTCCCAGGAAGTTGGTAATGTGCGTCAGTTTCTTACGAGATTTAAAGATCGGCTTATTTGCTCTTTTATGGATGGATGGCTTCTCTGGATGGCTTGATGAAAAAAAGCAATTGGACTGCTTACTCAATGTACCATCTGGAAATAAAAGTTTGACTTTGACTTTGACTTTTAAACAAAAATGGCACTCGAATATGGAGAGTAGCTGGTTCATTTCCTTCAAATCTGTCTTTCAGAGAGAAAAATATGTATTAAAAAAATGATGATAATAATAATAATGATCAGTGATAAATGGCACAGGCTTAATTATGCTTGATTAATGCTAAGAACACTGGGTTTCCATGCTAACAAAAGATAGTTCCAGACTGAGACACCCATATAATTACCATGTCCATAATGCGGTCATAATGTTAATGAAATTCATTTTGTTTGTTTCAATGGAAAGCGTATGAATCTATACGCAACCCCCCCCCCCCCCCCCCAATATTTTTTAAAGTCTACAAACAGCAGAAATTCAAAACATTGTTTCTATTTTGTTGTCTAAAAATGAACATGTAATTGAATCTGTAGTTAAGTTTATCGCAGAGGCACAGAAATTGAGAAAATGCCACGTCATCACCAATTGATTCAATATGTAATGATATAGTCACTTTCAAGAGTAATACATTCTCGTCAGCAGATTTAAAAAGGTTGATATCTATCGCATGTAATTTGAATGGATGGTCGAATCCAAAATTGCTAAAATTGCATTTCAGTTTGATTTTTCTTTTACTTTTCTTTATTGTACGTACTTGGTGATGTGTAACTGTATTGACGCCAATGATATCAGTTTATCATAGATGAACGGATCCTTTCTTTTGCCAAACTTAATTGTACTGATCACATAATATTATCTCACTTGTTATGTACCGTTTCACACACAAAAACCTGGTTACCTCCCCTGTCAAAAGACCTAGATGGGCGATGGCGATACTGTTACAGGGTTAAAATGTAAAGCCTCTCTCTCTCTCTCTCTCTCCCCTCTCTCTCTTCTCTCTCTCTCTCTCTCTCTCTCTCTCTCTCTCTCTCTCCTCTCTCTCTCCTCTCTCTCTCTCGATAAAACAGATGTAGGACTCTCGTACTCTATAGCAGTTCATGAAGATAACCGCACGCACAGTAACTAATAACCTTTACCTAAACTGACACACAAAGATACTGTTGCCGAGATTACTGTAGCAGGGGATCACTGCTACGTCTGTGTTTTGAGATGTCCTAAAATATTCAACAAAACCAAAAAATTAATTAAGAGAGAGAGAGAGAGAGAGAGAGAGAGAGAGAGAGAGAGAGAGAGAGAGAGAGAGAGAGAGAGAGAGAGAGAGAGAGAGAGAGAGAAAAAACCAAAAAAAAAATCTTTAATAAAAAACCCACCTACCGTATATACAGAAAAATTTTTCAACGGTGATGGTGATGAAAAGTTGATCAGGGTCTGTAGATTCAGCTTGAAAAATAGAGATGTATACAAAGGGGAAGGTGTCCTATAACTTTTTGCGGTCGATGGGGAGCAAGGTGTCAGAGACCTCAACTTATCTAGGGCCAGCAAAATGAGGTGACACCCATTTCTCTCCTCGCTGCTTGACCTTCCTGTCCCTAAAGAGGGTAGATACCCAGTCACAAACGCGGTGAACTGGGAGCGACTATACTTGAAGCCAAAGCGCATGATGGCTACCCATTCCAAGAGGAAAACGCTGCTGTAACTTTAGCTTGGGAGAGCGAGTGCTTTGATCACTGAGCTATCCCGTCCCCAAATCTTTACGATTACTTTACTATGCCCAAAATAATATAAAGTGACATTCTTTAATTCTTAAAGCAAGCTGAATAATATCCACATACATTTCTGAAGATCCAACACAACCCCATCTTCTTATAGGCTTACTTCAATTTTGTAAATTCGGTCTTTTTCTGCAAAACTAGTTCTCTCTCTCTTTAAACAAGCACACTAGACCTATTCAAATTCTAACCTCTAGAAGTTGTTAAGAGCACTACAATTTATTTCTGCAGGAATGGATGATAAAAATGTTTGACACCCCCCCCCCCCCCCCTCCCCTCCCCCCCCCCCCCCCAAAAAAAAGAAAGAAAATGCATGCACACTGGTGTCATATTTCTGCGCCACTCCCAAAGTTGAAATGCGAATACCATAATCGTGCATACACAAAATCCCACCACTGGTAAACCTCAGAGTTCTAGTGCAAGAAACAACAACAACAACAACAACAAGAGCAACAACAAGAGCAAAACAACCAAAGATGATAGAGTGAAAGAAATGGTGGTGGTTTTCCTCTGTGCAAAATATGAGCCTTTTTTTTCTTTTGCCGTTAATGTGTGAAATCTGCGATTATTTCTTAGGATTAATTCCTCAAACTATTTCTATTGAAAAACTTTTTTTTTTTGTAAAAGCATGAGAAACTGTGTGTGTGTGTGTGTGTGTGTGTGTGTGTGTGTGTGTGTGTGTGTGTGTGTGTGTGTCAAAGCGCTTTCCCACCTTTGTATACCCCTGTTGTCTCGCCTTTGTAGGCCCCTGTTGTCTCGCCTTTGTATGCTCCTATTGTTCTTTTTAACCAGAGAAGTCGATCAGTCTCAGTCAGAGTAGCCTGCCTGCACGGCTCCTCCTACTTCCAGCAAAGAATGAAAGGATTCTCTTTTCTAATGCAGGCGCAGACCAAAGGTTTTTGTCAGTTATTGATACAAGTACTAAGGCCTACATTAACATATTGTTATGCACTTAGAGTGTTCTTTTAGAATGTTCTTTTAGCGTGTTTTGACAAGACTGTTTTTCATCCGTGACAAACAGTCAGGACAACAACCTAGACTCTACTTTAAAGGGAAAAAAATCTTCTGAAGTCGGATTATAACCGCGATCTGTAAACAGTTACACCAGAAGGAAGGTGAGGGGAAAGTCGAGACGTTCACCTACTTAACAAATAAACCGTGGGGGCCTGGGTTCGATTACCAGCCTTGCCTTTCTTCCCAGTTTGATAAATGAAAAAAAATCGTACTGAAGGTCGAGGTCGTTCCAAAGAGACTAAACCGAGACCCCATCTGCGAGCGCACGCAGAACATCTTGCACACACGTTAAAAAACAATTCTGCCTTTTGCAAGAAAAGGCCATTTCGTTCCGGTAGGAAAGCATGACATTTTTTTAAAAAACGTATGCACATTTCTCTTTTTTCTTCTTTTCCCTTCAATCCCTGGACTACCTGGGACACTCCACTGAATTTTTAAAGCTGTCTCTCTCGGACACCTTGAAACTGATGGAGCCCATCCTTCTCCATGTACAGGGTGCATGCTGGGTATCTTTGTGCTTCCATAACTTAGCGAACGCCAGCATAAAGTACGGGATCTTAAAAGCTTGAATTAGGCTATGTGCTCTACTGCCTGCATATAGACACGAAGTGAATTAAGGCACTAACATACCTACGCTTGAAAATGACCCGGGGAAATCATTAAAAAAAAATATATATAAAAATAACCACCCAACATGAACAACAACAACAAATCCCTTATTTCTCTAAACGCACTACCGATATTCGAACCCACGACTTCATCGACTCACAGGATGGAAACCAAACGCTCTATCCACGATAGATATCCTCCTCCCCCCCCCCCCCCCCCCCCAATAAAAACAACAAAGCCCAGAAACTTACAATGTTTTCCCGTTCCTCCGCTAGAGTTAAGAGGTGCACAAATGGTGAGAGTTTTTTGTTCGCGACAAATTTTGTCCCCCCCACCCCCACCCCCCCACCATTAAGGTAGCCACATTCCGATTTCGAGGATACAGATTGAGAGTTGAACCTATTTATTTTTCCAGGACAGCCAAGGGTTACATCCTTGTCCATTCCGATTTTCTACTGTCGTGGGTTCTTTTCACTTGCACAAGTACGTGAGCACCTAGATCCTACTGGTTTAGGGTCTCCTCTTAAAGACTCGACATTAAGTTTGATTTTCCCATCAAACTGGAAATAAAGGGCAAGAGCTGGGAATCACAGAACACAGAACCTCACGGTTTACTCGTTAGGCAAGTGAACGTCTAAACCATCCTGCCACCTTCCTTCCTCCTCGCAAAAATTGCAAAGAGAAAAACAAAGTCATACCTTACAAACATCAGACTTGGCCCCAGGCCAAAAGCTTTGTCAGTTATTAAGAAAAGTAAGGCACATCAAATTGTTCCTCAGCTCTCAAATGGTATGATGAGATCGATGTCGAACATGACAAGCTCTTAACATGCAACACAACCTGCACACTCCATTAATTAAACGAAATATAAAAAAGATCCACAAGAAAACAGGAAATATGATAGGCCTACGTCCTACTGATCAGCCGCCGCTGTGGCCTAGTGGTTAGGGTGTTGTACTCGTAATCTAAAGGTTGCGGGTTCGATCCCAGCTATTCCGCTATGGCGTTGTGCCCTTGGAAAAGGCACTTTACGGCTATTTTCTCACCCCACCCAGGTGTAAAAGGGGTACCAACCTTGTGTTGGGGGTTAATCCTGCGATAGACTGGCGTCCTATCCAGGGGGGAGTCTATGAAATCTCAGTCGCATAAACGCCACAGAAACCGGGATAAGCACCGGCCTGATGAGCCTTATGGCTCGGGACAGACTTTAAACTTTTAACGTCCTACTGATCACATGGTTTTGAAACAGCAAAATCACCAACAACCCCCCCCCCCCCCCCCAAAAAAAAAAAATAATAAATAAAATAAAATAATGAAACCCAAAAACTTGCTGAATCGCAAAAACAGACGTTAATTAACACACACACACACACAACACACACACACACACACACACACACACACACACACACACACACACAAGAATCTTTTCACTTCACATGTTACACACTGAATGAGTCATAGCTGGCGCAGAAGAAGCCGGCGAGATCATCTCCAGTTTCCTACATTACTATGAAATTGTATTCAAGCAGCCTTTTTCCTCACCACTATGAGATCGTACACACATGGGCTGTGGTGTTAAACCGGACATCAGCCCGGAAGTGTCGAGTGTCCGAAATATTCTGCAAGTGAGATTCAATTGTTTGTGTATACAATTATACTGTGTGATTGTCGCATAACTCCCTGCCTCTAACTTTCTGTTGCCCTCTCCCCCCCCTCTTCCCCCGACACACCTTACCCCCCCCCCCCTCTCTCTCTCCTCTCTCTCTCTCTCTCCCTCTCCTCTCTCTCTCTCTCTCTCTCTCTCTCTCTCCTCTCTCTTTCCGGATGAAAAAAAGGCACAGATGCTGTTTCTGTTATCCTCGATATAAAGAATAAATGAAATATATGAATAATAATTTTATAATAAATCTCTCTGCTTATTGCCTACTGCCTTTGCCCTCTTTCTGTCTCTCTCTCCCCTCCTCTCTCCCCTCCCTCTCCTCTCCCTCTTCTCTCTCTCTCTCTCTTTCCGGATGAAAAAAAGCACATGATTGCTTATTCTGTTATCCTCGATATAAAGATAATAAATAAATAAAAATAAATAATCCTCTTGCCTTGCCTGCTGCTGCCTATCATTTCTCTCTTCTCTTGCCTCTCTCTTCCTTGCCTGCCTCTCTCTCTCTCTCTCTCTCTCTCTCCTCTCTCTCTCTCTCAAGTGTTCCCTTGCTTAGTACATCAAGACCACACCACTCACCCCACACACACCCACACTCTACACCAGACAGCACCGTCTATATCCTTCGAGTGTAGACGTTAAAAATGAACGGCACACACACACACACACACACACACACACACACACACACACACACACACACACACACACACACCTATCTAATATCACTTTCTAGTGATAGACGTTAAAAATGACGGCCGACACACACACACACACACACACACACACACACACACACACACACACACACACACACACACCTGACTAATATCACTTTCTAGTGGATAGACGTTAAAAATGAACACAACACACACACACACACACACACACACACACACACACACACACACACACACACCTATCTAATATCACTTTCTGGTGGATAGACGTTAAAAATGAACACACACCAACACACACACACACACACCACACACACACACACACACACACACACACACACACCACACCTGTCTGATATCACTTTCTAGTGGATAGACGTTAAAAATGAAACACACACACACACACACCACACACACACACACACACACACACACACACACACACACACACACCTATCTAATATCACTTTCTGGTGGATAGACGTTAAAAATGAACACACACACACACACACACACACACACACACACACACACACACACACACACACACACACACACACACACACCCCCTATCTAATATCACTTTCTAGTAGATAGACGTTAAAAATGACAAACACACACACACACACACACACACACACACACACACACACACACACCGCGCGCGCGCGCGCGCGCGCGCGCGCGGCGCGCGAAATTTTGCCCTATTTGCAACAACAACAACAACAAAAGGTTGGGGGGAATCAAAATAGTATCATTTTCGTGATATTGGATAAAACAAAACCGTTTTCGTTCATTCACAGGTGCTTCTTAATGTTTCCCCCGGTTTTAAATTCGACAATATCAAATCGTCAAATACGTGTTAGTGTATAATATGCGCTTTGAATTTTGTTGGTCGCGTATAGTTTCACGGGAGGCACAGATTGACTCTGACAGCTGGAGAGCACTGGCAGAAAATGGCAAAGGGCGGAGAGGAGCAGTGCGTGAGGGGACCCTGTAGAGGAGAGAAGCAAAAAGACTACAAAAAATGTTGAGAGACAGAGCAAGCCGCAGGGAGGAGAGAGAGAGACAGCAAAAACCATGGCCATCAACTCGGTGTCCAATTTTGCCTGCAGCAACTGTGCAAGAAACTGCCATGCAGGGCCTGGTCTACTGAGCCACTCCAGACATTGAACTGAACTGTGGTTGTTTCTTTTGGTTGTTGTTGTTGGTTTTCTTTTTTTTTTTTTGGGGGGGGGGTTGCTGTTTAAAGAGGGTAATGGCATAAGACGGTCTTACAGGGAACAGTAAGGCGAGGGCAGTGAGAGGCAGACGAAGGAAACGATGAGAAGACAACATCAGAGAGTGGACAGGCCTTGGGTGGAACGACCTACTACGGAGGGCGGAGGACTGTGGGGAGTGGAAGAATCTTCAGTTGTGCCCCCACGGTCCACAGGACTACGGGACAGGTGAAGGTGAATGGCATAAGCTACCATACTTTTTTTACGACCAGCCCTCTTGGCACAAAAACATACATATACATTTTTCTATGAAAAAAATCTCAAATCTTTCAAAAGATAAGGAACATATTCTTTGCATACATCTCTAATCTTTTGGTAAACAAGAATGCAAAATCATATCAGAAATGGAAGGGGGGAAAGCTGACTGGAGAGAGAGAGAGAGAGAGAGAGAGAGGGGGGAGGGAGAGAGAGAGAGAGAGAGGGGAGAGAAGAGAGGAGAGAGGAGAGGAGAGAGAGAGAGAGAGAGAGAGAGAGAGAGAGCAAATGATATCAACAAGATTTTTTACTTTGCACATTTTCAAATACCCCATAGATTACTTCTCCAAAGCTGCACATTTTCAAATACCCAACTCCAAAAGCTTAAAAAAAAAATTCTATGAAAAAAAGAATGAAAGAAAGAAACAGACAAACGGCACATCTTATTCCTCTTCTCGGCTTAGCGTAATAGTTCTTTTGAGGTTGACATTACAAACAAGGTTATAAAAAAAATTAATAGTGGGTGGGAAGGAATAAAAGTGTGTCACGCATAAATTACATGCATGGAGTTTCCCAAAAGATGGTTTTGAAAAAAATTGATACACAAAACCAAGGAGTCTCTTCTTGTGACGAAGAATTGCGGGGATTAGACAAGACTGCTCGACATATTTGAAAAGAAATTTATTTACATGTCCTGAAGACTGCGTGGGGTGGGGCGTGGGATGGTGAGGGGTGGTGGGGAGTGGTGGTGCCGGAGGGTCCCGGCAGGATGCGCTTTAAATATTATTGTATGAAAAGACAGAGAGCTATTCTACTGATGTGAATAAGTCTATTCAGTTCCGAGTGTGGCACGGGCTGAAGAACTGCATGCATGGATGGCAGAAATGATTACCGGTTGACGTTTGAAGAAGAATGAATCAAGTATGCCTAAGCTAGTTCAGAGGAGATAGAGTTACGTGGGTATCAAAGGTCTCTGTAAAGATTCTTTCAGAATGGGTTTGAGTTGGTGTGGTAAAATCAGCGAGTGGAAATTTGATATAAATAATAATAATTGTGAAAAGAAGAAAGTGTTTGTTTATAATTTGTGAAAGACTGATTGGGCTGTTGACAAACTGAAACAATCATTATATACAACAGTGATAGATTCTTTGAGTACAGATCTTTGTTGAATTGTCCAGCAAAACATGAAACCCATCTTCTGATCAACTTCAGTATGTGTGACTGATCAAAATTTACACTTAGAGGCTTGGCAATAGATTGTCACTGATAGCGGCCCGAATGTGGAACATTGCAAGCATTGATGTAGCCTGCAAGGTGGAAACAACACTTAATGTTCGACAGGGATTACCTGCAGCCTGAATTATATCTTCTTAGTGTTCAAATTTGCTGTATAACCAACACCAATACAGTATGTGTAAATGTAAAGCCTTTTCTGTGTACATTTGAAGAACTGGGATCATAAAACGTGACTTAGAAAAAATATTGTCCTATTTGTTTTTGATCAAAAGTTGTCGAAGATTGAAAATCATAATTTTGGTAGCCATGTTGATTGTTTCTATGACCACGAAATTAAGTAATCTGTGAATTTTTAGGGTTTTTTTTTACAAGTAATGCCTTTTTAATTTTAGGTGGAAGCAATAAACATTAACATGCAACAATTTTGATCAGTTATAACCCTACAAAAAAACACTATAAAAAGTTAAGGTGTTCCCAGAACCTGTGCGTGTCATTCGGAAATGAGGTGTCAGAACCTCAGCTTCTCTAGGGGCCAACATTTTGAGCGCTACCCTAAAAATGCTGGCCTCCATCTTCCTTCCCTTGCTGCTGTAGTTTCCCTGTCCCTAAAAAACAATACATGCACCCATTTACAGCTGGATGAACTGGGGGAACTGTACTGAAGCCAAGGTCCACAAACAGTCACCCCCATCCAAGAGGTGACCACGCTTAACGCAGCTTCATCTAAGCATGGGGAGAGTGAGTGCGCTGAGCACTCAGCTATCCAGTCCCCCATATCCAACCTTTAAACCATGAACATTGTACACAACTCAATTCAGAAGTTTTCGAGAAAAGTATGTTTCCAGAGAGTAGGATTCAAACGTGTGTTCTATTCACAAGACGTTATTATTGTATTGTATTGTATTGTATTGTATTGTGCCGTCTTGTACTGTACTATATTATACTGTATTGTATTGCACACCACTTTCAGTCAAGGCAGATTTCTTTGCGTAAAATTTGGGCTGCACTCCCTGGAGAAAGCACATGGCAACATGAGCAGCACCACCCACTCTTGTGGATTTTTTTTTATTTACATTACATTTGTTTCCCCATGATAGCGTCTTTTTCCACAGAAATGCGGATTTTTTCCACATAGATTTGCCACGGACAATTCCCTTGCTGCCGTGGAGTTCTTTTACTTGATTTTAGCGTAGGCTGCCTTCATGACCTCAGTTTAATATTGTCTCACGCAAAAGACTAGCACCAAGACCACAACTCGAGGTCAGGAAGATGGACGAAAATTCCGGACCCACACGGGAATCAAACCTGCAGTTCTCGCTTTCCAGGAAGGTGTGTTACCTCTAGACCACCGAGTCACCACGCACAGAAGAACGTGCCAACCTATTACATTAATACTTGACGTTTGTGTTGACTTACACCGAAAGTACGTGAAAGGTAAGAGAACTATAAGGCTGGCCTACACAGTACTGTCTTGTTTGTCGCTGTTTGAAAGGTTTACTGCCCAATTTTTGTCTCTTAATTTTGTCTGCATTAGTGGCCCTGTTGTTTTAGTAGAATCTGTACATTATAATACTGTGAACAGAATTCTGGGGCTAGAGGACTGGTAAGTAGTCTGTCTTTTTTTTCTGTCTTCCTGCCTACCTGACAATCTATCCGTTTCTCTGCTTTTTTTTCGCGCGTGTGTGTGTTGGGGGTAGAGGGGGGGGGGAGGGTTCGTTCTTCGATTCAACGTCTTTTCCTATTAAAGATATATGCTATTAAAGATATATGATAGTATGTATATGTGTATGTATGAATGTATGTATGTATGTATGTATGTATGTATGTATGTATGTTTATGTATGTATGTATGTATGTATGTATGTATGTATGTATGTGTGTGTGTGTGCGTGCGTGCATGCGTGCTTGCGTGCTTGCGTGCGTATGTATGTATGTATGCATGTGTGTATGTATGTATGTATGTATGTATGTATGTATGTATGTATGTATGTATGTATGTATGTATGTATGTATGTATGTATGTATGTATGTATGTATGTATCTACACAGACAAAGAGATAATTGATATAGAAATATATATGTACAAAGATATATACATTTATATGTACTATATTTATGCATACATACATACATACATACATACATACATACATACATACATACATACATACATACATACATACATACATACAACAGACAGACAGACAGACAGACAGACAGACAGACAGACAGACAGACAGACAGACAGACATCCCTCACCCTCACCTCATTCTCCTGACCGAATGGTCGTAGAGGAGACATGAGGATGTCGATAACGTTGTTCTCCTCCATCCAGGCCGGTCCTCTGCCCTGCGGATCAGCGTTGCGCTGTCCATCCCGGTCCACTCCTTGATGTTGTCCATCCAGTTCTTGGGTTGCCTTCCTCTGCGTCTGTCCCCTTCCAAGGTTCCCTGGAGAACCGTCTTGGGCAGCGGGTGACGTGCCCAAACCAAGACATCTTCCTCCTTTTTAGTATTGACAGGAGGGGTTCCTGGGGGCCTGTCAGCTGTGTAACTTGGCCCTGCACAAAGTCTTTTGGTCTTGTACATACATACATACATACATACATACATACATACATACACACACACACAATACATACATACATACATACATACATACATACATACATACATACATACATACATACATACATACATATATACATACATATACATACATACATATATACATATAACACTATATATAACATATATACTGAAGATATGAGACAGGAAAGCAAATGCAGGTAACTAGTCACAACTTTCCCATCCTTTTGAAAATGATTTATCAGTGATTCAATTTTTTTTAAGTAATTAGGCAATCAGGGGGAAAATGGAATCTGTTAATGAAAGCATTTGAACCATTACTGAGTAAGGACCATGCCTATGACCTGACCTGACCTGACTCGAGTTTTGGCTCCTACACAACACACACAACACACACACACACACACACACACACACCACACCACGCACGCCACGCACGCACGCACGCACGCACACACACACACACACGCACCACACACAGCACACACACACGCACACACACACGCACACACACGCACACACAGCACACACACACACACACACACACACACACACACACACACACACACACACACACACACACACAGCAATCAAAATAAACCCACCGCGTCAATTCACGCGGGTCTGCGAGCCAATCAAGAATGTTTCAGATCTTTTCTGTCAAGAGAGTATCAGCCTGCGATCGCCCCAGATTAGCTGGGGCAGCCTGAGTGACATCAGGAAAATAAGTACAATGGGAGCCTCTGGTCCCAACAAACAGAATACCGACAGGGCCAAAAAGTACAGCAGGCCAGCAAAGCTCTCTCTCTCTCTCTCTCTCTCTCTCTCTCTCTCTCTCTCTCTCTCTCTCTCTCTCTCTCTCTCTCTCTCTCTCTCACTTGCGTATTGAAAAATGTATTGAAAAGCGCTTCCTCTCTCTCTCTCTCTCTCTCTCTCTCCTCTCTCTCTCTCTCTCTCTCTCTCTCTCTCTCTCTCTCTCTCTCTCTCTCCTTGTTTTGATTCATTTTCCCCATTCCTCTGGCTAGAACTATGAGGTTCACGTACACCAATGGTGCACTGAATGTTTGCATATGCGACCGTTTTTTTCCCACCATTAAGATAGCCACGATCACGGATAGAGTATTCATTCATTCTCTTCTCCCTTAACTCTCCCAGGAGTCGTGGTGACACAGCAATAAATTTTTCAGGCCACGTCTCTTGAGCTGAACCCGGCAGTGCCCATCCCTCTCCAGGTATACGGCGCGTGCTGGGTATGTTCGTGTTTCATCCCCCCCCCCCCCCCCCCCTGCAACCCTGATATCAATTACGGGATCTCTGATATGCTTATTTGATCTGCATGCGTTTGCACAAGAAGGTAATTAAGGCACTTGCAGGTCTGCATTTTAAGTTGACTCAGGAAATCATTAAAATCCCCACCCTTTATTCACTCAACACTGCTGCTGAGATTCAAACCCACGACTCAATGAACCCACAGGATTAAAGTCAAACCCTTTTTAACCATTCGGATGTAGCATCTGTTAAATCTAAACATTTTAAAAGCGATATCACGATGAGGTTTTTTTTTTCAAAGACCAAGTCAAACTGAAATTGAACCTCTGTTGTAAAATAATGATTCAAAACCATGTCAACTTAATTTTTGGAATTTCAGCATTAAATATTTGCAGTAGAAAAATCTTGTTGATTTCACGAACTATGTCTTGTACTGTAGTTTTATTTCATTCACTGAAACATTTATAGTTGATGAATTTGTTTTCACAACTCATCCATGATTCTCTTTTCTACTTTAAAAGCAAAAAGATTATTTTTCTGCTTTGGACAATATTCTCGGGAGCACGTATATTGGTTAGGATGAATCTCTTTTGTACCAAAAGTGATAGGATAAATCAGAATATCATTGTTGTACAGATGTTTGCTTTATAGGCTTTCCAGGAAGAACAACACTTCAAGAATGCTTGTTTTGCCCTCACTCCTGGAGACATGTAACCCAGCAAACGTTGGCATGTGAAAGATCCCACATCATAGCTAGCCTGCCTATTCAACACTGCAACCTTACTTTGAATGGAACACCTGACAAACAACATTTAAATGAGAATGCCAAAGTTCTTGAGAAGCAAACACTATATTATCGGAATAAATTCTGTTTCAAGGAAAATGCCTTCCTGTTACAAAGCCAAACCTAGTACCCATTCACACAAAGAACCGCTGTGGCGACTTATATCTGTATTAACAACTGAATAGAATGATCCATAGCAGAAAACATGATCATAGTCTATTCACACTCCCTCCAAACAAATCTTTTCTTTCTTTTTTTTTTTGGGGGGGAGGGATATCATCACAGAGGTTGTTTTTTTTAATTTGAGGGAAAACACTTATGACATCTGCACCATTTGTTTTAAAGATCTTCTGTTAAATTTTCAGATAACCCTGATGCATGTACAGTAAATGACACATTAGTTATCTGATGATTGTTTTGAGTGTTCAAAGTCTCTGCCTTGAGTGACATTTGTAGCAGTTTTCTGAATGAACATGCAATTCTTTCTGTAATCACCCACTAAAAATAAGTCATAAATGTCATTCTCTTTATATTGAATTGATTGATTACAACATTTTGGGAAGTCATAATATATTTCAGTCTCTGGAGAAAATGTTATGGATTGTTTTGTCACATGAACTTTTACATTTATCAGCTTTTGTACAGAAATGGTTCTCCTTTAATTGTACACTTTATGATGCTTTTAAAGACTCCGAAAAGGCTTTGGATTTGATCAGTTAAAAACTTCTCTGGCCAGTTTCAATGAAGAGTTTAAGAATCAAAAGGTTAATATACGTAAAAATCATACATACATTTGCATTTATGTTTACACTATGGTGTAATGCAGCTGGAAGCTAGCAACAGCATCACTTGTTTGATTGGAGTTTGGCAGGGAAATGCACAGATCCCATTATCATTTGCTTTTGCTGTTGAGAATTGGCAATTTCTTGAAAACTTATTTGAAAATAAAAATGGAAAACATGGTGCTAGGAATTCTTTGGATGCTTTGCAGTTGTTTAAACTCTTATAAGCTGATGATGCTGTGTTGTCAAAGACAGCTATGGAGTTACAAAATTTTTAATGCAACTGATTAATTTACATAATGCTGCTTCTTCACTTCAGTTAAAAGCAGCAGTTAAACACAGCCAGTGGTGGTTCAAATGGATGCAAGTTTCGCAGTGTGTAAAAAAAGGAGGCTGAGAATTCCAGAGAAAGATTGTTACATGACAGGTTTAAATACCTGTAAAAAAAAAAAAAAAGGAGGCTGAGAATTCCAGAGAAAGATTGTTACATGACAGTGTTAAATACCTGTAAAAAAAAAAAAAAAAAAAAAGGAGCTGAGAATTCCAGAGAAAGATTGTTACATGACAGGTGTTAAATACTTGATGTAAATGCCCACACGTATACGAATACTTATCTCCTCAGCTTCAGCGAGGTTTGTTGCTGCACGTAAAGACCTAACAAGTAGAGACTACGTTCAAGAACTTTTTGACTTGGATTATGAAAAATATATAACTCTGTAATTATCAATGCTTCTGCTGTATGTACAAAACAACTATGACTCATACCATTCAGCCAAAGATCCAGTATTGATCAAAGTGTTTAAGATTATATTTGTGTTTGCTTTGAAAATACCTTCTTTTTTTTTATAGAAAGTATGCCAACATCAAAAGATCTTCTACAAGGTGAACAACCCAATATCCTGTATAGATAAATGTAGCAATAAACTACATTCGGTACTGGTTCAAACTGTTAGGTAAGGCAAGTGTAAAAAACAACAACAAAAAAACAGTAAAAAAAAACCCCAAAAAACCCAGTGACCTTTATGATCTGCTGAATAGCGAACACAGGAAAGGCACAGAATTTTGTAAGTCAAGGGCACGGGTGAGATAGAACGGTGGCTGAATTGAGGTTTTGGAAGTGCTGATGGGGTTTTAAACGGTTTTCACTCAATGATCGATCATACTACTCCATACCCGACGCTCTTTCTTTAGCACTGGGTATGGAACACGGACTGAATAGAATACAGGATTCGTATTCGGCCTGTCCTATCGGATTTGTTTGTTAAAAGTTAAAAGTTAAAGTCTGTCCCGAGCCTAAGGCTCATCAGGCCGGTGCTTATCCCGGTTTCTGTGGCGTTAAGCGACTGAGTCATACACTCCCCCCTGGATAGGACGCCAGTCTATCGCAGGGTTAACCCCCATCACAAGGTTGGTACCCCTTTTACACCTGGGTGGGGTGAGAAAATAGCCGTAAAGTGCCTTTTCCAAGGGCACAACGCCATAGCCGATAGCTGGGATCGAACCCGCAACCTTTAGATTACGAGTCCAACGCCCTAACCACTAGACTACAGCGGCGGCATCGGATTTGTTTGTAGACCATTTCAAATAGTACAGAATCGTTATTGCAGTGACTAACACTACGAAAAGAAAGTGAGGGATCGCTGGTATATGTGTCATAACGTTTGCATAACATATTCTAGCATAACAGACCTTGCACTTTCAAAAGAACCTGATTGTACATTAAAAGAAATATGTACAATAACTATTAGATAAATTAATTTTCTTAATTTTTTTGACATTATACGAGTAAATCAAACTGTATTTGCTAATTAAGACTATATTATTATGCTCCCCTCAAAATTTGATTCAACTGTATCTGTGCTGCAATGTACTGAACTGTATCGTACTATGAATCCATCATTACATTTTAATAGATCTGTTCTATTTCCATTACCCTAGAGCTGTTTCTATCTCGAGCTGCCCCCCCACCCCCTCTCTCTCTCTCTCTCTCCCCTCCTCTCTCTCTCTTTCTTCTCTCTCTCTCCACCACTCTCAATGACAAACGACAGTTTCGGCAAAACGGATACACTGAATGATGCAAATAATATTCTAATTTTCATTCTTCTATTCTTCAGACACAAAAGGTGGGGTGGTTTTTTTGTTGTTGGTGGTGGTGTGTGGGGTTTTTGTGTGTGTGGGTTTTTTTTGTTTGTTTTTTTTTTTTTGGGGGGGGGGCAGGTGGTCTGTTCAGTGACATATGCATTTTTCCAACGATTGAAGAAAATGAAAATTAACATTGTTACGCTCCGCATACGATGCAAAAGAAATTTACCTGACTGCACTCTCTCTCTCTCTCTCTCCTCTCTCTCTCTCTCCTTCTCCTCTCTCTCTCTCTCTCTCTCTCTCTCTCTGTGTCGGGGACGGGATATAAAACTTTACTTCTAAAAACGTCACGTGAGTGCTTGTTCTCCTCAAAATAAAAAAAATAAATAATTGCCTCTCTCTCTCTCTCTCTCTCTCTCTCTCCTCTGGGACTGATGTAAAATTTTGTTTCTGAAAACAGCACATGGGTGTTTGCTATCCTCAAATTAAAAAATAAGAAAACTGCCCTGCCCCCCTCTACTTCCCCCCCCCCCCCCCCTCTCTCTCTCTCTCTCACCCTCTCTCCCACCCTCTCCCCCCCTTTCTGTACAGACAGATTCGGCGAAACGGATATGTTTTAATGACTTAAATTTTAAATTCCAATTTCATTTTTCAGACACAGAGGGTGTTTGGCAGGGTTTTGAATGAGCAGATTTAGGGGGGTCTGATCAAGCAAGCGTGGATTTCCCCGGCCTGTTGTTCCCTCCCCTCCTTCCTCGTGCCCCCCCCCCCCCCCTCCCCCCAAGCCCCTCCCCTCTTCTCTCCCCCATTCGTATGCCATGTTTAGGCTGTTTACAACATTGAAAAACAACAACGATGATTTGGTTGGTTGGTTAGTTAGTTGTTTGGTTGGTGCTTTGTTTCTGTCTGTGCCTCTATCTTGTTAACGCTTTGTGTGTTCTGTTCTCGTAATGTCTGTCTGTCTGTCTGTCTGTCTGTCTGTCTCTCTCTCCTCTCTCCTCCCTGACCCCCCCCCCCCCCCCCCCCTCTCTCTCTCTCTCTCTCTCTCCTCTCTCTCTCTCTGTGCCTCTATCTTGTTAACACTTTGTGTGTTCTGTTCTCGTAATGTGTGTCTGTCGGTCTGTCTGTCTGTCTCTCTCATGTCGACTACCCTCTGCCCCAAACACCTTTGTATACTGGTCCAGGCCGAAGTGCATGCAACAACCCCCCCCCCCCCCTTCTGTCCTGTCTGTCTGTCTGTCTGTCTGTCTTGTCTCTCTCCTCTCTCTCTCCTCCTCTCCTCTCCAACCTCTCATCTCTCTCCTCTCTCTCTCTCCTCTCCTCTCTCTCTCCTCTCCTCTCCCTCCCTCCCTCCTCCCTCCCTTTTTTACAGAGAGATATTTTCAGCAAAACTATGCTTGTGTATCAACACTGTAACCAGTTTTCCTCTGTTCCTATATCATCTACACTAGGACTGTTCCATATACTTCTAGACCAGTTACACTAAGACTACAATAAATTTTCTCTCTTGCTTTTAAAACCAATCACACTGTGGCTGTTTTCTGATTTAACTTCTCTCTTAACTCCTTGAGGAGTCACTGGAACACTGCATTAAAGTTTTCAGGCAGTGTGCCTTGACAAGTTGAGTCTGCCGGAGTTTATCCCCTTCCAAGTCGCAGGGTGCATGCTGGGTATGTTCATAATTATTATCAATGCCACCGACCATACCTGGCCTACTCTTCGACAAACAGGGGGGGGGATGGGGGATTTAACATGTGTGCAAGATGTTCTGGATGCGTTTGCACATCGGATCTCAGTTTACAGTCTCATCTTAAGGGCTTTCAGGGGAGTGGAGTCAGTACCAGTGTTAACTCCACAGAAATGATCCTCACGAACAGATGCCTTAATGAAGATGTGAACTCATTCCCTCAGCGATTTTGATTTGGTTTATTTTATATTTTAATATTTATTTCCTCCATTGATATTCGACTGGACATTTTTTATTAATGAAATAAAGGGGAAGAAGGGGAAAAGAGATTCTGTATAGCCACTGTGACTGGGTAATTAAACTATAATAATAATAACTTCATTCCAGACCAAGTTATGACTTTTATTATGTCAATAACTTCAGTGGCTGAAAACGTATTTCAACAAAATGTGCTAATTCACTTATGCTAGTTCACTGTCAATGAGAAAGCCATTATAAAAAGAATTCAAATACAGGACACTGAAAAAGAATATGGTCGTGAGATAGTGAATTGGAGCAAGCACATGTGATACTTGCTTTCCCCCAGCCAAGGTTAAGCAGTATCGAGCGTGGTTACCAATTGAATGGGTGACTGCGCTCTTTGGCTTCAGTACAGTCCCCCAGTTCACCCAGCAGTCAATGGGTACCTGCCCTTTTTAGGGTCAGGGAAGGTAAAGCACCGAGGGAGAGAAGATGTGCGCCGCACTCAATATGCTGGCCCCTAGAGAAGCGGAGGTCTCTGATGCCTTGCTCCCCTACGATCACATAGGTTATGGGACACCTTTACTTTTTACACGTTGTACTTTGAAAAAAGTTCATTTTTGCAAGAACTGAAACGAAGTTTTAAAATTAAAATCGATTTTTTTTTCGTTCCTAAGCTAGAGCTCCGGGGTTCACCAATGGTGAGATTTTGTGAATGCGACCGTTTTTTTGCCCACCATTAAAGTAGCCCCATTCAGAATTCGGGGAAAGCTTGAGATATACATAGGATAAGGCAATATTTCTCACTGCTTAGGAAGAAATATATGTAGCTTTTCAACACCTGCATTCATATCAAAAGCGTCAGGTTTTAACATAAGTTTCTAATTCCTCAAAGCACCTTATTTTACTAATTTGCCTACTATACCACTCTAGTAAACACCAGTATGCCAAGGAACCCAGCAAAAAAAAAAAGTCTATTGCGATTTCTCTTGAAAAAGAACGACACGCCTGATTACTTTCAAACAATAACTAGCTTTCAACACACAGACTTGTAATCCCTCAATGAGTCACATCACGAGTTTTTCACTTTCACAAGGCCATCTTGCCCCCCTTCTCCCCCCCTTCGTGGGTTCTTTTTTCTTTCCAGGAATGTTTCTATATGTTCCTAACCCTATTCTACCATGTTTGTTTCCCGCTACTCTGCTCTGGAATCCGGGTCACGGTGTCGTCGTTCATGCAAAGAGGTCATCGCCCGAAGGAGGTGCCATGAACGCTACAGCGAAATAAAAACAGGTTTAAAGTGCGTTGTGACACTGGCTGATTGAAACGCCAACGCTGAATGTCTCTGTACACAGAGACGAAACGCGTTGGTCTGACAATAAAGCTGGTGGGGTTTTTTGTTCTTCTGAGATTTGGCATACCTTTACAGATTTTGTGTGTTTTTAACGTTAACACAAAGAAAGAATAAACTTGGGTTTTTTTTTGTTCTTCTGAGATGTATCATACCTTTACAGATATTTTGTGTGTTGTAACACAAAGAAAGAAACTGGGGGGT
>CM060342.1:9379506-9389506 GCA_030674155.1 Stramonita haemastoma | reverse complement strand
TACACGGATTTTTTCTTCTCCCGGAATTGTTATCAAACGAAACTGATATCACCTTCGTGGAAACAGAGAGTGATAATTTTCGTGGTGTTTTATCATGTTATTTGGGGGGGGGGGGGGGGGGTCCTTGAGGCTATTGTTTTGAGAGGATGGGCGTATGATTTTATAAAGCGTACACAAGCTTTTCCCATGCATATTTTATTTATTTAACTATTTTATATCGAGGATAATGGAATAAGCACTCCTGTGCTTTTTTTCATCCCATCCCAGTATGTATACAGTTTTGTAAATATTGTCATCTGTTCCCAGATGGCCTACTCTTACGAAAAGCGGAACATGATTTAAAGTGTGCGCAAGATCTGCGTGCGTTCGCAAACGCTCCGTTTATAGTCTCATGCGAAGGACTTTCGGGAGAGTAGAGTCAGCACTGATGTTAAAACGGGAAGGGAAAAATCCCTTCGAACGAGAATCGAACTCGGGTCGCCAAACTGCGAGCGCCATGTTCTGACCACTAGGCTATCCCGTCCCCAGGTGTAATCACGGAGCTGAGGAAGAAGACACTTGAAAAAAAGCGGTGTCACGATCTGTATCATAGACGAGGACCCCTTGAGAAGATTACCGCCTCACTGCAAAAACTGATTAGTACTTTAACCCGTTCACAACTTAAGTGTGGAATAGCCACCATCCCAGAGAGCATTAAGTGCACTGACTCTACACACCAGATTAAACGATACCTTTCCCAAAGCGACACTGCAATAGCTTCACAGGCAGCATACATACAGTGCTCTTAATAGTCAATATAAACAATACTTTTCTAAGTGACAGTGTAATTCTTACTTATTACTATCAATCAGGCAATAGCAGCGAACAGGTACATCACTGCCGGCTTAGACTAGGCATAGTAAAGGTAAAGCTAAAGGTGTCCCATAACCTATGTGGTCGAAGGGGGAGCGAGGCGTCAGAGACCTCAGTTTCTCCAGGGGCCAGCATATTGAGCGCGGCGCCCATCTCCTCTCCCTCACTGCTTTACCTTCCTGACCCTAAAGAGGGGAGGTACCCATTGACAGCTGGGTGAACTGGGGGTCTGTACTGAAGCCAAAGTCCGCAAACGGTCACCCATCCACTTCGTAACCACGCTGGATACTGCTTAACCCTAGCTTGGGAAAAGCGAGTGCTCTGAGCAGAAAAGACAGCAGAACATTTTCTTTTGCACCGCTCTATCTATGCTGATATTAGGAGTCAATGCTATATCCACTCCCCTGCCGGTCAAACGGGTATTATTTAAGGTTTATTGCATCGTGACTCAGATCTTAGTGTTGCTGAAAAGGAACAGGTTTTTCTGGTTGTAAACACATCTATAACTCTTTCTGAAAGGTTCTATAACTTGAAGTCTATGATTTGTTGTCTTTACATATGCGTGTTTATATTACTTAATATGCACACTCATTCACACACACACACACACACACACACACACACACACACACAACACACACACACACACAAATATTAATATATATATATATATATATATATATATATATATAAATATATATATATATATAACATATGTTTAGTTCGCGCACACTCTGTCTGTCTGTCTGTCTGTCTGTCTGTCTGTCTGTCTGTCTCTCTCTTCCCTCCCTCCCTCCCTCCCTCCCTCCCTCCCTCTTTTCCCCTCACCTTCCTTGCTTTTCTCGCCTTATCTTTCTCATTTGCCATACAAAGGAGGAGAGGGGGGTTGTTTTTGTTGTTGTTGTTTGGTTGTTTTGTTTGGGGTTTTTTTTGTTTTGTTTGTTGCTTGGGGGGTTGTTTGTTGTTGTTGGTTGGGGGGGGGGGGGGGGATCGTGACGATTTCTCTTTTTTATGTTGCTGTATTATTTTGCGCGAATATTGCATATCCTATTACGTTCACGGGTTCATTTATGTACAGTTTTGCTGTCAACATTATATTTCATTCATTTGTTTGAGGCATCTGCGTGATAATTTTCTTCTGAATGTGCTTCTCTGATGGCACTAATAAATCGATTACTGATGATATTTCATCAGTACCAAATTTCGATCTGTGCCTTGTAAAAAAAATGTCACGTTTTTTTCATAAACTTTTGTCATGACATGCGATTGTTTTAAATGTTTGCTTCAGACTAAGTACTAACATTCTTGTTCCTCAACATAATTTACCGTATAATTTTGTTATGATGCTTCTCGAATTGAACATGTTTGATACATTAAGCGGTGGGATGGGTACATGGGGGAGGGGGGTAACGAAAAAAGAAAGAAAGATGGAAGGAAAGTGGAAAAACAGGAGAAAAAAAGATAAGAGCTAAACATTCAAAACAGAAACAAAGACACAAACAAAGACGAAAACAAAGATAAAGGGACAAAAAGAGAGACAGAGAGAGGGAAAAATAACGGAGAAAATATTCAGAATAGAGAAAAGGAAAGAATGAATGGAGAGAGAGAGAGAGAGAGAGAGAGAGAGAGAGAGAGAGAGAGAGAGAGAGAGAGAGAGAGAGAGAGAGAGAGAGAGAGAGAGAGAGAGAATCAAATATTTACAAAGAGTGAGAGAGACAGACAGACAGACAGACAGACAGACACACAGACACACAGAGAGATGACAGAGACAGAGAGAGACAGAGAGAGAGAAAACTTAACATAATTTTATTGATTTTATTTTTATACCCTTTTATGTCACAGGACCTCGGTTTATCGTCTCATCCAAAACACTAGCGCCCAGACCGCCACACATGGTCTAATGGATGGAGGAAAAGTTGGGGGCCCAAACGGGATTCGAACAACCGCACACTCCGACCCGGACTTTTCGCTTTCTAGGCAGGCGCGTTACCTCTAGACCACCGACCCACTCATCATAATAAACAAACATCAACGCGAAAAGCAAAGCACAAATCTAACCACATAACGAGTCATGAAAAGCAATTACGACTGCAAAATAATAATAATGATGATCAGGATAAAAACCAAAACAAAGCAAAAACCGGCCCACAGAAAACACAAAAACAGAAAACAAAAGAAAAAAACGAAACCGGAACCAACCTTGAGAGCGAACACACAAACTTGTTCTTTTCCGGCTTGTTATCAAACAATATTTGTTTACTATCTCCGTCGAAACAATGCGTGATAAATTTTGTTGTGTTTTACCATGCTATCGTTATTTGTTTTCTTTCCTTTTTGTTCCGGGAGACTACTGTTTGGGGAATGAATCAATGGATTTATGAATGTGTGATTTATAGAGCTCATAAAAAGCTTTAAACACTCATAGGTGTGAGCACAAACCTTGGGGGAGAGGAAAAAAAAAAGAACTTGAAAAGTTGGTAAGAATGGGGCAGGGGCAGAGGAAAATCAGTAAGCGTTATGAACACACACACACACACACACAACACACACACACACACACACACACACACACAACACACACACACACACACTCACTCACCTCTCTCTCACACACCACTCACCTCTTCTCTCATCTCTCTCTCTCTCTTCTCTCTCTCTCTCTCTCCTCTCTCTCTCTCTCTCTCTCTCTCTCTCTCTCTCTCTCACACACACACACACACACACACACACACACACACACACACACACACACAAAGCAGAGGCAGATAAGAGAGGGATAAACGATGAGAGACAGACAGACCAACAGGCAAATTAATACAGACCACCACACACACACACACAACACACAACACCACACACACACACACACACACCACACACACACACACACACAAACACCACTCACACACAACCCCCCCCCCCCTCCCGACACACACACACACAACACACACACACACACACAAACACACCACACACCACCCACCTCCCCCCCACCCCCCCCCCCCCCCCCCCCCACACACACACACACACACACAAACACACACACAAATGGTGGGACACCCAAGCCCATCCAGCCAGCCAGCAAGACCCACCCCCTGTCTGCTTATCTGAGAGAACAGCAGTGCTCATTATGGGTTAACTCATTCAAGCCCGTGTACTTATCGCGTTTTTGCGTCAGTGCCGTCAATGTCCGTCTGTGTGATAGCGTCACGTCAAAATTGGCTCAGCTTTCATCATGATTTTGTCATGAATGATTTGCTTGCCAGGGCTGAATGACTTGAAGATTGCAGGGTCGTTATGTGTGTATGTAGGTCTGGTGTACGTGTTTGTGTGTGGTTAGAATCTTTGTTTGTGTACACGAGGAGCATACATACACGCAGCGCACACATGCATGTGTGCAGGCCAGGTGCGCAGGAATACATATATACACACTGTGTGTTTGTGTGCGTATGCGTGCGTGCGTGCGTGCGTGCGTGCGTGTGTGTGTGTGTGTGGGGTGTGTGTGTGTGTGCGCGCGCGCGCGCGAGCGCGCTTCTGTATCAGTGTGTGTGCGTGCGTGCGTGCGTGCGTGTGTGCGTGCGTGTGTGTGTGTGTTGTGTGTGTGCGCGCGCGCGTGCGTGCGTGTGTGTGTGTGTGTGAGTTCTCCGCCCGTTTTAAAGCCCACATTGTCACTTCCTAGTTGGGCTCAGGCCAAAAGCTGTGTCAGTCATTGATGAAAGCAAAAGTTCCGAGGCCTTCATTAAAATGTTGTTTTTGTTTTGAAGCATTACTTTGAGATTTGTCTTCAGCCATGACAAGCTCTTCAGCATATCAACCTGTATCTCCTTTATAGGAGAAAAGGCTCCTGGGGCGTTGGAGTATTAAGCTGTCAATGTGGCGAGGTCAATGATAACATGAATGCATGCAAACTTTGTATTGAGTGTGTATATATAAGTTCCATGTATTATTATCATATTTTATTATTATTATTATTATTATTATTATTATATCATTATTATTATTTATTTACAGTGTTACCGTGATTCCCAGGTGGGATGTGTGAGGCAGTGTGCACAGACTGGGTGACTGCAGGGTGCTTAATCTTTAGAATGCCAACAACAACAACAACAATACTAACTTCCTAGGTGTCAGAATGAGTACTGCACACAACAGTGTTACTCTATTTGATGCAGAAAAGGAGAGAGATAGAGAGAGGCAAGAGAGAATGAGAGAATTGAATTGAATAATATTTATTTTTCAAGGGTAACAGAGTAAGGTGAGAGAGAGAGAGATAGACAGAGAGACAGACACAGACAGACAGACAGACACAGAGACACAGACAGACAGACCGACAGACAGACAGGCAGACAGCGACAAAGATGCAGAAAGACACTCAGATACAGACAGACAGCAGATAAAGACAGATGCAGAAAGACACAGATACAGACACGCAGATAGAAACAAAACAGACAGATATTTTCAGCGCAAAACCAACAGGTGAGGATGGACACTGGAGTTCTCAGAGTTTACATCCCATACAAACATCACCAAGGACACTACTTGCACTGGAAAGTCAAGGATTTTAGATATACACGTTGGTTGGGCTGGAGGATACCGGTCAGCCGTTTGGAATAAATCACGAAACACTCCGAAACGGTCAGAGTTAATCCAGCAATACAGGTTGTTTGTGATAGGAGTTTACGGTATCACACGATCTGTTTGGAATCTGGGGGGGGGGGGTTCCCCCATTTCTCCACTCAAGCCGCTTGGGGCATATGTTTATGGTACAAAGTGATCTGTTAAGGATCTGTTTCTTCCCAATTACTCCAAATAGGATATCAAAGACATACGTGTATGGCTTCAAACATCTGTTTTGTGATCTATTTCTTGCTTATCTCTCTGAGCCTATCATTCCAAGAGGTTCGTTAATCATGTTATGAACTAGTATTTGTGTTGTCAATTATTGAATAATGCGGGGTTTTTTGTTTGGGTTTTTTTTCCCCCTCGGTAGAGTTCCGGAATTCACCAACGGTGACATTCTTGCGTAGATGACAGATTCTACCCACCATTAAGGTAGCCGCTTTCCAACTTCGGGGACGATGTCGATACACAACACCATTGTGCATGCGTTTTTTTTAAACATATATAGTTTTGTCATCCGTTCTTAACGGCACCAGTGGCCTACTCTTCTAAAAGGAAGAACGGATTTTAACCTGTGCGCAAGATGTTCTGTGTGCTTTCGCACACGGGGCCTCGGTTTATAGTCTCATCCGGGGGACTTTGACATTCAGTTCGATATTCATGTCAAACTGGGAAGAACGGAAAAGGCTGGGAATCGAACCAAGAACCTCAATTTACTTGTCAATTACTGAATAAAAGTTGCTCCCCCACCCTCCAAGAAAAAAACCCAGGTTTTTAGAAAATTGCCTCAAATAAATCTATAACTATTCTACTGAATGGTTCAATTTCAGTCTAAATTCTTGACAAAGCTCGTGATTTTTCCATAGGATTATAGCCACGATATGGCGATATCCCTGTCTTACACAACAACAGCTGCAACTAGTACAATCATCAACACGTCTGTCCTGCCCTGCCAATAGCAAGGGAGCCTTTTACCAATGCTTTAAGACAGATGTCATCTCAATGACGGGGTTGAAGGCTCGATTTCTAAAGTGTGATTTTTGTGGAGGTTGTCGAGTGCCAAACCAATACAATCTTTTTTTTGCTTTATCCCGCCCACCACAGAGGCCATATCCGGGCTGTTACCTTGTCAATTTTTTTGGTTTAATTTGACATCAAAACTGTACAATTGTATACAAATTAATACTTGATTTAAACCAATTCCTTGAATCAAAACCGTGGCCAACCGTAAGGGTCACCCCAGTGCGGTCACCGCGTGGTGGGAGAAATCACACTAACGACCGTATGGAGAGCAACTTCACGTTTGAAATGAATACTCATTCACAGCTTTTACACAGCCTGAAGAGTCGTCTTAGCTGTAACTGATACGATATGCATTCACTGAAACACTCCCCGACCACGCCCTAATCGAAGTGGTTATAATGAACCTAGCAGGTTTTCACTATTCAGCTTTCAAAAAAAAAAAAAACAAGACGTGTAATATGTCAACGCAAGCAAAAACTCTGCTCGTGGGGGGAATCCATCGCGGGGGAGAGTGAACAGGCTCCAAAACTTGAGGCTACACACCGGAATTAATTTGGACTACTTTTCCTTCTATTTTCATGTCACTCTTGCATTCACACTGCACGTACTTAGGAATCCACTGAAACAAAAACCACCTTTTTCAAAAACCACTTGCTGCTGCTGCTGCTGCTGCTGTTGCTGCTGCTGCTGAGGCGTTCCTCAGCTTAAGCCCGCTGGAAAACTACCCAGAATATGCATTCTTCCCCTCACACCCCACCTGGAATCGCTGTGGAACCGTAAATACAAACTGGATAAGGCGTTTTGTTACGTATGGCATGTTAAGATATCTTGCCATACAGGCAGCCTTTCTTCGACTTCTGAGAATATTTTTCTCCTTTTGATAGAGAATACGGGTTGTTTTGCTCAGACATTGTGTCCAACGACAAAACATAGTTCGCAGCATGCTGCAAATGGTCTCGTTTTAAGGAAGTAAAGATTACTGCACACAATCTGACACTGCCCCTTTTTATTGTGGTTTTGTATTTTTGCTGCTACAATAAAAGGTCAAAAAAATTCTATAACCCCCCCCCCCCCCCCCCCTGAATTCAAAGTTAGAGGATAATGGAAGCGACTGTCTTTAAGACATAAAGAATGGCAGCATAAGGTCTATGATCTTGTACAAAGTTTGGAGCCAACATTCATGACAACTACATCTAAAAGTCTGAGTCCAAAGGCTTAAAAGCGAGTGAAAGACCTATACAAGATAGATATAGTTTCAGATTTGAGGCCTCAGGAATATTTGACAAGACTGATGTGGCCAAAGAAGGCGGAGGCAATGTCTCCCAAGACAGAGGAAGGACCCTGCTGTTGCTGCTGCTGCTGTTCTGCAGCAGCTACCTGCATTTGACAAAGAAATCCAATAACCATACTGTTTATTCGGGAATGCATGATGATATGTCAGAGACCTCAGCTTCTCTAGGGGGCCAGCACCTTGAGGGCGGCGCCCATCTCTCCTCGCTGGTTTACCTTCCATGACACTAAAGAGGGCAAGTGCCCATTTACAGCTGGGTGAACTGGCGGACTGTACTGAAGCCGAGGCGCACGAACGGTCAACCACGTCCATCGTTCCTTAACCTTAGCCCAGGGAGAGCAAGTGCTCTGACCACTGAGTTATCTCGTCCCAAGAAACATTTCCATTGATTCTTCAGCCTGCCTGGTACACTTAGCTAAGATCAAAAATCATCTAGAACTATTTTAGCGGTTTTTTTTTCTTTTCAAAATCAGCTCCAGACTAAGTGTAACATACCTCAGTAGGAGTCAGACCATAACATATGGCTACACGTAAGCAAGCATTACACTTGTTGAATTTTTGAAGTCTTACCAGCAGTTGTGTATCATAACTGTACTTGTATTACTGGGCATTATACAAATCAATTGTGTAACCGATTAGAATTATAACACCATCCTAAAGCAAAGGTATTCTCCACACCTAAAAAAATAATTTTTAAAAAAGACAAAAAGTTGAAAAACAAAGGTGAAAACTAACATCAAAGAGGAAAACCTTTCCCAAAACTGAACTATGACCTCAGTGACCTTTCAACATTCACCCATAGGTCATCCTGTTCTCAGGCAGTATTATCAGGCAGACGAACAGAACTTCAGAGCTGACAGTATACGTCACCGAGGTAAAGGCCAAAAGAAAAAGAAAAGAAGTTCTGATGAGAGCAGCCATTTCATTACCAAGAGCAATTTGGAAAGGTCCTTTTTCCCCCTTTCTGAACCTAGAGCTCCAAGGTTTACCAATGGTGAGATTTCTGTATATGTGACGGGGCCTTGTTTTTTGGTTGTTTTTTTGTTTTTGTTTTGTTTTGTTTTGCTTGTTTGATTGTTTGTGTGTTTTTGTTTTTTGTTTTTTGGTGTGTGTGTGTGTGTGTGTTTTTTGGGGGGTCACCCATCATAAAGGAAGCCACAATCCGAGTTAGGTGATTCAGGTAATTGAACCTAACTCAGGTCCGACTCGTTTAGAGTCTCCTCCGAAAGACTCGACACTCAGTTCGATTTTCCCATCAAACTGGGGGGAAAAGGCAAGCCTAGAACCTCATGGTTTACTTATAAGGCAGGTAAACGTCTGAACCGTCCTGCAACCTACCTTCTTTGAAAGGTCCTTCATGCTTTGTATTTTTCTTAACGTAATTCTGCAACTCGGGCTGATCCAGGCTAAAACTATTGTCAGTTATTGATATGAATAAAGTAACCAAGTCTAAATGAAAATATTCTTATGCTTTTAAAAGTAAGGGTAAGATTGTTTTCATCAACAAAAAGCTCTAGGCCTAACAACCTGTAAAAAAAATCAGATTAAGCCAGCACATGACTGCCTATACGGCGAGGTACACAAAAACAGCCATGCACATGAACTTCTCCGCAAAAACAACAACAGGAGGAAAAGTTCACATCCCAAACAGCAAAACACGTACACGTCAAGTGGGGGGGGGGGAGACATAGGGAGGCAGCAGGTGTAGAGAAATGTCATGACAAACGAGGCAGCACCGTTTCCATATATTGTGCCATCTGCTGCAGACAAAGCAAACAGCAGGAGAGGAGAGGTAGGTAGGTACTATACCACACTGTTTTGTACAGCCCTTATCACTCATGCATTCGGATATGTTGTCGGAATGTTCCCAATGTACCTGGTGTTTTGGTGGCGGAAGTGAGAGAGAGGTAGAGGTAGAGGGAGGGGGGAGAGAGAGAGAGAGAGAGAGAGAGAGAGAGTGTGTGTTGTGTGTGTGTGTGTGTGTGTGTGTGTGTGTGTGTGTGTGTGTGTGGTGTGTGTCGCGTGTGCGTGGTGCGTGCGTGCGTGCGTGCTCGTGTATACTCAGCTCTGTTGTATAGCACTTGTATATCGACTTGTGTTTGTATAAATATGTTGTTGAACTGTTCCAAAATATACTTAGAGTCAGAAGAGGGGAGATGCTATGCTGAATTGTTTGGTACATCCCTTAACCCTCTTGCATTCGGATATACAGTA
>CM060342.1:9367006-9369506 GCA_030674155.1 Stramonita haemastoma | reverse complement strand
AGAGAGACTGATAAAAACAGAGATAGACAAAGAGAAAGAGAGGGACAGAGAGAAAGACAGCCATACACAACAGACACACAGCTACAGAGATAAGAAAGACAGATAGAGAGAAAGAGAGAGATTGGGGGAGGGGGGGGGGGGGGGAGAGAGTAACCCAAACCAACAACTCACCAAGAACCAAAGCCAAATGAACAAGCAATCGACACCAAACCAAAAATCTAACAAACAAATGACGTCATCAACTGTCTTAAATTGCATTGCCACTGCTACTGGTGTCAATCTTGTAATGTGAAGCGGTTTAACTCATAGTGACATATCGCAATATAATGCCCCCCCCCCCCCCCCCCCTCCCCCCTTCCGTCTCATGTCTATCTGTCTGTCTTTACTCTTTTCTTCTTTTATTTCAAGGATAGTGGAATAAGCTCTCATATGCTTTTTTACATCTAGTTCCCGTGTGCACGCAGTTTGTAAGTTTTGTCATCCGTTCCCACCGCACACAATGGCCTACTCTTCTGAAAAGCGGAACGGATTTTAACGTGTGCGCAAGATGATTTGCGTGCGTTCGCACACGGGACCACTGTCTGTCCGTCCGTCCGTCCGTCCGTCCGTCCTCCTCCCTCCTCTCTCTCCTCTTCTCTCTCTCTCTCTCTCTCTCTCTCTCTCTTCTTCTCTCTCTCTGTGTCTCTCTCTCTCTCAATAAAAAAGTTTTCAAGTTTTCTCTCTCTCTTCGCTGTTTCCCTATAAAAGTGTGCAACTACATACAGATACGGAAAGCAAGGTTTCAGATCAACTCTGCCGTCGTTCCTTGTATCAACAAGGCCCTGGCCAACTACAAATTTTAACTCAGGACGGTCACAGCGTCATGGGAAAAGCCACATCAACAGCACTTGAAATGAGATAAAAACCAAACCCAGATTCCTTAAAACGATCTCGTTTTTATTGACTATGACATCCCCAGTCGTTTCAGACTAGAAGTGCCTGGTTCTGCCAGGAAAAGGGGGATCTTGAGGGAGTCTGCTGTAAAATGCTTATTATCCTGGAACAATCTCGACAAATCCAGAAAAATTAGGTGCACCAAATATCCTTGCTTACTTACCTACTCGCTTATTTATTTACTTACTTGCCTCCTTTTTACTTTCCCCACTCAATTATCTACTTACCTACTTCCTTATTCATTTACCTACTTACTCATTTGTTGACCTACTGACTCATTTACTGACTGAATTACTTACTTATTACATTAGGAAGGTAAAACAGGACGAGCACTATCGACAGTATGGCTGTTTCGGCCAAGCTTTCGGTTACAGCCCACCACCTGTTGAGAAAGTAGTTTTGCCAATATGGTGGTGAATCTCGTGGCGATGTGCTGACGTCATTTTTTGTGATGTCAGCATTCTTCTCTCACTACGTGGCTTAGGGTTTGGAGACATGATGCTGGTAGCAGGGGTAGGATCAAGTTTTTGTTATTATTTGTAATTTCTGGTATTATGTGAGTGAGTGAGTAAACTTGATCCTACCCCTGATGACCTCGGACAGCTTGGGGAGGAGGAGGGGGGGGGGGTACTTGCATAGAGCATATTAATTTTTCCGAAAAAAAAAGGACAGAATTTTTTTATTACAAAAAAATAAATAAAAGTAAGTTTCTGCAACGCATGTTTGCTGTTCAGAATTATAGGAAGAGTTTGGGGTAGTTTTTTTTCGTTCCTCGGTTACAGGTCCCAGGTTCACTAACGGTGAGATTCTACGTAAGCGACTGTTTTTACCCACCACTAAGGCAGCTGCATTCCAACATTGGGGATATAGCAGTTTTGATATGCGGAGTTTGCCCCTCGCGTGAATCGTACACGAAAGGACTAATAAGATTCCTAGTCAATTTCTACATTAATTAAAGTTCATTGGTCATTCATACTGGTAGGGTCAGGAAGAAATACCTCATATCATATACTGTTGCTTGTTGTTTTCTGAACAAATAAAACTGTTTAAACCAAATACCTCATTCCTTCCTCAACTCTGAAAAGGGTGGCCTATGTAGATGAACTGAATTCAGAGACCCTAAGAATTCAAAAAGAAATAGTGTGGAAACCTAGTCCTCCTAAGTATCTAAGAAAAAATTGGGAGGGCGGAGGGGGAGGGGCGTAGCCTCATGGTTAGAGCTTTACACTCGCCAATTCCAGTCTGAGATAGGAGCCTGGGTTCGAGCCACCACTGAGACGCCCGTTCAAGGGGACTTTTTCCCCCTCGAGCCAACATCACCAGTTCTGACTCTCTCCCCCAAAAGTCCTTCGAATGTGATTATAAACTCATTTTGCCTTTCGACAGAGCAGGCCCTTGCGTGCCGTAAATGGATGACTTTTTTTTTAAACGTATGCATATTGGTGTCTTGTTTAGACAAAGTCTCTAAAGTCGGAATGCATGCTACCTTGATGGTGGGCAAAAATGGCTACGCAAATGTCTCACCATTAGTTAACCTCAGAGCTCTAGCCAAGGACCTACAAAAAAA
>CM060342.1:9357006-9364506 GCA_030674155.1 Stramonita haemastoma | reverse complement strand
CTAACAAGCATCTTCCAAAATACCCATGATAATCTAAAGAAAACAGGGACAACAGCCAGCTAGCAGAGAGAACAACAGAAAGCTTCCAGCTATATTCACCACATAAACAGAGATTGCGTGACATCAGGAGGCTGCTTCAACGCGTTCTGCAGCTCCGACAAAGAGAAGTATCATTGATGATTCCTCTCTCTCTCTCTCCCCTCTCTCTCTCCTCTCTCTCTCTCTCTCTCTCTCTCTCTCTCTCTCTCTGTGGGTGTGGGTGTGGTGTGGGTGTGGGTGTGGTGTGTGTGTTAGACTCTGTATCTGTCTTTTTTTTTCTTTATATCGAGGATAATGGAATCAGCAATCATATGCTTTTACCCCAGTCCCGTGTATATGCAGTTTTGTAAATGTCATCTGTTCCCCGGCACATGTATACTCTTACGAAAGCGGAACGGATTTAACGTGTGCGCAAGATGTTCTGCGTGCCTTCACACACGGGGCCTCGGTTTATTGTCTATACGAAAGACTTTTGGGAGAGTAGAGTCAGCACTAATGTTAACTCTAGAGGAAAATCCCCTCGACGGGAATCGAAGCCGGGTCGTCAAATTGCGAGCGCATGTTCTGACCACTAGGCTATATCCCGCACCCGACTTATTTGTCTGACTTATTGTGTTCGGACTTTCTCTTTCCCTTTCTGTATGTGTGTGCGTGTGCATGCGTGCGTGCGTGCGTGAGTGAGTGCGTATGTGCTGCGTTCTTAACCTACTTCCTAGTTCATGCTATAAAAGAAAAATCTGACTGATTTTGTTTTCAGAATGGACTATCTCAATACAACAATGGAAGGCTACAGTATAGGGAATGAACAAGATTTCTAGTCGCTGTATCAGCTCTCAAGAAGCTCTCATCGACGTATACTACATAAAGTTCAGAATAGTTTTGTCTTTTTTTCCCCCTACGGCGTCTTAACGATTGACTGATCATGCAGACAACATCGATCAGCTGTTGTTTAATCTCCGCGTGCATTATCTCAAAATGTCGTCTGCTTCGTCTAATAAAGATAAAGGCTTGAGCCCCTTCTCCGAGACATATACCTAACGATTTCAATTTTGGCTAAAAGGACATAATTATCCTGCTGGAAAGAGATTGAAGTTATAGTCTGCGTTTCATCAGAACTCGTTCGATATGTTTTGAAAAAGAAATATTGTAACCAAAAAAAAAACCCAAATACGAGAAACTCTGTAAGTAAATGAATAAGGGGGATTGAGAGAGTATGGGGGTGAGAGAGGGAGAGGGAGAGAGAGAGCGAGAGAGTGAGAGAGAGAGAGAGAGAGTAAATGAACTAATTAATTAATTGAATTTTATTTTCAGAGGATATCACAATAAGTACAATCACTTTTTTTTAATCCATCCCTCTAAAACATTCAAAACAAACTTGAATGAGAATTAACATAAAAAATAATGATAAACTCCCCAACAAGATGAAAAATACACAACTGTATGGATAGATTAAAAAATATGTGGGAGAGGCAGAGAGAGAGAGAGAGGAGAGAGAGAGAGAGAGAGAGAGAGAGAGAGAGAGAGAGAGAGAGAGAGAGAGAGAGAGAGAGAGAGAGAGAGAAGGACAGACAGACAGACAGACAGACAGACAGACAGACAGACAGACAGACAGACACAGACAGAGACAAGGAGGCATGGAGACAGAGAGACAAAAAGAAACACACAAGAGAGGGGGGCAGAGAAAACCAGAGAGAGTCTGAGAGAAGAGAAGACAGAGAAGAGACAGACAGACAGACAGACAGACAGACAGACGCAAAGAAAGAGAGGAGGGAGGGAGGGAGGGAGGGAGGAGACAGAGACAGAGACAGAACACAAACAGCCTTTAAAAACAGCAAATACAGCGACAGAGAAAAAAAACTTATATAAAGAGTAAAAAACCAAAGGGGGGAGAACAACGGCCTGTGATACCCTAGAAAATGTACTACTCTCTGCAAGGTAAACACTTCTTCAAAACAAACAAAGTGTTATGTTTTACATACAAAGCTCTACAATCTATTAAATCAATGCTTGAAGGTTTGGATCCATCATTCACGATCGTATGGCGATGAATACAGACGATAAATCAGTAAACAAAATACAAAACAAAGGACTATGCAAAGCAAATCAGTGAATGGAACTGACCCAAATTTAGATTAGATTAATCAAATGCAGCAGAGAGACTTTGAACAGAAAATCAAATACAGTTTCGGCCAATCCGGCCACTCCCAATGAGGTTTCATTAATACGACATAATTCAAATCCCTACTAATGAAGATACGGAGTTAATACGATTTAAATCCTTACAAATAACAACATAGAGTATTTCTAACACATTTAACACAAATAAAATCCCTTGTAATGACAAGATAAAATGTTAAACAACATAATGCAAATCCCTACTCACGACAACATAGAATAACTTCTAACGCCACATGATTCAAATCCCTACTAATGACAACATAGAGTATTTCTAACACAACATAACTGAAATCCCCACTAATGTAAAAGTATTAAAGCAGCATAATTAGAATCTAGGTATTTTAAAAAAAAAAAAAAAAAAAAAAAACGACAAACAAACATTGCACACATCTCTGCTGCTTTTATGTGAAGCTTCATCAAGATACTGATTATTCCAAAAAGTCGGTGTGACCTGCATGCCTACCTACACAGCCAATGGACAGATAAGCAAATCACCTCAACAGTGTCATTACGAGATGTGCTACTGTTGACACAATCGACCGACAAGAAACTGCAGAAATCACTTACGTGCATGCTGTGTGGGCAGATTAACTGAAATTAAGGGCTGGAGGGAAGGCTTGATTTGTAAAGACACGCGCGTGCGCGCGCGCGCGCGTGTGCACACACACGCATGCACGCACGCACACACACACACAGAGGGAACAGATGACATTTACAAAACTGCATACACACGTGGACTTGACGTAAAAAAAGCACAAGAGTGCTTATTCCATTATCCTCGATATAAAAGAATAAAACTAAATAAAAAAAAATAAATAAATAAATAAATACACACACACACACACACACACACACACACACACACACACACACACACACACACACACACACACACACACACTGTGCCCACGCAAAACAAACACAACCAAAAAAACCCTCGTTACCCTAAAAACCGCTATTGTTCGACCAACCTAAGTACCCCATTAAAAACCAAATCTTTTCCGCAAAAGAAAATTTGAATGAGAGGATTAATCTTGGATTTCAAAGCATGTAGTCTTTTATTCCAGGCTTTGAAATCTTCAAAAAAAAAGCAAGACACATTAAGAAAATCTGTCCTAATGAACGGCACTGTTACATTTCATGTGGTGCAGAAACAAAGCATGGTGTATCTGTTGTCTGTTTCGTTCATTTTTTGCTTCTCCTAGCATTTCTGATGTGTATAAAGATGACAAATGATACGAATGAGTTTTGAAAACTTGGCCAACTTCGAGTCGTCAGACTCATTTCGCTTCTCTTGTATCTTTTTTTGTGTGGGATTTGTTTGTTTGATATTGTTTGTTTGCTTTTTTTTTTTTTTTTTTTTGGGGGGGGGGGGAGGGGAGTTAAAAATATTTTTTTTTTTGTATCTTTTTAAAGAAAAGAAATACGTACTTTATGTTGCAAGAATACTTTTCTGTACTTTTTTTCAAAGAAAATAAATATTAATTTATGTTGCAAGAATATTTTCAGTAGTGTGTCTTTATTTACGTACGAATAAATAACCATATACTATACTGTCTATGTCCCTAGATTTTTTCTCATGTGTCTTCATTTGGAAATGGATTGTTTCAATCTTTTATGTGCTTTCAGATTTTTGGTAATTTTTTTTGTTATGGCAGAGGGGGGGGGGGAGGGGGGAAGGGGGGTTGTTGTTTGATGACAGTCGATAAGTTCGATTGATTTGTTTCTGCTCGAGCACATGCAAACACATTCACTCACAGAAAGCATTAGACAGAAACGCATATCCACACGCATGAGCGCGCGCGCATTCAAATGTGCAAATCGGGTTGTGTGACGAACAGACAACAGTTTGCCTGTAGCTGTTTTATCTTCAATATTCATTCATCAATGATTTCACTCATGTTGTTGGACAAATAAGTCTTCTTTGTTCGTTCTTGCAAGCAAGACAAAAACGAGCTTCGACTGGGTCTTTAAACACAAAATTCTAATGCTTTGATGCCTTTTGTCAATTGTATTTGAAAAAAAGTGTCATTAAAAATGCTTTTTCTACTAGCAACAACAATCAACGAAATCGGTTTAAAAGGATCTAAAAAGGTTAGCAAAATTCTTTTATGTCCTTATTTGCATTAATTGGGAACGAAATAAAATAAAAAGGAAGGACAGACTGGGTGAGATCTACAAAATCAAAGAGTTCAGATCAGCAAATTTGCATTGTCCTTGGGCATACAAAACTCACCTTTGTTCGTTTGTGTGACTGGTTTTTTTGTTGGGCTTTTGTGTTTTTGTTTAGCTTTTCTTTTTGTCTTTTGAGAGCTTTGATGTTCACTTGACCACGCTGAGTAGTCTTTGAACGGTGAGTGATTTTCCCTTTTAAAACATTAGAACTGGCATTTCAGGAGTGGTTTTTTAGTTTCGGATTTTGTTTGTTCCTTTGTTTGTTTTGCCCGAAGACTCTTTCAGTACAAGTATGCTGTCTTCTTTGGATGAATGCTATTTATTCATCTTGTCTTCTTTTTTTGGTTTGTTTTTTGGCGGGGGGGGGTGGTGGCTGCTCTTTTCATATTTTTTACCATTTTTTAATTGTCTCCATTTTTTTTAAAACAGCGAACTGAATCGAATAGTCTCTCTCTCTCCATCTTCTTCTCTCTCTCTCTCTCTCTTCTCGTCCTCTGTCTCTCTCTCTCCCCTTGTGTTTATATATGTGTCTGTGTCAGTCTCTGTGGTGGAAAGGAAGGGAGGGGGGGGGGGGTGATGTTGTGATCAATGGCGGTACTTTTGTGCGTGTATGGGAGTGAGGTGGATAGGAATATAAGTAGATGGACGGGAAATCAATGATCCTTATTATCATTATTATTATCATTATCATTATCAATCATCATCATCATCATCTTATCATTATCATATCATCATCATCATCATCATCTATATTATTATTATTATTATTATTATTATTCATTATTATTATTATTATTATTGTTGTTGTTTATCAATCAAATCATCATCATCATTATCACTACCACCACCCCTACTGTTGCTGCTGCTGCTGCTGCTGCTAGCTGCTACTTGCTACTTCTACTTATATCACCACGAAATTTTAGTATGTATTTTTACTATCAACTCTATTTTCGTTATTTCCTCATTAGTATTAATAGTGTTAGTTATCCATAACTCATAGTTGCAATGTAACATTATTTTATAATGTGGGTTTTTATTTTTCTGCAACCTGACAAACAAGAAAAAAGAATTTACCCTCCACACACACACAAAGAAAATGACTGCTACAGGAATGCGGTGCATACCATACCATACCCCTTGCCTTGCACCTTCCCCCCACCCCTCTCCCCTCAAACCAGCTTCAATAAACGTCCCAACAGCTTATCCAGACAGCAAGATAACAAACAAACAAACCGGTTCCTTTAATGCTCTGCAGAATTCCTCAGGCCACACTACAGCTCTTAGTTTCCGGCCTGGTGTTTAAGATGAAACTATAAACCGAGGTCCCCTGTGCCAACGTAGCTGAAAATCTTGTGCACACGTTAAAACCCTTTCTGCATTTTCAAAGAGTAGGTCACTGCGTGCCGGTGGGAACGGTTGACATTTTTTTTAAAGCGCACGCGCACTGCTGTATCTAGACATCATCTCCGAAGTCCGAATGCGGCTACTTAAATAGGGGGGGGGGGGAGGGGGGGGAAGAAGGTCGCATGCATAAAATCTCACCACTGGTGAACTTTGGAGCTCTAGATGAGGAATGAAAAAAAAACTGGCTCGTTTCCTACTGTTTTGCTTATAAAATTGAACACACATAAATCTACAGCACTGAACATTGCATCCCGTTAAATACAAACAACTTTTTGTGTGAAAGAACAGCTCCCTAGACCACAACACATATTTTTGCCAAAATTTAGTAAGTCTAAATTTTTCTATCTTTTTAATTAACACTGTACCCCCCTCCTTTCTTTTACGTCTGCCAGCCTCCCAACCACAGTACGCATGTGTGGGTTCATCAGCGCAACAACACAAGCAATCTTCAGATAATCATTCTTTCTTATGACTACCTGGCATCAGTCTATGTCCTCAACCCCTAAATCAACCACGCAGTGCATTTTTTCATACCTTACAAACGTCTAAAAGTGAGCTTTTTTTTCTGGGAAGCACTCTTATAGAAGACACTACCTGGGCTGGAAATCAAAGGGCCAACATCGGAATCTTCTTATGGTGATCTGAAATCATCTTCAGCCATGACAAGTTCTCTGTATAACAACCTGCACTTTCCTCTAGGCCGAAAGGGACAAAATCATCTTTAGTTGGAGTATGGCTGCCTATGTGGCGAGGTATTGGAAACGAGTCATACCCACAAACTTCTCATACGGTGTATACTTTAAAGCTCACAGTGATTCCCAGGTGTGATGAGTCAGTCAGAGTGCATATTCTGGGTGAACCCAAGGTTGTTCAACTGGGGAACTTGCAATACAAGATGCTTGAGTAAAACCTTCAGCCACATTTCACTATACTAGTGCACTGGTTCCACCTGTACAGTCTGTGGTGTCGTTAACCGGTGCTCTTGTCACTAACTGGATTAAGGCTTTAATTAGTTTAAAGTGTGCGAACTTGGTCCAAACGTAGCAATATTTTTACAACCGCGAAACGCAACGTTTTACATTAACACGGATGAAAACACGACCCAAAATAATGACCCAAAAATACCTCTCATCCGTGACTACCAACAGGAAACAAGAATTCCCTAATTTTCACAAGAAAATCCATCGAGTTACCCGATCCCCACGCTTACAAAGACAACTGGAGCAGTCTGTGGAAAAGATATTTGAAAATTCAAAGTTAGCCTTTGCCATTGCTGAATGTTTATTGCACAGCCCACTTGAATATTTACTGTAGTTACATTATTTATTGTTGTTAAATGTTCCTACTTTGTTGAGTTTAAATTTTGCTCCTGTTTAAGAATATTATTTCTATCAGATTTTCTTTTTTTTCTAAAGCGCACAAAAATACCACCACTGGTGCTATCTTTTAATGTTTTATCCTTCCACTCCTCCCACTCGCTTCCTTAACTTCCTTTACAATTTCCACTTTTACTGGTATAATATCACTGAGAGTGAACAGACGTTAAATTGAAGACAACAACAAGTGGGATTGTCAGATTTGAAATCGTTTGACCTGCGATTTGCAGTCAGTGCATAAGCAGCCCACCTAACCCGATGAAGGAACGGAGATGGTAGGTAACCTTCCAGATGTAGGGAATTTCCAGACCTAGGGAGGAGTTCTTAT
>CM060342.1:9347006-9352006 GCA_030674155.1 Stramonita haemastoma | reverse complement strand
TTCAACAACAAAAAATCCAGGAGTAGGTACTCATCTCGTTTCATGCGGAAAGGTGTTTGACACAACCTTGCAAATCCGAATTTTGAAGACTGTTTCTACCTGGGCGGTCTCATCATAGGCCTACGAGAAAGATGTCGCCTTGTCAGTAGTAGCGGCTGTCATCATGCCAGTGTATCTCACTCCGCATTTTCGCCACATGTCACCCCCAGGACACGCTCTAAAGACCATGCCTCAAGCTGTTAGCTTGTTCGTGCTCACACTGTTTCTGTATATTATAACCATTTCTGAACAAACATCTCCAAACAAACGCTTCACAAACCAACTGAAGAAGCAGGTGTCATTGGCAGGAATCCAGCACCAGACAATGCAACAGGCATTGCTTGATCGAAAGAAAAGAAAAACAAAAACAAGCGGCACTGTTCCATCAAAGGATGCAACAGAAAAGTTTGAATTTCAGAGAGGCGAAGCAGCAAAGGAGAAACTAAAGAGGCGGAAAGACAGATTACACGATCAACCAACTATTAACAGTTCCAATTCCTTCCTTCATCTGCCCAGTGCTTGTCCTTTGGATGAAGTGATAAAAACAGAGGCCCTCTGTCATGTAACAAATAGTAACCACACATAAAAGAACCCATGGCAATACGCTAGTTATCTCTACCAAAATCCTGTAGAGAAAAAATACTGACTAACCGAAACGAAAACATCCATATGTGAATTTTTTTGGGGGAAAGACAAACAAAACCCTGAACAATTTTTTTTTAATGGAGGGCGATATTCATGGGACCACGTGATCCCCATAGAGAGATAACTCAAAATGCACGCGGGGACCTAATGTTCCTGTTGTTTTTCTAAAAGCACATGACTAAAAATTAATGCTTTTCTATTATCCGCGTAACAAAAAATTAACGATCTTGTTTTTCCAAACGTGTCAGTGACAAACAAATCAGTATGACACGTTGGCGTGTTACGTAGCGTCATATGTCATTTCATTTTAATAATAATAATAATAAATGGAACTTATATAGCGCTATATCTTGCAAAAACAAATCAAAGCGCTTGCATTCAACCAATTCTTGCACATGCAGCCAACAACAAATAAAAAATTTTAACGAAGTCAATGCACACACACACACACACACACACACACACACACACACACACACACACACACAGTATAAACACACATAGAGTATAAACACTTTGGCAGGGCGGTGGGTATTTCGGCTGTTGAGAGCAGGGGCAGATGATGAAACAGGATAGGAAAGTCTTAGCTTTGAAATAAGTGTGTCTTGAGGCTGGATTTAAATGTGTCATAGGTAGGCTTTTTACGAAGGGAGAGAGGGAGGTTGTTCCAAATCACTGGACCAGAAACAGAGAAAGAGCGACGGCCAACAGTGGATTGATTGAATCTAGGTATTTGTAAGCGCAGGGTATCTGCAGCAGAGCGGAGGGAACGAGAAGGAGTGTACGGGTAAAGACATTCACAGAGGTAGGAGGGTGCTGTTTTGTAAAGACATTTATGACAGAGAGTACTGATCTTATAGTTTACTCTCTATGGCACAGGCAGCCAGTGGAGAGATTGCAAGAGAGGAGTAATGTGCTCAGATTTTTTCTTTCTGAGGACCAGTCGAGCTGCGGAGTTTTGTATACGTTGAAGGGAGTGGATAGATGATGCTGGCAGACCTGCCAAAAGAGAATTGCAATAGTCCAGACGTGAAAGAATCAGAGACGTGACGAGTTTAGATGTTGCATCAGTGGACAGGTACTTTCGAATTGCACTAATACGTCTTAATTGATAATAGCATGACTGGCAGGTCTGGGTGATGAATTTTTGCATGGATAGTGTGTTGTCGATTACAACCCCTAGATACTTTACAGCAGTGGAAAGAGTGACTGAAGTATTGCCGAATTCTACTGAAGCTGTAGTAATGGAAGAAAGTTTGTGTTTGGTGCCTACCAGCATGGCTTCAGTTTTATCTGCATTTAGCTGTAATTTATTCTGTATCATCCAGTTTTGGATATCTTCAAGGCAGTAGGACATATTTATCAAGAGAGAAGGTAGATTTTCAGGAGTATCACAGCTTAGAATCTGCGAGTCATCGGCATAGAAATGATAGTTGATTTGATGACGGTTTATTATATGTGACAGTGGAGCAGTGTATAGAGTGAAAAGAACAGGGCCCAGAACTGATCCCTGCGGGACTCCACATTCCAGTTTGACAGGTTTGGATTGAATCTTGTTTACTGCAACTGTTTGGAATCGATCGGTAAGGTATGAATTAAACCATGTGAGAGCTGTGCCTGTGATGCCAAACGTTTTTTGAAGACGAGAGAGAAGAATTGAGTGGTCTATAGTGTCAAAAGCTGCAGATAGATCGAGAAGAGTGAGAAGGGATATTTTTCCTGTATCAGAAGCGTGTAGAAGCGTATTTAAGGTGTGCACTAGGGTGGTTTCAGTGCTGTGGTTGGCGCGATAGGCAGACTGGAAAGGCGGAAGGAGGCTATTGGAATGAAGATGGCTGCTGAGTTGTCTGAGAACGGCTTTTTCAAGGACTTTTGAGATAAAAGGTAGGTTAGAAACAGGTCTATAGTTCTTCAGAATGTTAGGGTCGAGATCGTGCTTTTTTAGTAGAGGTGTGACTATAGCGGTTTTGAGAGCTGGTGGAAAATTTCCTGAAAGAAGTGATGAATTTACTATTTTCGTGATCGTAGGTATTAGCTGTGGAATGCACTGAGTGAAAAGGGAAGCAGGTACAGGATCGAGATCGCATGATTTTATGGTCATTTCTCTGAGAATTGTCTGAATTTCTTTCTCGGTTGTTGGACGGAAGAAAAGGAGAGGAGTGCCTGTAAATTGGGGATCAGGAGGCACAGGTTGGAAAGAAGTTTGATCCAGTTTGGAACGAATGTTGCGGACTTTGTCAGAGAAGAAAGAAGAAAATATAGCGGGAAGTTCAGAGTGGCTATGGACATTAGGAAGAGGGCTTGCCTTTGTAGATCCAAGAAGAGTTGAGGTGAGGGAAAAAAGGGATTTCATAGACGTGGCATCAAGAACTTGAGCGGAATAGTATTTTGTCTTTGCTGAATGGATTAAGGTTTTAACTTTGCTAATTTGTTTTCGAAAGAGCTGTTTGTTTATTTCAGTTTTTGTCTTTCGCCACTGCCGCTCTAGTTGTCGGCGTTTGCGTTTTGCGACCAGGATATCGTGAGTGTACTATGGAGCACAGGGCCGATCAGGCAGAAAAATTTTGTACTGTCAGCGTTGGTGTTGTCTCCTCATTAGTGTTGTTTCGTGTCATGTCGTACAAACGTCCTGTCAGTTGAATACAGATTGCGGAAACATACCTGAAACGCGCATAAATCTTGTCAATTACTGCGACATCTCATCACCCCCCCACCTCCACCCCCCTAAGTAAACACGCGCGCTCGCGCGCGCGCGCACACACACACACACACACACACACACACACACACACACACACACACACACACACACACACACACACATACACACACACACACCGTGGTCTTCCCATACAGGTATGGATTGATGGATTGATCGATTGATGAATGGATGATGATTTACCCTCTTTCTATTTTTGTTTGTTGTGCATTTACTTATTTGTTTTGTGTATTTTTCTTGTAATCAGTAACATTCTGTGCGTTATTCTATTGGCCTTTCTAAAATCAATGACTTAATTTCAGCTGCAATATGTTTGTGCGTGCATGCGTACAGGCGTGCGTGCGTGTGTGTGTGCGTGCGTGAGAGAGAGAGAGAGTGTGTGTGTGTGGTGTGTGTGTGCGCGCGCGCGCGTGCGTGCGTGCGTGCGTGCGTGCGTGCGTGCGTGTGTGTGTTGTGAACTATGTTTCTCACTCTTTATGTCACTGAAATGACGTAGGGCTGCATTTTGTTCTGCTAATGTTAGATAATTTGGGTTTGTGATGTAGGGTGTCGTGTTGGATGATATGTTTATTTGTATTGGTATTGATTTTGTTTCATATGCATGTGTAAGATTGCTCGTGCCTGCATATGTGTGTGTGCGTGCGTGCGTGCGTGCGTGCGTGCGTGCGTGCGTGCGTGCGTGTGTGTGTGTGTTACGTGCGTAAACTGGTCAGTGTGGAAAGAGTTGTTATTCACTTTCATGCTTTCATTGCAATAGCTAATGTAAAATCAGTCATTTCCATATGACTTTTTAAAATGTTTGGCTGATCGATTGGTTTAGTTGTTGAAATGCATGGTTGTACTAGTGTGGGTGGCAATAGTGTGAATGTATCCTTATGTATGTGGGGAAATTATACTGTGTATAGATGTGTAATTATTCAATGTGTATTGCTTGGTTGGTCTATCATATAACTGACTGGTAATGTAAGTACTTGAGTGCTTAAATGACTAAGTGATTAAGTTTCTCATTAATTTCATTATTGTGTATATGCTATATTTTTTCGCCATGTTTGTTTGCCCGTTGGTTTCTTCTTCTTCTTCTTTTTTTCATGTGGGTCCGGTGTAAAGACGCCTCTGGCTTACCTATATACCCTCAATAAAACATTTCGAGTTCGAGCTCTCTCTCTCCTCTCTCTCTCTCTCTCTCTCTCTCTCTCTCTCTCTCTCTCTCTCTCTCTCTGTGTGTGGTGTGTGTGTGTGTGTGTGTGTGTGTGTGTGTGTGTGTGTGTGTGTGTTGTGTGGAAACGGTATATTTGACAATGCGTGAGTTACAGTGGATTACCACGCTCTAAGGCTGAATTATCACACGATTATCTAGAGTGGCCAAGACTGTCCTACTGGGAACAGTACAAGAAAAGAGACGAAGAGCAGAGAAAACGTTCGGATAGCAAAACCAGAGTGAACTGGCTCTGTGTGGAACAACATACTATGGAAAGATGAAAACTGCGCGGCGTGGAGGAAGCTGGTTGCAAAAGTTTTCAGTGGTTCCCCAATGCAACTGTCTACTACACTACGGGATTGGTAAAAGTGAAGATGACAGTTGAAATGGGGGGGGGGG
>CM060342.1:9329746-9337246 GCA_030674155.1 Stramonita haemastoma | reverse complement strand
GGGAAGGGGAGAGTGAACAGGCTCCAAAACTTGAGGCTACACCCGGAATTAATTTTGACTACTTTTCCTTCTATTTTCATATATCACTCTTGCATTCGCACTGCACGTTCTAAGGCATCCACAGAAACAAAAAACACTTTTTTCAAAAACCACTGCTGCTGCTGCTGCTGTGTTGCTGCTGCTGTTGCTGTTGCTGCTGCTGTTGTTGCTGCTGCTGCTGCTGCTGCTGCTGCTGTTGCTGTGTGCTGCTGGGTTTCTGAGCGTTCCTCAGCTTAAGCCGCTGAAAATTACCCAGAATATGCATTCTTCCCCTCACACCCCACCTGGTAATCGCTGTGGAACGTTTATACAAACTGGATAAGGCGTTTTTTACGTACGGCTATGTTAAGATATCTTGCCATACAGGCAGCCTTTCTTCGACTTCTGAGAATATTTTTCTCCTTTTGATAGAGAATACGGGTTGTTTTGCTCAGACATTGTGTCCGACGACAAAACATAGTTCGCAACACGCTGCAAATGGTCTCGTTTTAAGGAAGTAAAGATTACTGCACACAATCTGACACTGCCCCTTTTTGTTGTGTTTTGTATTTTTGCTACTACAATAAAAGGTCAAAAAAATTCTATAACCCCCCCCCCCCCCCCCCCTGATTTCAAAGTTAGAGGAAAATGGAAGCGACTGTCTTTAAGACATAAAGAATGGCAGCATAAGGTCTATGATCTTGTACAAAGTTTGGATGCCACATTTATGACAACTACATCTAAAAGTCTGAGTCCAAAGGCTTAAAAGCGAGTGAAAGGGCCTATACAAGATAGATATATAGTTTCAGATTTGAGGCCTCAGGAATATTTGACAAGACTGATGTGGCCAAAGAAGGCGGAGGCAATGTCTCCCAAGACAGAGGAAGGACCCTGCTGTTGCTGCTGCTGCTGTTCTGCAGCAGCTACCTGCATTTGACAAAGAAATCCAATAACCATACTGTTTATTCGGGAATGTATGATGATGTGTCAGAGACTCAGCTTCTCTAGGGGGCCAGCACCTTGAGGGCGGCGCCCATCTCTCCTCGCTGGTTTACCTTCCATGACACTAAAGAGGGCAAGTGCCCATTTACAGCTGGGTGAACTGGCGGACTGTACTGAAGCCGAGGCGCACGAACGGTCAACCACGTCCATCGTTCCTTAACCTTAGCCCAGGGAGAGCAAGTGCTCTGACCACTGAGTTATCTCGTCCCAAGAAACAATTTCCATTGATTCTTCAGCCTGCCTGGTACACTTAGCTAAGATCAAAAATCATCTAGAACTATTTTAGCGGGTTTTTTTTTCTTTTCAAAATCAGCTCCAGACTAATGTGTAACATACCTCAGTAGGAGTCAGACCATAACATATGGCTACACGTAAGCAAGCATTACACTTGTTGAATTTTTGAAGTCTTACCAGCAGTTGTGTATCATAACTGTACTTGTATTACTTGGCATTATACAAATCAATTGTGTAACCGATTAGAATTTTAACACCATCCTAAAGCAAAGGTATTCTCCACACCTAAAAAAATAATTTTAAAAAAAGACAAAAAGTTGAAAAACAAAGGTGAAAACTAACATCAAAGAGGAAAACCTTTCCCAAAACTGAACTATGACCTCAGTGACCTTTCAACATTCACCCATAGGTCATCCTGTTCTCAGGCAGTATTATCAGGCAGACGAACAGAACTTCAGAGCTGACAGTATACGTCACCGAGGTAAAGGCCAAAAGAAAAAGAAAAGAAGTTCTGATGAGAGCAGCCATTTCATTACCAAGAGCAATTTGGAAAGGTCCTTTTCCCCCTTTCTGAACCTAGAGGTCCAAGGTTTACCAATGGTGAGATTTCTGTATATGTGACGGGGCCTTGTTTTTTGGTTGTTTTTTTGTTTTTGTTTTGTTTTGTTTTGGTTGTTTGATTGTTTGTGTGTTTTTGTTTTTGTTTTTTGGTGTGTGTGTGTGTTTTGGGGGGTCACCCATCATAAAGGAAGTCACAATCCGAGTTAGGTGATTCAGGTAATTGAACCTAACTCAGGTCCGACTCGTTTAGAGTCTCCTCCGAAAGACTCGACACTCAGTTCGATTTTCCCATCAAACTGGGGGGAAAAGGCAAGCCTAGAACCTCATGGTTTACTTATAAGGCAGGTAAACGTCTGAACCGTCCTGCAACCTACCTTCTTTGAAAGGTCCTTCATGTTTTGTATTTTTCTTAACGTAATTCTGCAACTCGGGCTGATCCAGGCTAAAATTATTGTCAGTTATTGATATAAATAAAGTAACCAAGTCTAAATGAAAATACTCTTATGCTTTTAAAAGTAAGGGTAAGATTGTTTTCATCAACAAAAAGCTCTAGGCCTAACAACCTGTAAAAACAAATCAGATTAAGCCAGCACATGACTGCCTATACGGCGAGGTACACAAAAACAGCCATGCACATGAACTTCTCCGCAAAAACAACAACAACAACAACAACAGGAGGAAAAGTTCACATCCCAAACAGCAAAACAACGTACACGTCAAGTGGGGGGGGGGGGGGAGAGACATAGGGAGGCAGCAGGTGTAGAGAAATGTCATGACAAACGAGGCAGCACCGTTTCCATATATTGTGCCATCTGCTGCAGACATAGCAAACAGGGAGAGGAGAGGTAGGTAGGTACTATACCACACTGTTTTGTACAGCCCTTATCACTCATGCATTCGGATATGTTGTCGGAATGTTCCCAATGTACCTGGTGTTTTGGAGGGGAGGAGAGAGAGAGAGAGAGAGAGAGAGAGAGAGAGAGTGTGTGTGTGTGTGTGTGTGTGTGTGTGTGTGTGTGTGTGTGCGTGCGTGCGTGTGTGCGTGCGTGCGTGCGTGCGTGCGTGCGTGCGTGCGTGCGTGCGTGCGTGCATGCGTGTGTACTCAGCTCTGTTGTATAGCACTTGTATATCGACTCGTGTTTGTATATGTTGTTGAACTGTTCCAAAATATACTTAGAGTCAGAGGAGGGGAGATGCTATGCTGAATTGTTTGGTACAACCCTTAACCCTCTTGCATTCGGATATACAGTAGGAAAGTTTCAACTGTACCTGGTGTTAAGAGAAGGCCAGGGGAGGGGTGGTGGTGGGGGAGGGCTACTGAATTGTGTTATAATTATAACTTCCCTCTTGTATTTGGACTGATGTAGAAAAGTTCCAAGTTCACCTGGTTGTACGAGAGAAGAGGTACTGCACTGGACTGTACTGAGGTGTACTGTATAACACTTAACTCTTTGCATCTCTCTCTCTGTCTCTCTCTCTGTCTGTCTGTCTGTCTATCTGTCTGTCTGTCTGTCTGTCTGTCTGTCTCTCTCTCTCTCTCTCTCTCTCTCTCTCTCTCTTCTCTCTCTCTCTCTCTCTCTCTCTCTAGAAGGCAAATTTTCAGACTAGGCTTGGCATGAAATCTTCATCTTTGCGTATTAAATATAATTCATTCATTCAGTCATTCAATCGATCAATCAATCAACCAATCTCTCTCTCTCTCTCTCTCTCTCTCTCTCTCTCTCTCTCTCTCTCTCTCTCTCTCTCTCTCTCTCCCGCCCCCTCCATTAACTCTCTGAGAAGTAGTTGGGGGCACTACCTGAAAAAAGTTCTTTCCGAAATCCACTAAACACTGATATGGTTTCTGGGTTCCTGAATGTGCATACTTAATCTTCAGCATGCGCACATATATGGACGGGGTGGGAGGAGGCTTAGAAATTCAGGCAATGGCAGGTCTGCGTTTGAGGTTGATCAGGGAGATCGTAAAAAAATTCCTCACCCTTTATTCATCATACGCTGCAAGTACAGTGAATGAGCCAAAAAATCATGGCATGACCGTTCTCTTCATGCAACTGGGGGGAAAAAATCACAAAGCAGGACTGCTTTGCTCATGCAACAGACTCTGTACCACTTTCTGACTCCGACTGGTCTGTTGAGACCCGAAGCATCCATCTCTGTCAATTCTGCAAAATGATGTATGTCTCACGGGACATTGCGGATAAATGTGCATGTGGCGTGTTTTTAAGTGGTTCTCTTGTCATTAACTGGTGCAAGACATTCAACTGTGCCAATCCGGCCCGTGCGTAACCAGAAATTAATGTCGAACTGCTCATAAAAGTTGTATTTATATGTATCAACACTGATAAAAACACGGTCCAAAATAATGGCGATAAGAAATTGTATATATATCAATCAAATCCAAACTAAAACCAGGCTGCAAGCAAGAAATGATAGCTCCTGAATTTTACTTACTGGGAAAATCGGTTAAGTTTGATTCGATTCGCATGCTTAAATACATAAGATGGTAACTGTCAGATTTGAAATCATTGCGATTTCGAGGTTGAGAGTGACGCATTTTCAGCGAAACGCATACATTTCTGATATCAAACACGGCACATGGCATTTCACACAGGAACTGTCCAGACCAAGAGAAAAGGGTAGCTCTTGTCTCTGCCAAAGCCTGACCAGTTTACGAACACAACCAGTTAGCGACAGCACGTAGGTTGCTCAACAGACAGACACATGGAGCCCTGCAATACTGCACTGACAAGCACTTTTGAAAGACTGTCCTTTTCCCAGAGTGTAGTTGAGTAGAGGTGATGGTAGAATTGCGTGGCGGATTCCAAAGTTCAAAGAAATGTCAGATTTTTTTCTCCTCTTTTAAAAAAAAAAAAAAATTTCCAGGGTGTGGAAGACTCTCAAGGTCATGTATGTGCACGCTTGCAAGTGTGTACACACGCACACTTACAGACAAATACACATGTAACACAAGTACACACATATCATAAACATGCATACAAAACATGGGCGCAGACACACACACACACACACACACACACACACACACACACACACACACACACACACACACACACACACATACAGAATGTCAAACACACACACACAAAAACGCACGCACGCACGCACACGCATGCATGCAAGCACGCACGCAAACACACACACATGCACACGCACACACACACACACATACATACACACACACACACACACACATATATATATATATATATATATATATATATATATTATATATATATATATATATATATACTCACAGTGTATGCCATACAAAATATGCTGAGTGCAGTCACTGTTCTGTCTTGATCCACTAACGCGTAACGCAGATACACGCTAGTAGACTTTCACAGACGTGGGCCAAAGAGGCTTCTGAAAATATTTGCAAGGTAGCTAGCTGGAGTTTGTTTGTTGTTTGTTTGTGTGTTACTCTGTGTGTATGTGTGTGTGCGTGAGTGAGTGCGTGCGTGCGTGCATGCGTGTGTGTGTGTATGTGTGTGTGTGTGTGTGTGTTCATATATCTGTGTGCAGACGTGTGCGTGCTTTTATATGTAAATGCGCCCTCCCCAAAAACGGCATAGCCTCTGTGTGTGTGTGTGTGTGTGTGTGTGTGTGTGTGTGTGTGTGTGTGTGTGTGTGTGTGTGCGTGTGCGTGCGTGCGTGCGTGCGTGCGTGCGCGCGTGAGTGTGTGTGTGTACATATATCTGTGTGCAGACATGTGCGTGCATTTATATGTAAATGCGCCCTCCCCAAAAACGGCATAACCTTTGCAGTGTCTCTCTCTCTCTCAGTGTAATAACAGATCACACACGGTAAATCATGTCATGAAGATGAAAGAGAGAGAGGCATCGAAACGAGAAACGCAGCCAGAGAAAAGTATAATATAATACCGACACAGAAACCTACAAAAAGCACAGAAACGCATAAACTGGAACAGGAAAGAAAGAATCCGTGCATATAACGGTTCAACAGGGGCACGTATGGTACTTAAGACTGTGTGTTTGCAGGTCTGTCTGTCTGTCTTTGTGTTGTTGCATATCATCTTATGCTTTTATGCATTGATTTTAATATCACGATATAATTGCTTTTAAGGATAGAGACAGGATGCTGAAAAAGGTAGAATATGAGTGTTTATTCTATCATCCACGAAATGGTATTGCCTTGGTTTGCATTGTCTCGTCTTGCATTTCTCTCTCTGTCTCTCTGTCTCTCTCTCTCTCTCTCTCCTCTCTCTCTCTCTCTCTCTCTCAGGGATTTTCCCGCTTGGCTTAATATCAGTGCCGACTCCACTTCCCCCGGAAGTACTTCGAATGTGACTCTAATACGAGGTCCCGTGTGCAAACGCACGCAGAACATTTTGCGCACACAGTAAAACCTGTTCCACCTTTAAGAATAGTAGGCCGTTGTGTGCCGGTGGGAACAGATGACAAAACTTTACAAAATCGCATGCACATGGGAACTAAATGAAAATGCAAGCATATCAGTGTTTGATTATTGCCCTTGAAATACAAATTTAGATTAAAATCTCTCTCTCTCTCTCTCTCTCTCTCTCTCTCTCTCTCTCTCTCTCTCTCTCTCTCTCTCTCTCTCTCTCTAACTCTCACTTCCTCTCTCTCTCTCTCTCTCTCTCTCTCTCTCTCTCTCTCTCTCTCTCTCTCTCTCTTCTCTCTCTCTTTCACTTCCTCTCTTTTCCGTGTGTTGTTCTTCAATTTAACGTCTATTCACAATAAGTGATATTAGACACAAAAAGACAAACAATTCAGAGAAAAGGAACTGTCTAACAACTATAACCATAATACAATGAAGTAATTGAATTGACACATTAAGTAACTGTATAACTAATGTAACTACAACAGAATAAAAGGCATATATATATATATATATATATATATATATATATATAATATATATATATATATAATATATATATAATGAAAATCCATAATACATTCCATGTGAAAAGAAAAGTGGAGAAAAAACAATGTCAAGAACTATGCCATGGTGGGCAGAATGCCTTTGCTTAAAATCAATAAAATGACATATTTACTTGCATTATAATAAATTACTAACACAACTCTCTTTCAACAGCATAGCAATTTCACAGAGCAATTTACAATTATTCAACACTTTCTGCAAAGATCTCTCAGGTATGGTGGGAAGGTACTTTTTTAACACTTGACATTCCAAAAGAATATGAAAGTTTGAGATTGCCCCACCACACACACAATGCACATTTCTGGAAAATTTTGTATGGAACGCATTTAACTTCAATCTATTAATAAGACTTATGACTGGCCTTTGGCGGGATATATCTAACCCGTAACGAGAAGAGAGAAAGAAATTTAATTCAAAAATAGAACAGCTACCATAGGAATACCCCGCATCTTCTTGTTTTTTCCTTACATGTTTCCAGCAAGCACTTTCCAACAAGTTATAATTCTCATGAACTGACATTGGTACATTCAAGATAGCAGCAGAGTCTGAATGAGCTGCTGCATTTTTAGCTGCTCTGTCAACCTTTTCATTATAAAAAATATTGCAATGAGATGGTACCCAGCAAAAGGTGACACTAGTGCCTCTTAAGATGAGAAAGTGTATAAGATGATTTATTTCAGTTATAAGATCTTGTTTAATATTAGACCCCGAGTTTTTAAGAGATTGTAACACAGA
>CM060342.1:9302246-9322246 GCA_030674155.1 Stramonita haemastoma | reverse complement strand
TCTCTTCTCTCTCTCTCTCTCTCTCTCTGTTTCTCATTTCAGTGTCTCCCACTGACTCAGAAATTGTACTATCACTTGCTTTCTGTCCTGATCTCTGTTTCCTTCTGTATGTCTTTTCTCTGTCTTCAGAGACAGAAAACCGAGGCAAAGGGACAAACACACAGAAAAAACAGACCGAGAGAGAGAGAGCGAGGGGGGGGGGGGGGGGGTACGAAATGTGTTGACACAGAGACGGTGAGAAGAAACAGAGTGAGATGAGAGCAGAAAAGAAAGAAGAAGGAAGAGTGGACTACAGCAACCAGACAGCAACCAGAGAGAGAGAGGAGAGAGGGGGGGGGGGGAGAGAGAGAGGCGGGGGGGGGGGAGGGGGAGATAATTTGCCTCTGCAAGACAAATTCTTTTTATTCGAGGATGATGAATAAACACTCAGAGAAGAAGAGAAAGAAAGAAACAAACAAACAACAAACAAACAAAGAAAAAAGAAAGAAGAAAAAAAGAGAAAGAAAAGAAAAATATACTGACGGGACCAAGGTTGATAGACATTTCAGACAGCAGACGGGCCCACAGAAAAAGGGGAGAAAGGAGACAAAGACAGAGTTCTGTTTAGTTCCTGTCAGGACCGGGGAGAGAAAGATAGGGGGCTCCATATATAGACCCGGGGCCCTTCTGCCTTTCCCTTTGCCCCCGTGTAAAAACGCAGCTTTGAAAGGGGGGGGTTTACAGCATATGCATTTTTCTTTCTGTGTCCTTGGCGCTTTGTTTGTGTGTGGGGGTGTGTGTGTTTTTGTGTGTGTTTGTGTGTTTGGGGGTTTTGTGGGTGTTGGGGGGGGTTTTTTTGGGGGGGGTTTTTGGGGTTTTGTGTGGCGGAAAGGGGGGTAACCCCCACCCCCGGTTGCTCCCCCCCCCCCCCCCCCCCCCTATACCCCCCTTTTCTTTTTTTTTTTTTTCCCCTTTTTCTCCCCCCCCCCCTCTCTTCCTCTCTCCCTCCCTCCCCCTTCTTTTTTTTTAATTTTTTCTCTGTCACTGACCTTCCCTGAACCCATATTTCCCCCCTTTTTAAAAAAAAATAAACCACAAAGACAGACGACGACAGCCCGACAGAAAAGAAAGGGGGAATTTGGGCCCCACAAAAAGACAGTTTACAGACAGACACAGAAACGGGAGAGACTGAAAAAAAAACAGAAAATAGACAAAGGGGAAAAAGAGGGGACAGAGAGAAGACGCCATACACAACAGACACACAGCTACAGAGAAAAAAAGAAAGACAATAGAGAGAAAGAGAGAGATTGGGGGGGGGGGGGGGGGGGGAGGGGGGGGGAAAAGAAAGATGAAGGAAGAGAGTTTGAAGTGGATGAGAGGAGATTAGTAGGGATAATGGGGGGTCCCCCCCCCACCTTCCGTCTCTGTCTATCTGTCTGTCTTTACTCTTTTCTTCTTTTATTTCAGGATAGTGGGAAAAAGCCTTTATATGCTTTTTTTAAATTAGTTCCCCTTGGCACGCAGTTTTTTTAAGTTTTTTCATCGTTCCCCCGCACACAATGGCCTACTCTTCTGAAAAAACGGGAACGGATTTTAACGTTTTTTGCCAAGAAAGATTTTTCGTGCGTTCGCACCGGGACCACTTTGGCCGTCCGTCGTCCGTCCGTCCCTCCTCTCTCTCTCTCTCTCTCTCTTTTCTCTCTCTCTCCTTCTCTCTCTCTCTCTCTCTCTCTCTCTCTCTGTCCTTTTTCTCTCTGTGTGTTGTCTCCTCTCTCTCAATAAAAATTTTCAAGTTTTCCTCTCCTCGCTGTTTCCCTTATAAAAGGTGCAACTACATACAGATACGGAAGCAAAAGGTTTTTGATCAACTCTGCCGTCGTTCCCCTTGTATCAACAAGGGCCTGGCCAACTACAAAATTTTTTAAATAAAGGCGGTCACACCGTCATGGGAAAAAAAAAGCCACATCAACAGCACTTGGGGAAAAGAATAAAAACCAAACCCAGATTTCCTTTTAAAAAGATCTCGTTTTTATTGGGCTAGACATCCCCATCTTTCAGCCCAGAAGGCCTGGTTCTGCCAGGGAAAATGGGGGGTCTTTAGGGAAGTCTGCTGTTAAAGCTTTTTATCTGGAACAATCTCGACAAATCAGAAAAAAAAAGGTTTTTACAATATCCTTGCTTACTTACCTACTCGCTTATTATTTACTTTCTTGCCTCTTCTTTACTTTTCCCCACTCAATTTTCTACTTACCTATTCCTTATTCATTTACCACTTACTCATTTGTTGGGCCAATGACTCATTTACTGACTGATTTCTTACTTATTCATTAGGAAGTAAAACAGGCAGCACTACGACCGTATGGCTGTTTCGGCCAAGCTTTCGGGTTTAACCCACACCTGTTGAGAAGTGTTTGCCAATATGTGGTGGGAAACTCGGGGGCGATGTGCGAGTCATTTTTTGTGAGTCAGCATTCTTCTCTCACTACTGGCTTAGGGTTTGGAGGGCTTTATCTGGGGGGCAGGGGAGGATCAAGATTTGTTTATTATTTGTTAATTTCTGGTATTATGGAGTGAGTGGAAATTTAAATTGATTCCACCCCTTGGGCCCGGACAGCTTGGGGAGGAGGAGGGGGGGGGGGAGTATTGCATAGAGCATATTTAATTTTTCCGAAAAAAAGGACGGGAATTTTTTTTATTACAAAAAAAATAAATAAAAGTAGTTTCTGCAACGCATGTTTTCTGTTCAGAATTATTTGGAAGAGGTTTTGGGGTTGTTTTTTTTTGTTCTCGGTTTCAGGGCCCAGGTTCACTCATGGTGAGATTTACGTAAGCGACTGTTTTTACCCCCCACTAAGGCAGCTGCATTCAACATTGGGATATAGCAGTATTGATATGCGGAGTTGGCCCCTCTGCGTTGAATCGTACACAAAAGGACTAAAAGATTCCTGGTCAATTTCTACATTAATACCCCCTCAGCGTGAATTTTTACCGAAAGATTCGGGTTTAAATTTTCCCTTTATTAAAATTACTGTTGTTCTGGAGGTCAGGAAAAAAATACCTCATATATACTGTTGCTTGTTGTTTTCTGAAAAAAATTTAAAACTGTTTAAACCAAATACCTCTTTCCCTTTCCTCAACTCAAAAGGGTGGCCTATTTTGATGAACTGAATTCAGAGACCCTAAGAATTCAAAAAAGAAAAGTGTGGAAAACCCTAGTCCTCCTAAGTATCTAAAAAAAAAATTGGTGAAGGGCGGAGGGGGAGGGGCGTAGCCTCAGGGTTAGAGCTTTACACTCGCCAATTCAGTTTTGAGATTGACCCCGGGTTCGCAGCCACCACTGAGATGCCCGTTTCAAGGGGACTTTTTCCCCCTCGAGCCAACATCACGATTTCTGACTCTGCTCCCCCAAAAAGTCCTTCGAATGTGATTTATAAATCATTTTGCCTTTCGACGGGAGCAGGCCCTTGCGTGCCGTAAGATGGGTGACTTTTTTTAAAACGTATGCTTTTATTTGGTGTCTTGTTTAGACAAAGTCCTAAATTTCGGAAGCTGCTACCTTGATGGTGAGGGGAAAAAAGGCTACGCAAATGTCTCACCATTATTAACCTCAGAGCTCTACCCAAGGACCTACAAAAAAAAAGACAAACACTATCAATCAGTTACATAAACGTTCAAAAAACTTACAAACAAAGAAATCCCACCCCCCCACCCTACCCCTTAACCAAATACAGCAAACCCTTGCACAAAGTCGGTCCACCTTCCACTCCCAAAAACCATACACCAAGTATTCGGGTATCCACCCCCCCCCATCTCCCACCCCCCCACTCCCCCATCTCCCCCCCTCTGAAATCCATTTCTTGATCCCCCTGCCCAAAATCACCCCTGAACATTTGAAAAGGACTTACGGGGAAGTAATTCCTCGCAGACCGGCCCTTGCGAAGTCCGCAAAGAATATGGGATTGCTGGTAGTGGCCCCTGGTTTACCCTTTGGCCCATTCAACAGCTTTTTTGACCACTGATGGCTCGCCTCAAAACCAAGGGTTCTAGGTCAATACAGGTGCACGGAAACACACGAGGAATATGGAGAGAAAGCAAGGGGTTTTTGGGGGGTTGTGTGTGTGTGTGCGTGTGTGTGTGTGTGTGTGTGTATGTGTGCGTGCGTGCGTGCGTGGTGCGTGGTGCGTGAGCGCGTGTGGAGGGGTTTGGAATAAGTGGTGGAAAGGTATTTAATTTTTCGCGTTTGGGGTTTGCTGCAGGGCAATAATGTGTGCAAAACGATTGAGCATAGAGTCACGTTTTTGGTGAGTCGGAAATGAGGCCCACGGGCAAGTGTTGGGAAAGTGTCTGAGAGAAAAGAGAAAGAGACAGAAGACAGAAAAGACAGACAGACAGAAGGGGAAGGAAGGGTGAGAGAGAGGAGAGACATTAGCTGGATTTACTGATTGATTGAAAACCTGGAAGAGATGCGTACAAAACATAAGGTGTTTCTTTTCATCGTGACCTGAATAGCTTAGGACTTATGACCCGTTTTGGCAAAAGGAACAAAGAAATAGACATGCAGAGACAGTGACAGACTTTTCAATGAGACATAGACAACCAGACAGACAAAGAAGTATTATGGGATTGATTTGGATTTGATTTCTTCTTTTATATCGAGGGGTTATTTGGGAAAAAGCACACCCTTTTTCACACTTATTTATATGTGCCCCGTGTGTGTGTGCTTTGGTGTGTGTTGTGTATGTATGTGTGGGGCGCGGGGCGTGTGTTGTGTGCGTCTCTCCCCTTTTCTCTCTCTCTCTCTCTCTCTCTCTCTCTCTCTCTCTCTCTCATCTGTATCTCCCAAAAAATTGGTATGAGAGTAGGGCAAAAACCACAGGTGCAGTGGTTTTTTTACAGCAGGTGTGTGTGGGGCGTGGTGTGTGCGTGCGTGCGTGCGTTGGTGCGTGCGTGCGTGCGTGTGGTGGGTGTGTGTTCCTTGCACATGATGCCCCAACAGCTAAAGTCGGGGACGTACAAATCTGTACCATGGAACAACAGGGGGGGAGGGGGGAGGGAAACTAAGTAATGGTAGCACATTACATCGGGGGCAATTAAACACACACCCACACACACGCGCGCGCGCGCCCCCACACGCTACACACACCACGCACGCACGCGCGCGCGCGCACACACACACACACCCATTTTAATATATATATAATATTATATATATATATATATTCTCTCTCTCTCTCTCTCCTCTCCTTCTCTCTCCTCTCTCTCTCTCTCTCCTGTGAAACACAAAATTATCTGCTTGTTTGCCTGACTTCCCCCGAAAGATCTCTAGAACAAAAGCAGCGCACCCAATGTGGTGTGTGGTGTGTTTTTTTGGTTGTGGGGATGTGTGTGGTTTGTGTGTGTGTGTGTGTGTGTGTGTGTGTCTGTCTGTCTTGTCTGTCTGTCTGTATGTCTGTCTGTCTATTCTGTCTGTCTGTCTGTCGGGTGGGTCGGTGGGTTCGGGGGTTGGTGGTTCGGTCGGTTGCATTGGTTGTCTGAGTTGCTTCTGTTTGTGTATCTGTTTGCTTGTGTGTGGGGTTTTGTGGGTCGTCGTGTGTTTGTGTGTGTGGCTTGTGTGTGTGTGTGTTTGTCTGTCTGTTGTTTTAAAAAAAAAACCAACTAAAGCCTCTTCCCAATACCTCTTGACAATACATAATGTATCAAGTATTGTATTCTTTAAAAAAAAAAAAAAAAAAAAAAAGTCTTTTCTAAATTTACTGATTTCCAGTGGGGGTTTTATTTTAAGCTGTTGAATATACTATTGGATGATTTTCTGACACACCGGGAATGAAGCTTCAGTGTATTTTAAAACAAATCATAACTGATTATGATTGTGCTATTCGGGGGGAATATGTCTGGGCAGGAAAAAAAAGTTGCGTTTTCCAAAAAGCAAATGCATACAAAAAGGGTGTTTGAATAGTGAGTTAAAGCGCTTTGATTTGTTTTTGCAAGATGCGCTATATAAATTCCATTTTTGGGATGATGATGATGATGATGAGGAGGAGAGGAGGAGGAGGATAATGTGTTAATGATGATAAATGATTTTTAATAATTTCTTGAACAAGGGACTCTTTGCCATGTCAGAATTTCCCTTCTAACAAGATTTTCCCAAAAATCCCCATGTTTAATCTAAAGAAAACAGGGACAACAGCCAGCTAGCAGAGAGAACAACAGAAAGCTTCCAGCTATTTTCACCACCATAAACAGAGTTTGCGTGACATAAGGGGCCCTGCTTCAACGCGTTCTGCGCTCCGACAAAGAGAAGTTTTCATTGATGATTTCCTCCTCTCTCTCTCTCTCCTTCTCTCTCTCTACTCTCTCTCTCCTCTCTCTCCTCTTCTCTCCTCTCTCTGTGTGGGTGTGGGTGTGGGTGTGGGTGTGGGTGGGGGTTTGGTGTGTTAGACTCTGTATCTGTCTTTTTTTTTTCTTTATATCGAGGATAAGGGAAATTTCAGAAATATATGCTTTTTACCCCCAGTCCCCGGTGAAATATCCCATTTTTTGAAAAAATGTATCTGTTCCCGGGCACATGGTATATTTACGAAAAGGGAACGGGATTTAACGTGTGCGCAAGATGTTCTGCGTGCCTTCACAAAAGGGGGCCTCGGTTTATTGTCTAATACGAAAGACTTTTGGGAGGAAGTAGAGTCAGCACTATGTTAATTAGAGGAAAAATCCCCTCGACCGGGAATCGAGGCGGGTCGTCAAATTCCCCGAGGGGAAATGTTCTGACCACTAGGCTATACCCCGACCCCGATTATTTTTTTTGATTATTTTGTGTGTCGGACTTTCTTTTTTTCCCTTTCTGTATGTGTGTGCGTGTGCATGCGTGCGTGCGTTTGGGGGTGAAGTGGCGTTTGTGCATGCGTCTTAACCCAATTCCCGTTCATGTATAAAAGAAAAATCTGACTGATTTTTGTTTTAAGAATGGACTATCTCAAAACAACAAAGGAGGCTACAGTATGGAATGAACAAGAAATTTTTAGTGCTGTTCAGCTCTCAAGAAGCTCTCATCGACGTATTACTACATAAAGTTCAGAATAGTTTTGGTCTTTTTTCCCCCTACGGGGGGTCTTAACGATTGACTGATCATGCAGACAACAACGATCAGGTTTTTTTTTTTAATCTCCCCCGTGCATTTTTCTCAAAATGTCGTTTTGCTTCGTCTAATAAGATAAAAGGCTTGAGCCCCCTTTTCGAGACTTTTACCTAACGATTCAATTTTGGCTAAAAAGGGCATAATTATCCCGCTGGAAGAGATTTGAAGTTATAGTCTGCGTTTTTATCAGAACTCGTTTGATATGTTTTGAAAAGAAATATTGTAACCAAAAAAAAACACCCAAATACGGAAACTCTGTAAATAAAAAGAATAAGGGGGATTGAGAGAGTATGGGGGTGAGAGAGGGAGAGGGGAGAGAGAGGAGCGAGAGAGTGAGAGAGAGAGGAGAGAGAGTAAATGAACTAATTAATTAATTGAATTTTTTTCAGAGGGGTATCAGAATAAGTACAATCACTTTTTTTTAATCCCTCCCTCTAAAACATTCAAAACAAACTTAAATGAGAAATTAACATAAAAAATAAGGATAAACTCCCCAAAAAGATGAAAAATTTCACAACTGGATGGATAGATTAAAAAATATGTGGGAGAGGCAGAGAGAGAGAGAGAGAAGAGAGGAGAGGAGGAGAAAAGAGAGAGAGAGAGAGGAGAGAGAGAGAGGGGCAGAGGAAATAGGGGAGAACAGACAGGGCAGACAGACAGACCGACAGGCCCGCAGGGCAGGGGAAAACAACAGAGACAAGGAAAGGGATGGAGAAAAGAGAGACAAAAGAAACACACACAGAGAGGGGGGCAGAGGAAAAACCCGAGAGAGTCTGAGAGAGAGAGAACAGAGACAGAGACAGACAGACAGGGCAGACAGGGCAGAAAAAGACGCAAAGAAAGAGAGAGAGGGAGGGGGGGAGGGGGGAGAGGGGGGACAGAGACAGAGACAGAACACAAACGCCTTTAAAAACAGCAAATACGCGACAGAGAAAAAAAAAACTATATAAAGAGTAAAAAACCCAAAGGGGGAGAACCCAAAGGCCTGTGATACCCTAGAAAATGTACTACTCTCTGCAAGGTAAACCCCTTCTTCAAAACAAACAATAGTGTTATGTTTTACATACCAAAGTTTTACAATCCCATTAAATCAATGCTTGAAGGTTTGGGTTTCCCTCATTCACGATCGTATGGCGATGAAAACAGACGATAAATCAGTAAACAAAATACAAAACAAAGACTATGCAAAGCAAATCCGTGAATGGAACTGACCCATATTAGATTAGATTAATCAAATGCAGCAGAACCTTGAAAAGGAAAAACAAATACAGTTTCGGCCAAAACGGCCACTCCCAATGGTTTTTATTAATACGCCCATAATTCAATCTATAATGGATACGGAATTTAATCGATTTAAACCCTTAAAAATAACAACATAGAGATTTCTAACACTTTTAAACCCACAAATAAAATCCCTTGTAAATGCCCAAGATAAAATGTTAAACAACATAATCAAATCTTATCAGACAAACATAGAATACTTCTACCCCCACATGATTAAAATCCCTCTAATGACAACAAGAGTTTTCTAACACACATAACTGAATCCCCACTAATGTAAAAAGTATTAAAGCAGCATAATTTAGAACTAGGTTTTTTAAAAAAAAAAAAAAAAAAAAAAAAAAAGGGCAACAAACATTGCACACATCCTGCTGCTTTTATGTGAAGCTCATCAAGATACGATTATTCCAAAAAGTCGGTGTGACCTGCATGTACCTACCAGCAAGGACAGATAAGCAAACCCACCCCCCAAACAGTGCTTTCGAGATGTGCTACTGTTGACACAATCGACCGACAAGAAACTGCAGAAATCCTTACGTGATGCTGTGTGGGAAAGATTAACTGAAATTAAGGGCTGGGGGGAAGGCTTGATTTGTAAAGAACGCGCGTGCGCGCGCCCCGCGCGTGTGCACACACAAAAAATCACCACGCAAAAAACCACACGGGGACGGGATGCATTTAAAAAAACTGATACACACGTGGATTTTGACGTAAAAAGCACAAGAGGGCTGTTTCCCCATTATCCTGATATAAAAGAATTTAAAACAAATATAAAAAAATAAATAAAATAAATAAATACCACAACACACACACACACACACACACCACACACCACCACACAACACACACACACCACACACACACCAAACACACTTGCCCACCCCAAACCCAAACAAACCAACAAAAAAACCCTCGTTCCTAAAAACCGCATTGTTCGCCCCACCAAAAAAATCCCCCCATTAAAACCCAAAAATCTTTTCGCAAAGAAAATTTAATGAGAGGGAAACTTGGATTTCAAATCATTTTGGTCTTTTTTTCCAGGCTTTGAATTCTTCAAAAAAAAGCAAGACACATTAAGAAATCTGTCTAAAAGAACGGCACTGTTACATTTTATGTGGTGCAGAACAAAGCCCTGGTGTATCTGTTGACTGTTTTCGTCATTTTTTGCTTCTCCTAGCATTTCTGATGTGAAAAAAGATGACAAATGATATGAAAAGGGGTTTTCGAAAACTTGGCCAACTTCGAGTCGTCAGACCCATTTCGCTTTTTCTTGTACTTTTTTTGTGTGGGGTTTGTTTGTTTTATATTGTTGTTTGCTTTTTTTTTTTTTTTTTTTTTCTTTTTTTTTGGGGGGGGGGGGGGGGGGTTTAAAAAATTTTTTTTTTTTTTATCTTTTTAAAGAAAAGAATTTCGTATTTATTTTTGCAGATATTTTCTGTACTTTTTATTTAAAAAAATAAATATTAATTTATTTGCAAGAATATTTTCCGTAAATGTTCTTTATTTACGTACGGAAAAAATAACCCCTATACTATACTGTCTATGTTTCCCCAGATTTTTTTTTTTCCTTTTGTTTCATTTGGAAATGGATTTTTCATTTTTTATGTCTTTTAAAATTTTTGGTAATTTTTTTTTTTATGGCAGAGGGGGGGGGGGGAGGGGGGGAAAGGGGGTTGTTGTTTGATGACATCATAAGTTTGATTGTTTTTTTTCTGCTCGAGCATGCAAACACTTCACTCCCCAGAAAGCATTTGACAAAACGCATATCCCCACGCATGAGCGCGCGCGCATTTAAATGTGCAAACGGGTTTGTGACGAACAGACAAAAAGTTTGCTGTAGCTGGTTTTACTTCAATATTCATTTATCAATGATTTCACTAGTTGTTGGACAATAAGTTCTTTGTTCGTTCTTGCAAGCCAAGACAAAAAACCCGTTCGACTGGGTCTTTAACACAAAATTTCTAATGCTTTGATGCTTTTGTCCCTTGTTTTGAACAAAAAGTGTCATTAAAAATGCTTTTTTTTACTAGCAAAAACAATCACGAAAATCGGTTTTTTTTTAAAAGATCTAAAAAGCTTAGCAAAATTTTTATGTCCTTATTTTCATTATGGGAACAAATAAAATAAAAGGAAGGACCCGACTTTGGGGGAGATCTACAAAATCCAAGGTTCAGATCAGCAAATTTGCATTGTTCCTTGGGGATACAAAACGGGGCTCGACCTTTGTTCGTTGTGTGACTGGTTTTTTTGTTGTGTTTTTTTGGGGGGGGGGTTTGGGTTTTTTTTTAAACTTTTTTTTTTTGTCTTTGAGAAACTTTGTGTTCACTTGCCACGTGAAGTATCCCTTTGGAAACCGTGAGTGATTTTCCCTTTTTTAAAAAATTTAAAATGGCATTTCAGGATGGTTTTTTTGCTTCGGATTTTTTTTGCTTTTTTTTGTTTGTTTTGCCGAAGACTCTTTCAGTACAGGGATGCTGTCCCCTTTGGATGAATGCTATTTATTCATCTTAGTCTTCTTTTTTGGTTTGTTTTTTTGGGGGGGAGGGGGGGTGGGGCTTTTTTTCATATTTACTTAATGTCCATTTTTTAAAACACGCTGAAAACGAATATTCTCCTTTTCCTCCCTCTCTCATCTCTCTCCCTCCCCTCTCTCTCCCTCTCCTCTGGGCCTTTTTTTAAAAAAAACTCTCCACAAATACTTTCCTCTTCCCTCCTCTCTTTTCCCCCTTTTCTCTCTCTCTCTTCCTCTCTTTAAAAAACGCAACCTAAATGAAACTCCTCTCTCTCCCCTTTTTCCCCCCCTTCTCTTCTCCCTCTCTTTTTTTTCCTTTTCTTTCTAAAGCGCACAACAATTCCACCACTGGTGCCATCTTTTAATGTTTTCTCCTCCCACTCACTTCCTTAACTTCCTTTACAATTTCCACTTTTACTAGTATAATATCACTGAGAGTGAACAGATGTTAAATTGAAGACAACAACAACTGGGATTGTCAGATTTGAAATCGTTTGACCTGCGATTTGCAGTCAGTGCATAAGCAGCCCACCTAACCCGATGAAGGAACGGAGATGGTAGGTAACCTTCCAGATGTAGGGAATTTCCAGACCTAGGGAGGAGTTCTTATCCCCACTGCGCACGTCCAACATTCCGATAACCGATAACCGCTTTAAGACACAACACCCGCCCTCTATCAGTCTCTAGCGGCTGCCCTTGTTTGTCAACAACTCGCCGGGCGCTACAGTTCGCGCCGGCAGTTCGGATGTTTCTATCTTATCGGTAAATATAATGGTGGGATAGTCTGTAGTCAGTTATGTCTGCAGGCTCAGTTTGTGTGCAGTTGTTTAAACTCTCTTCGTAACATACTCTAATTAACGAAGTCTTAGGGGATGGGGGAATGGGTGAGGGTGGCTGAGGATATGTCATGGAAGTTAGTTCTGTAACAGTTTAGGACTGCTGGAGAGTAGTCAAAGTACGAAAATGGACAAATAAACCACTGACCATCCGTGTGGTTGTGTGTGTGTGTGTGTGTGTGTGTGGTTGTGTGTGTGTGGTGTGCGTGCGTGCGTGCGTGCGTGCGTGCGTGCGTGCGTGCGTGCGTGTGTGTGTCTGATGTGTGTCTGTGTGTGTGTGTGTGACGGTGTGTGTGTATGTGGTGAGAGTGTGTGTGTGTGTGTGTGTGTGTGTGTGTGTGTGTGTGTGTGTGTGTGTGTGTGTGTGTGTGTGTGTGTGTGTGTGTGTCAATCAATCAAATTTTTATTTCCAGATGGTACATTGAGTAAGCATCGATTCGCTTTTTTCCATCAAGCCATCTGTGGTGTGTGTGTGTGTGTGTGTGTGTGTGTGTGTGTGTGTGTGTGTGTGTGTGTGTTGTATGTGTGTGAGTGTAGGTGCACGCGCATTCCTTCAGGCACACTGCAGTGGACCTCGCTATCTTCCCGCAGTTTCTGGTTACTGCTCCTAAATGTAAACACTACTGCCTGAAGGTACTTGCTCTTCCCTGCAGTCCGTGTATCTGGTATTTATCTTACCCCTGGACTAGGATGGGTTGTTAATAAGGTGTGTGTCTGCAAGGCCACAGTTAAGCTTTCCTTTTATTTCTTAACAATTGTTGTTGCTGTTTTTTTTATTTCATTTCATATATCAAACTACACTGCACTGACTTACCCATACATAAATGCAAGACATTGTCAGTGAAATAGATTATTTCAATGTGTGTGTGTGTGCGTGCGTGCGTGCGTGCGAGTGTGCGTGCGTGCGAGTGTGCGTGCGTGCGAGCGAGCGTGCGACTTACAACTCACACTGCTGGGTACAAATTTCCTATACATCTGATTTTTTATATTTTATTTTAGTAGACACACCGCCCCCCCCCCCCCCCCAACCCCCCCTTCCTTCTTTTCGGTTTTTTTTTCTTTCTGTTGTCTTTTTTTGTTTACTTTTTGTTTGTTTGTTTGTGTGTGTGTGTGTGTGTGTGTGTGTGTGTGTGTGTGTGTGTGTGTGTGTGTGTGTGTGTGTGTGTGTGTGTGTGTGTGTGTGTGTCATGTGGTACTCTTGGCTACTAACTACTAAAAAAAATGCACAATGTTGTATTATATATAACTGAATGAATTGTAAACCCCTCCCCAGAAACCGATAATATCCAACTTTCTCATGAACACCCGGCAGTGATCATCTTTAACTTTGTCATGACGACCTGGCAACCATCTGTGTTGTGTTGTCTAGCATTGCTAATCGTATTCATTTCATGTCTTTGGTGCTACATTGTTCTGAGCTCATAAAATTTTGTTTAAACCAGCCAACTGTGTCCCTAACCCACCCACCCCCCTCCACCCCTAAGACGAAGACACTGCTCCTTTCTTGTACCTCTCCAAACGTTGTAAAGTATGCACAGACATTATTCCCTAGATCAGGTTGTACATCTCTTTTGTTTATCATACCTTGAAATGTTTCTCTAATCATAGGTAAAGGTAAAGGTGTCCAATAATCTGTCTCATCGTAGGGAGCAAGGTGTTAGACATCAGATTCTCTAGGGGCCAGCATGTTGAGGGCGGTGCCCATCTCCTCTCCCTCGCTGCTTTACCTTCCCTGAGCCTAAAGAGAGCAGGTACCCATTTACAGCTGGGTGAACTGGGGGGACTGTATTGAAGACAAGGCGCGCAAACGGTCACCCATCCAATTGGTAACCACACTTGACGCTGCTTAACATTGGCTGGGGGAAAGCGAGCGCTCTGACCACTGAGCTATCCCGTCCCCATAATACCTTAAATAAATTTTATGCGAATAATTCATAGTACTACTGAACAGGACGCTATAGAAGATACTACCTCCCTTGGTATGGACGCTAAAGTTGGAGTGTGGCCCCAGTTAAGCTGCGTGTCTGGAATTCCAAAGACTATACTGTTTAGACTTAAGGTATAAACTGCGGAAGCCAGATGGATGGCTGGGTCGGTGGCATGTTTAGATGATCGCAGACTCGGACAAACAAAGGCTGATGAAACTTGAAGGACGAGAGTAACAATGAGAGAGCGAGAGAAAGAGCGAGAGACAGACCGAGACAGGGACAGGGACAGACAGACAGACAGACAAAGACAGAGAGAAAGACAGAGACAGACACAGACAGGCAGACACAGAGAGACAGACGGACGGAGACAGAGAGGAGCAGGAAAGTGAATGTGGTGGGGATGGGGATTAGGTGTTGTTGAGGTGGTGGCGGTGGTCATGGCTGTGTGTATGTGTATGTGTGCGTGCGCGCGCGTGCGTGCGTGTGTGCGTTCTCTCTGTCCCTGCGTGCGTGCGCACGTACAAGTATGTGTGTGTGTGTGCACGTACGCACGACTGCACACGTGCACACTTGCGCCCCTGTGTGTGTGTGTGTCTGTCCGTCTGTTCCACGCACCCAACTGTGCCCTCCATCTAGCTAGCTCACCTCTGAGACTGCCACATTAAAACTAAACACGTAAAGGTAACGGTGAGTACGTGTCCCACATAATGCAACATAGTTGAGGGTTTTTCAAGTCAGTGTTCCTATCTTCTCGGACCTGTCATACAACGGCTTGATGAAGCACAGAAGCACACACTTGTGATACAGGAAACCACTTCACATTACAGTCAAGTCGGGTACATTGGAAAATTGGAAGTCAGATCAAACTAGTTATTTTCTGAGGTGCCCCCCACCCAAAAAATAAAATAAATAAATAAATAAATAAATAAAAGGATCACGAGCAGAAAGTAAACATGAGAGAGAGAGGGAGAGAGAGAGAGAGAGAGAGAGAGAGAGAGAGAGAGAGAGAGAGAGAGAGAGAGAGAGAGGGAGAGGGAGAGGGAGGTAGGGAGGTAGGGAGGGTGACAGAAAGACAGACAGAAACACAAACAGACACACAAACACACAGACACAGACACACACACACACACACACACACACACACACACACAAACAAACAAACAAACAAACAAACACAGATAGACAGACAGACAGACAGACAGACAGACAGACAGGCAGACAGAGACAAAGACTGAGAGAGAACGAAACAGAATCAGAGAGAAAAGCACATGAGAACACACAGACAGCCAAAGACAGAGAGACAAGAGTGAGTTAATTATGCTATGAGAACAAAAAACAAAAACACAAAAAACTGGCAATATTTGTATAAACACTAGGAGGGGGTATGACTAAGTGCACAGATATGTAATCTAATAAGAAGAATATGTAGTCTATGTTGTGTATTAATAAAAGCACTCAAGTCTCGCCATCTTTCATTTATTATCTCAGCATGACTGCTGGGGTATGATAGATAGTAATTGTCGAAATAATGCGAAACACTAATGGTATAAGTTTACCCACATAACACCGACATTATTACATGTGCATGGTTCCAAATGCACGTTTGTTGCATTTCCCATAGAGTGTTATTTGGTTGCTGACTCGTAAATCACACACCACGCACGTACACACACGTATGCACGCACCTACGTATACACACACACACCTGCACACATGTACGCACGCACACACACGCAGGCATAAGTGCGCGCTAACCCATGCACACACACGCACACGCACACACACACACACACACACACACCACACACACACACACACACACGGCAATTTTGAGAAATCAAGCATCACGCAAAGGTAGGACGGATTTCAAATACCCAACAGTGCCAGCAGACGATGGAAGTGGCAAGAAGGAGATCAGCAGGCTGAAAACAGCTGGAGGAGGACCACAGTGACTGGAGGGCTCTGTGACAAGACAACTCCATCCCAAGTGAAAGGAAGAGTGTACTCCACTGTTTCAGACCAGCAATGCGTTACAGTTAGAAAACACTTACCCTCACAAAAGAATGATTTCTGACATGCCTGAGATGATGAAAATGCTGCGATGCTCCAAGGAAGAGTGACTCTTTGTTACACAGGGTGAGAAATAAAAAAAATCTGGAAAGACACGACCTTGGTGGTCAATGACAAGCGTGGCAGGCTTCGATGGGTTGGACATGTTCCGAGGAGAGAAGATGACCAGTATGTGGGCAAGAAAGCGATGACCATGAAGAGTGTTGGAACAAAAGGGAGAGGAAAGCCAAGGATCAGATGGAAAGACAGTATTGATGGAGATATGAGAGAGCGAGGTGTCCAACCAAGAGACACAGAATTGAGATTTGAGTCGAGGAGAAAGAAAGATTCACGCCTGCAACCCTGAATAGATCGGGAATAAAGTCAGTAGAAGAATAACATAACCGAAGAATCTGACTTAGGGGCGGGTGGGGGGGTTGTTGTTGTTGGTTGTGGTTGAGTTAGGGGAGGGGGATTTTTTGGTGGTTTTTTTTTTGGGGGGGTTCTTTGCTTTTTTTCGTTATCGTTATTTCATTTCCAGGTTTTCATCCCGTTTCATGCGGTACAGTGTTTGACATAGCCGAGCAATGCAAATGAAGACTGTGTCCACCTGGGCGGTCTACTCAGACTAGAAAAATGTGACCCTGTCATCATGACACTGAGAATGTCAAAACATTTAATCACACCACCATATATAACATCACTCTCAGGAAACCATGCCGGCCCGGGCAGTCAGATCAGGATCACAACGCTCTAACCACTAGGCTATGCCCCCCCTCTCCCCCCCCCCATCCAAGTCTTTGAGGGTTGTTTGTCAGTGATTTCAACAACAAAAAATCCAGGAGTAGGTACTCATCTCGTTTCATGCGGAAAGGTGTTTGACACAACCTTGCAAATCCGAATTTTGAAGACTGTTTCTACCTGGGCGGTCTCATCATAGGCCTACGAGAAAGATGTCGCCTTGTCAGTAGTAGCGGCTGTCATCATGCCAGTGTCTCTCACTCCGCATTTTCGCCACATGTCACCCCCAGGACACGCTCTAAAGACCATGCCTCAAGCTGTTAGCTTGTTCGTGCTCACACTGTTTCTGTATATTATAACCATTTCTGAACAAACATCTCCAAACAAACGCTTCACAAACCAACTGAAGAAGCAGGTGTCATTGGCAGGAATCCAGCACCAGACAATGCAACAGGCATTGCTTGATCGAAAGAAAAGAAAAACAAAAACAAGCGGCACTGTTCCATCAAAGGATGCAACAGAAAAGTTTGAATTTCAGAGAGGCGAAGCAGCAAAGGAGAAACTAAAGAGGCGGAAAGACAGATTACACGATCAACCAACTATTAACAGTTCCAATTCCTTCCTTCATCTGCCCAGTGCTTGTCCTTTGGATGAAGTGATAAAAACAGAGGCCCTCTGTCATATAACAAATAGTAACCACACATAAAAGAACCCACGGCAATACGCTAGTTATCTCTACCAAAATCCTGTAGAGAAAAAATACTGACTAACCGAAACGAAAACATCCATATGTGAATTTTTTTGGGGGGAAAGACAAACAAAACCCTGAACAATTTTTTTTAATGGAGGGCGATATTCATGGGACCACGTGATCCCCATTGAGAGATAACTCAAAATGCACGCGGGGACCTAATGTTCCTGTTGTTTTTTCTAAAAGCACATGACTAAAAATTAATGCTTTTCTATTATCCGCGTAACAAAAAATTAACGATCTTGTTTTTTCCAAATGTGTTAGTGACAAACAAATCAGTATGACACGTTGGCGTGTTACGTAGTGTCATATGTCATTTCCTTTTGTACTGTCAGCGTTGGTGTTGTCTCCTCATTAGTGTTGTTTCGTGTCATGTCGTACAAACGTCCTGTCAGTTGAATACAGATTGCGGAAACATACCTGAAACGCACATAAATCTTGTCAATTACTGCGACATCTCATCACCCCCCCACCCCCACCCTACCACCCACCCCCAAGTAAACACACACACGCGCGCACGCGCACGCACACACACACACACACACACACACACTCACCGTGGTCTTCCCATACAGGTATGGAATGATGGATTGATCGATTGATGAATGGATGATGATTCACCTTGTTTGTGTATGGGGTGTTTTTGTTGTCCATTTACTTATTTGCTTTATGTATTTATTGTGATCAGTAATATTTCGTGCGTTATTCTATTGACGTTTCTAAAATCAATGACTTAATTTCAGCTGCAATGTTTGTGCGTGCGTTCGTGCGTGCGTGCGTACAGGAGTGCGTTCGTGCGTGCGTGCGTGCGTGAGAGAGAGAGAGAGAGAGAGTGTGTGTGTGTGTGTGTGTATGTGTGTGTGTGCGCGCGCGCGCGCGCGCGCGTGCGTGTGTGTGTGTGTGAACTATGTTTCTCACTCTTTATGTCACTGAAATGACGTAGGGTTGCATTTTGTTCTGCTAATGTTAGATAATTTGGGTTTGTGATCTAGGGTGTCGTGTTGGATGATATGTTTATTTGTATTGGTATTGATTTTGTTTCATATGCATGTGTAAGATTGCTCGTGCCTGCATATGTGTGCGTGCGTGCGTGCGTGCGTGCGTGCGTGTGTGTGTGTGTTACGTGCGTAAACTGGTCAGTGTGGAAAGAGTTGTTATTCACTTTCATGCTTTCATTGCAATAGCTAATGTAAAATCAGTCATTTCCATATGACTTTTTAAAATGTTTGGCTGATCGATTGGTTTAGTTGTTGAAATGCATGGTTGTACTAGTGTGGGTGGCAATAGTGTGAATGTATCCTTATGTATGTGGGGAAATTATACTGTGTATAGATGTGTAATTATTCAATGTGTATTGCTTGGTTGGTCTATCATATAACTGACTGGTAATGTAAGTACTTGAGTGCTTAAATGACTAAGTGATTAAGTTTCTCATTAATTTCATTATTGTGTATATGCTATATTTTTCGCCATGTTTGTTTGCCCGTTGGTTTCTTCTTCTTCTTTTTTTCATGTGGGTCCGGTGTAAAGACGCCTCTGGCTTACCTATATACCCTCAATAAAACATTTCGAGTTCGAGCTCTGCTCTCTCTCTCTCTCTCTCTCTCTCTCTCTCTCTCTCTCTCTCTCTCTCTCTCTCTCTGTGTGTGTGTGTGTGTGGGGGGTGGGGGGGGGGGGGGGGGACGGTATATTTGACAATGCGTGAGTTACAGTGGATTACCACGCTCTAAGACTGAATTATCACACGATTATCTAGAGTGGCCAAGACTGTCCTACAGGGAACAGTACAAGAAAAGAGACGAAGAGCAGAGAAAACGTTGGGATGGCAAAACCAGAGTGAACTGGCTCTGAGTGGAACAACATACTATGGAAAGATGAAAACTGCGCGGCGTGGAGGAAGCTGGTTGCAAAAGTTTTCAGTGGTTCCCCAATGCAACTGTCTACTACACTACGGGATTGGTAAAAGTGAAGATGACAGTTGAAATGGGGGGGGGGGGGGGGGGTAAGGGAGGATAGAAATGAAGTGAGCCTGAACATTGACCTTGTCAGTTTCTGCTGCGTTGTTAACAAAAACCGTTTCAAAACTTAATGTGATGTTAATCAAAACCTGACACGACATGGAAAAAAAGTCATGCTTGTCGAAATAAAAGATTCCTTGACAGCACTGTTTGCACGTATCGGCAAAGCAGGTAAAACAATACGTCATATAACTTCGAATTGCTTTGAAAAAAAATAGGCTATAGCTTTTTCCCCCCCTTTTAGGTTTGCAAAAAATATACTGTGCTATTGAAATACTGCAAAATGTTTTAGCACACACATCTCTCTGAAATCAACGATTAATATTTTTAAACTGAAAGGAAACGACTGAGAAAATTTGAAAAAAAAAACCCATCCAAATAGACAAAAGTTATCTCTCTCTCTCACACACACACACACACACACACACTTCCGACTCCATGCAAGTCAAAACCAAAACAAAACAAGACACAAATGGTGGAATGGCTGCGGGCCAGGTTATTCCACCGCATTCATGAACCGAAAAGTGTGGGTTTCAACCCAAGACGCTGCTTAACCATCCATGTGAAGAGTTTTCCCCCTTGAAGTTAACAACGGAACTGATATTAGATTTAGATCTAACACGCATTTAAAACTTCGACCCCCATGTCCTTGCAGACGACACAATTCACCACTTTTTCGTGTCTACGTCTACATGCACACAAAACTTTTTCACACACAAAACCCCCACTTACCTTCTGTGGCAGTGTTTGTCCAAGCTACGACAGTGTAG
>CM060342.1:9277246-9287246 GCA_030674155.1 Stramonita haemastoma | reverse complement strand
AGCTTTTTTCTTTAGTGTCCTGTGTGTCCTTTGCAATGGGCAACCAGTGGATGGCTCGAAAGTAAACATGATGTTGACATGGTGATCCCACTGTAGCACCTTAAAGTACACACACACACACAGGCACACAGGCACGCAGACAAACAACCATTCAGGCACTATTCTGGTATTTTAAGATAGTCACGTTGCACAATCGGTTAAACAGACAAAAAACATCTTTTTTTTAAACTATTTTTTCTGAGAACGTTCATGCCTCCTTTCTTCTAACCATTCTTCCTTCCTTCTAAACTCTCTCCACCAACACTGCATTTAAACTTATGACCTCGAGTCCAACCCATAAACAAAGACCAAAAAAAAATCAAAAACAAAACCCCCCAGCTATGCACAATACAGACACATCCCTGTCATTACGCCATTCAACCCCTTGCCGACGGTCTTTTCGCCTGACGAAACCTTTACACACGCTTGACCAGTGCATGTTACGCTTGTCCTGTTTGCTAAGGTCAGCTGCATAAACATCTGCTTGAAGAAAAAACATTCTGTATTGTTAAAACATCACCTACTGCGATTTGGTTGTTCTCTGCTCATGGGTCTTGAGGCTGGTTTGTGTTGCGTTGTGTTGTGTGGCATTGCTCTCTCTCTCTCTCTCTCTCTCTCTCTCTCACACACACACACACACACACACACACACATGAACCCCCCTCGGCCAGGTCAGCCAGCGAAAGTAGCTGTCATCAGTACACCTGCGCTCAACTGTTATCCAAGTTGCCATCACCTCAGACACTTGACCTGATTAAATTTCCTTGTCTTTATTCACCTCCAACTGGAGTCCATAACCAAGTGCAAAAAAAAAATAGCGAACTGGAGAACAGTCACCCACCATAAAAGAATTAAAAGTGCTGTGCTTCGTGTCCCAGAGTTGTTGCAACAAAGAAACCCAGATATTCCTGATATGGTAACTGACACCTGTGCAGATAATATTATCATAGTAGGCCTACTGACAGATATATGTATCTCTTTCAACAAGGAGAGCAATCCTACATTGCAGAGACAGCAGGCATCCCTTACTGGTTCTGTGCTGTGCAGAGTACTTCACCACTCAGAATCTGCCCCAGAATCCAGTAAATCTCGTTGATTCCTGCAGTTCTGGCCTGGAATGGATCCTCGGCCACCGTGTGCCCCTTGTAGCCAGGTGTGTTTATGATTGGCTCTCGGCTTCTTGGTTCTTTGATGATGTGAGGGCAGCCTGACGTTACTCACAAGGTGTGCATGTGATTGGCCTTATGCTTCTATGTTATCTGATGGTGTGAGGGCAGCCTGATGTTACCATCAAAGAGCACAGCAACAGTAGTAGGTAGACTATTGGGGCACCAAGGAGGATTTAGCAACCAGCTTTTACCTTGCTGTTCATAGACTTGTCTTTATTCATGAGATGCTTTCTCAAACTTCTTGGTATCTCATACAGAGATCACGCAACTAACCAGGAAGTCAACTCCAGAAAACACCACTGAACCATGTGAAGAACTCCTGACAAAGAAAAAGAGCAGACTGAAGTGGTACAGGCGCATCACGCAAACATCTGGACTGGCCAAAGACTGTCCTTACAGGAAACAGTACAAGGAGGGAGAGGAAGAGGCAGACAGAGAAAACTATGAGGAGACAGGAGAGTGGACTGGCCTTGAATGGAACAGCGTGCCACTGAAAGCTGAGAACCGCAAGGAGTGGAGGAAGCTGGCTGCAAAATCTTCAGTGCTGCCCGAATGGCCTACTAGACTATGGGATAGGTGATGTGGTGGTGAATTTTAAAGACTCTTGAAAGGGTTGTTTTGAAACAACATCCGTCCCACTAGTCCTGGCATGACTCTCTAGAATCAAGCTGGTCAATATTCCTCCTCCTCTTCACCTCACATGTCCCGTAGTTCCGCAGACGGTGGGGGCACCACTGAAGATTGTGCAACCAGCTTCCTCCACTCCCCCACGGTCCTCTGCCCTCCGTAACAGATCGCTCCACCCAAGGCCTGTCCACTCTCTCTGATGTTGTTTTCCCATGGTTTCCTCTGTCTGCCTCTTCGTCTCCCTCCTTTTAGTGTTCCCTGTAGGAAGTCAGTATTTAGGAAAAGCCAAAACCTAAAAAGCTGAAGTCACTATGAGATCAGAACAACAGGGGCCATGGAATCAGAGACTGTTTTGAACAGCATGATCGTGGACAAGAACGAGAGAAAATACTAATACAACGACAATGCTTTGAAAGTCAGTGCTCTAACTTTGAAACCAATGGGCAGGAATGTAGCCTACGGTACACTTCCTATCACGAATGATCTTGGCATCAAAATCAGGCCCAAGAGATACAGACACCTGCAGTGTTGGTCATTTCATTTGAAAAACATTCTAAAATTCAATCTGTAAAGATGTTGCTCCACTGTGTAGTCCCCATCTTCTCACTGGGTGCATAAAAAAATCTCTCTGAGTAAGAGCTGGAATTTGAAAAAAAAACAAAAAAAAAAACAACAAACCCAACAACAATAAACAAACAAACCAATAACAAAAAAACACAAACTCACTCAAAAAGTATGATTCGTAGGATATGAGCCTGCGACCTCCAGGAAAACCCCCCAACAAAAACAAACAAGCAAAAACAATAACAGCATCTACAAACTAACGTTCGCCTTTCCTGGGATGCAAACCTGCTATCCTCAAGCCAGACATTCAAAACCGTAACCACTATGCCACTTTGGCTGGTTGATCTAGTGCATACATGTGGCTGGTGTATCATATATACTAAGGCATGGCTTTGCACTATCAAGGGGGATGAGAAAGAAGGCTTGTTTTAACATCGTCCTTTTAGGGGGCTTCTGGAAGACTCCAGTGAGGTAATGTTACACGCACTGACGTAAATGAGCGCGATATATGAGACTGATAACAAGATTACGCGGCCGTGTCGACGTCAGATATAATAACGGTCTTTTCCTCGTTTTAATAGCAAGCTGTGTAAAGATAGGTCATTTCAGCAAATTCGCTTAGGCCGAGCAGAGACCGTGTTTTGTTGGCTATGAAGAAATTCGGGTGCCAGGTCCATTTTCCACTTAGTGTTAAGGTGCCCTTATTTTTTCAACATGAAAGTGTACAAAGCATATATAATTTTTTTCAGGGGGGTGCGGGGGGGGGGATAAGGAGCGGGACTCTGTGTGTGTGTGTGTGTGTGTGTGTGTGTGTGTGGTGTGTGTGTGTGTGAAACTTCAGTCAGGTTTTTTTTTTAAACAGTTGTGTGTGTGTGTGTGTGTGTGTGTGTGTGTGTGTGTGTGTGTGTGTTGTGTGTGTGCGGTGTGTGTGTGATGTTCACAAAAAATGCACAGTAGGCCTGTTTTTGCACACTTTTTGGAGCAGAACACAGAGTAATGCACTTTAAACAGAGGAGGAAAAAAATCAGCCAAAACGTATCCAAGAATCGCCTCTCTCCTCTTCCATAAACTAGAATGATAAGCAAGGTAAAAAATAAATTTAAAAAAAAAAGTATGGCATGGTCCTCTGAACTACTTAATTTCCTATCCTACATCTTTTTAACAATAGAAAAAAAACGGATGTGCAATTTGGTCACCAATCTAGCGTGTAGATTTTATGGGGTGGCTATGAATAAATAATTATTTGTTAATTTCCCCCTAGCTTTGACCCCCATTTTAAGATCATTCAGTCACATTCAAACCCGTTTGACCTTTCACCCCTACTCTCTTGAACAGCTTCATTTTTTACCAAGCTTTGTCCAAAACTCCTGACTGCCCCCCCCCCCCTCCTGTTTCCATCACCTTCTGTGATCATGTTCTTTCACAAGCACCTCCGCCCCCCCCCCCCCCCCTCCCTTGACCTTCTTTAAGGGGGTACACATTGAGAGCCTCAAGACCTGTCTTTATGCACGCATGATTAGAATATAAAAAAAACCCACACACAGCAAAAGCTAGGGAGCTTACACACAGTCTTTTTCATGTATTTGTGTGTTGAACCTCGACCCTTCACTTTCGGGATTAGGTTAACTGGTAATTCACATTAGTCTAGAAGAAGAATAGGAGGGGAAAAAGAACTAGCACTAGACCACACCCACAGGGAAGGTCTGAAATTTCGCCAGCATGACCATTTGACTAGAACATGAAAAACAACTTACTTGTGATAGAAAAAAACACCACATCTTAACCCTGGAGCTTTACCATCTAGGTAAGTTCCTGAAAGATGGTACGATTTTTGGATCGTGAAAGATACGAGCATTTTGCCCAAACAGCACTCGGTTTAGACACTCCCTTCCAGATGGTCGAGGAGATTGTTCTCCTAGAGTTAGGCCTAACACCAGTGCCGACTCCACTCTCCCCAAAGTCCTCAGCACTCGGCTTAGGCACTCCTTTCCAGATGGTCGAGGAAATTGTTCTCCTGGAGTTAGGCCTAACACCAGTGCCGACTCCACTGTCCCCAGAGTCCGTCTTCAGATGAGACTATAAACCGAGGCCCCGTGTGCGAACGCACGCAGAACATCATGCGCACACGTTAAATCCTGTTCCGCTTTTCGTAAGAGTAGGCCATCGTGTGCCGATGGGAACAGATGACAAGATTTACAAAACAGCATACACACGGGGACTGGGTGTGAAAAAGCAAATGAGTGATTATTCCATTATCCTCGACTTAAAAGAATAAATAAATAAATGGTTTGAATAAGGACGTTATCGAGAGGGGAGAGAGAGAGAGAGAGAGAGAGAGAGAGAGAGAGAGAGAGAAGGAGAGAGAGAGAGAGAGAGAGAGAGAGAGAGAGAGAGGAGAGAGAGAGATTGATTGATTGATTTATTCTTTATATCGAGGATAATGGGATAAGCACTCTTGTGCTTTTTTACATCCAGTCCCCGTGTGTATGCAGTTTTGTAAATGTCATCTGTTCCCACCGGCACACGATGACCTACTCTTACGAAAAGCGGAACAGGATTTAACGTGTGCGCAAGATGTTCTGCGTGTGTTCGCACACGGGGCCTCGGTTTAAAGTCTCATCCGAAGGACTTTTAGGGAGAGTGGAGTCGGCACTGATGTTAACTCCAGGAGAAAAATCTCCTCGACCGGATTCGAACCGGGTCTTCAAATTGCCAGCGGTGTGAGGCAGGATGGAGAGCTGAGAGGTGAACGTGATAAAGAGTGTGATAACGGGAAAGAGGAGTGAGTGATGTCTTGGGAGCGGATAGTACAAGAAATATCTAGGGAACAGAGGCCGAGGGGATGTACGGAGGTCTCACCTTGTAGTTTATAACGTCTCTTGTCTTTGAGTCCCTAAGTAAGGTCTTGCCGATATTTTTTTTTAGAGTTATGGAAAGACTGTGGAGTTGAAAGTGGAATAATATATATATATATATATATATATATATATATATATATATATATATATATATATATATAATATATATAATATATATATATATATAATATATATATATATTTGGTTTGTTTGCTTCGTTATGACGCATAAAAATGACAACGATGTTGTAATCATGATAATCATATATAATAATGAAATGACAACATCGATTGATGATCACAGTAAAGGTGATGTAAACGATGATAACAAAATATATAAAAGGGTAAAGGTAAGGTAAAGGTGTCCATAACCTGTGTGATCGTAGGGGACCGAGGCATCGGAGACCTCAGCTTCTCTAGGGGCCAGCATGTTGAGTGCAGCACTCTTCCTTCCCTGACCCTAAAGAGGGCAGGTACCATTTACAGCTGAGTGAACTGGGGAACATACTGAACCAAGGCGCGCAAAGGTCACCCATCCACTGTTAACCACGCTCGATGCTGCTTAACATTGACTGAGGGAAAGCGAGTGCTCTGACCACTGAGCTATCCCCCCCGATAACAATAAAACCATGTAAAAACTCCTCTCTCTCCTCTCCTCTCTCTCTCTCTCTCTCTCTCTCTCTCTCTCTCTCTCTCTCTCTCTCTCTCTCTCTCTCTCTCTCTCTCCAAAAAACACTACCCAAGAAGCCTCGACTGATCAGCAAGTTTTGTCTCCAGCAGCCGCCAACGGTCAGTCATTAATCATTAGCGATGCCACATCACAAATCTAATTAAACATTCGCCCCCATGACTAACACACTCACATCACCTTCCGTCACAGGCACGTGCGCCCAAATTCTTGTCATTTCCACGCGTGCCCCCGCAAAACAGATTAGCCACTGCCCTGGCCATGTGGGGTTCCCATGAGGTTAATGGTTGTGGACAAAGTCCTCTCATGCATGGATGGTGGATTGATAAAAATGAAGAACGTGTGTGAGGGCATGTTGTGGGTGAGGGCGGAATGGCTTCATGGTTAGAACGTTGGCTTGGGGTCTGAAGTAAGCGAGAGTTAGGGTCTGATCCTCCAGTAAGTACCCAAGTATCCAAGCTCAGACAGCACTGTTGCTGTCTGTCATATGAGCAAAAATGCGTTGCGGTACTTCAAGTGCCTGACAAGTCAGGCCAGCGCATCCACTTCGGTGTGGGGGAGAATGCTATCTTTTAATGTTTTTTTTGTTTAAAAAAAAAGTTGAGAATGGACCACGAGGCAGAAAATAAACTTGAAGGAGGTGGCAGAAGAAAAGGAACAAGGCACAAACAAAGAGAGGGATAGAAAAAGAAGGATTCTTATCACATAATTTCGTGGAAGCCTAACAATAAAAGCGTACATGTTGACTTCTGATGCTACCTTCTTTTTTAACATCTTAGCACAGAAACAAAGAAAGCTCACAGAGAGAAATTTACACATACTTCATCGATTTTGCAAAGGCATTTGACAATGAAATAAGCAGTAATTGAAAAAAAGCAGGCATTGACAGTAAGACATCAGAATATAACACGACAATACTGGAAACAGAAGGCAGGGGTCAAAGTAGATGAGAAACTCCCTATTAACCTGCTGATATCAAAAGAGGAGTGAGACAGGGCTGATTATGCTACCTCATTTATTCAACATAACTTACTTACTGACTATAATTTCAGAAAATCAAGTTTAAAAAAAACAAAACCGCATTGTGACCATGGATGGAGAGAAATAGAGGTAAAGGTTGACCAAGTCTTCAATGGACACTAGATGTCAAAGACTGGACAGGCAGTGACCTGGCTGAGTGCTTGTGACTGTCCCAAAGCATGCTGACTTGAAGATTCATGGCACTTCGAGTCCTGTCTTGGGATGGCATCTAATCCATCCACACGCAAGCAGAACATCTTGCGCACACGTTAAATCCTGTTCCGCTTTTCCTAAGAGTAGGCCATTATGTGCTGGTCGCAACAGATGAAAAGATTTACCAAACTGCATACACACGGGGACTGGGTGTAAAAAAGCACATGAGTACTTATTCCATTATCCTCACTATAAAAAAAACAATAAAAGAACATCTATATATTGTATGTCTCAGACAGTATCTTCTAAGTAAGTCGAACCTAGAGGGGCCAGACTCGGTCAAGCCATCGGGCCTTTTGAAGATCTCCTGACCACAGTCAAAAAACGCAAACTGGAGTGGTATGGGCACGTCGCAAGATCAACAGGGCTTGCCAAGACGATTCTGCAGGGAACTGTGCAAGGCGGGAGAAGGAGAGGCAGGCAGAGAAAGAGATGGGAGGACAACATCCGAGAGTGGACGGGCCTCAGGCTGAGTGACACCCTGAGAAAGGTCGAGGGCAGAGGGAAATGGAGAGAGCTGGTTGCGAGGTCTTCCGTGGCGCCCCTACGGTCTAAATAATACTACGGGATAGAAAAGAAGAAGAAGAAGAAGAAGAAGAAGAAGAAGAAGAAGAAGAAGAAGAAGAAGAAGAAGAAGAAGAAGAGGGGGTCATTTCGTCTCTGGATCAGATTTTATGCTGGGTATGTTGGTGTCACCCACACCACCGACTGCAGCTTGCCTGCCCCATACAAATTTGAGATGGTTTTTATTGCCGAAGTGGAAATGTGATATAACCTTAATGGTGGGCCAAAACGGTCACACCATTAATTTTGTAAGCCTCGGAGTTCTTGGCAAGGAACGTAGACAAAAAGAAAAAAAAAAGAGATTGGGTTTAATGTGTGGGCAATGATGATGATGATGATGACGACGATGACGACGACGGTGGTGATAAATGATGATGATGGTGGTGGTGGTGATGATGATGATGATGATAATGATAGTAGTAATGGTGGTGTGATGATGATGAAAATAACATGAATGATGATGACGGTGATGGTTAGAAGTGATGATGGTGGGTGTGGTGATAGTAATAGTGATGATGATGACGATGATGACACAGATGCGGATGGACTTTTTCAGTGTGGCGTAATGAAAAGCGAAAGAACAATAGAGAGAAGATGAGCGAGGGTGATAAGTATAATTTATATGTGAAGCAGAGAAGAAGAGCAGGAAAAAAAATAGTAGAAAAGAATAGTCCTCTCGGAGCAGGAGTGGGAGTTTTGATATAAGGGAAATAACCAGCATGTGTGCATTTGCTATGCTAAAGCACAGTACGATTATAGTTATTTTCCTTGTCTAAGCTGCTCTCCTTTCTCTCTCTCTCTCTCTCCTCTCTCTCTCTCTCTCTCTCTCTTGGCGTGCGTGCGTGCGTGCGTGGGTGCGTGCGTGCGTGCGTGCGTGCGTGTGTGTGTGTCTGTGTGAAGAGGGTGTGGTTGTTTTCAAAGGATAACTTATTCAACTAAAGATAACTAAAGCTGTCCCCATAACCTATGAGGTCATTGGGGAGCGAGATGTCAAGAGACCTCAGTTTCTAAGGAGCCAGCTTCTTGAGGGTAGTGCCCATCTCTTCTCCCTCACTTCTTTACCTTCTCTGTCTCTAAAGAGGGCAGGTGCTCATTTAAGCTGGGTATACCGGGGGACTGTACTGAAGTCAGTAGAAGAGTGTTTTGTTTTGTGTGTGTGTGTGTGTGTGTGGGGGGGGGTCTTCTCTACAGTGTAAATGTTTCATACCTTTCCTTTTTCTCCAAGCATCTCGCGTTTGTTTCTTTCTTTTCCCTTCTTTCTGTTTTTCCTCCAGATAATCTAACTAAAAGGAAAAGTAAAGGTGTCCCATAACCTACCTATGCGGTTGTTGGGTAGTAGGATGTCAGAGACCTTAGCTTTTCAAGGGGCCAGCATATTGAGTGCGGCACCAATCTCTTCTCCTCCTGCTTTACCATCCCTGACCCTAAAGAGGGCAGGTACCCATTTACAGTTGGGTGAACTGGAGGGACTGTACTGAAGCCAAGGGTGTTAGGTATAAGGTAAGTAATCATGTAATATGCTGTAGATGGAGCACAGTATAGTTTTTCCCTTGTCTAAGAGTTGCCTGGTTTTTTTTTCGTGTTCTCTGTTTATACGCGTACTTGCTTTTCTTTCTTTATTTTCTCTTTTTCTTAAAAAAATCCTTCTTTCTATTTCATATTCTCTCATTCTATTCAATTCTAATTCTAATCGCAACATGATGTTTCTAGTTATTGATTGTTTAAAAAGTGGGTTGTTAAACGGGCATAAACATGATAAATATAATTATAGATATAAACTGCAATGTCCTCTTCTGTGTACGTAAAAAGTGTGTTTGGTGTTCAATTCTGTTCTCTGTTTCTTTATCAATTTGTGTAGCACCTAAGAACAGGTTAATGGTAGGGACATTAGATATGTGTGTTTAAAATAGATATTATTCAGAAACATAAGACATTACACACGATTTCACGTTAAGAGACCAACAACAGGCTAATTCATAGCTTATAACCTGCCCCAACAAGTAAACATTAAACTGAACAGTAACTTGGCAGTTAGTATGCATACATTCATAAAGGGCTTTCAAGCACTCTTCCAACAGTAACAAATCACATTTTCACCTTTCCCGATTTTTCCTGCAGTCCTACGTTTTAAAGAAAAATTACAGTTGGTTTGAAGAAGAGGCAGACAAATAAAGCACACACAAAAAAGCAAGCAAGTGGAGAACCAGACAAAAATGCTGTTGTGAAAAAACAACCACATAATAAACAAATCGTTAGTGT
>CM060342.1:9264746-9272246 GCA_030674155.1 Stramonita haemastoma | reverse complement strand
AGACTCTCTGCAGGCCATCTTTCACACAGTCATCCACATGTAGCATGAGACGAGTGTCTGCTTCCTCATGGGTACAAGGTTCTATTCTGCTGGTGTCTTTGCTGGATGAGCACAGTGTTTTCTCAGCACTTGTGCAGATAAGGAAGGACCTTGCCATGGACTTCTGCTTCTTCCAAAAGAGTCTCTGCAATGAACCTGAACAGTTCATTTTTGTTCTCATTTACCTGCAGAAAGTCTTGCCAGTTTCTTGGGATCTGTGCTGAAGCCATAACCTTTCTTCGAACACCAGAACCTCACTTTTCCCTTGTAGCAGATTCCAAGCTGTCAGCCCTATAACCATTAAAAACAATGTCAATCTGAGATACTGCATCAAGCTGGCACATTATGTATGGCAAGACAATGACATCTACATACTCCTGAAAGGTAGTTGTCAGCTTTGGCGACAGCATTTGGATGAGAGCAGCACCATCAAAAAGCATGGCATCCACTTGTGGAGTACTGTGAGGAATAGGGATGAGAACTGTCTCATGAAGGATTTCTTGTGCAAAGTCTGAAGGAGTCTTTAACTCGACTGAGCTGCTTTCAATGACATCATCTAGTACCTCATCAGGAATGGTTGTAGAATTGTCAGCAACTACACCAAAGTTGTCAGCAACTGCAGCAGGGACCTGATCAGTAAGTGAAGCTGAACAAGGATTGGCAAAGCAAGGTTTCTGGGCTTGAAGGCAGGAGATCAGATCATGGTTAAATAGTAAAAGTCTTATGATTTTAGCCAACTTCCATGTGTAAAACAACTGCATACACTCTCACTGAACCAAATCAATAATTTAAGTTCAGTTTGTATACACAAATACAATTCCCTTATCAAAACTGCTTTTACCTTGATGAAATTAACAACTACTATCAAACAGAAAAAGTCCAGACCACAACCTCAGGTACACAGACAAAACCTTGTACCAACAGCCTGTAATACATTTTGAAGAGAAGGAGAAGAGGAGGGGGGAGGGAGAAGAAGAGGGTTGTAGTCCAAATGTTATAGTGTCTAAGGTGCACACTATAACACATACACAAAAGAAACACTGCGTGCCACACGCACACACGCACACGCACACGCACACACACACATACACACACACACACACACACACACACACACACACACACGCACAACACACACACACACACACACACACACACACACACAAACACACACACACACGCGCGCGCACGCGCACGCATGCACGCACCCACACGCGCATGCACAAGGTTATTGAAAAAAAAAAACCACGTGAAGGCTATGTGCTGGTAGTTATTAAAGAGATAAAATTAATTAATCTGTCTTTCTGTGAATGCAGACAAGCTGTTATGTACTGTTGACGACATACTGTCAGTCCTCCTTTCACGAGCCCTAAAAATTATTTTTAAAAATAAACGTATTTAAAAGTTAACACATGAAAAAATCCACAAACAGAAACAGGGACAAAATGCTTCATTTAGAAAATTTCGTAATTTTAATGCCACTAGCGTCAATAATCCTTCGAAAAATTTTGTAGCTTGTAGAAAACAGCCACGAGAGAGAGAGAGAGAGAGAGAGAGAGAGATGAGAGAGAGAGAGGAGAGAGAGGAGAGAGAGGAGAGAGAGAGAGAGAGAGAGAGAGAGAGGAGAGAGAGAGAGAGAAAGAAGAAGAAGAAGAAGAAGAAGAAGAAGAAGAAGAAGGAGAAGAAGAAGAAGAATAGTAATAAAAAAATAAACAATATTTTCCAAGGGTAACAGAGTAAGCATTCAAATACTTTTTTTTTCATCTGGGTCTTGCCCTGGTTACAGAATAGCACCCCCCCCCCCCAAGACCTCCCGCCCCCCACCCCCCAAAAGACACACCCATATAATATATATATATATATATATATATATATATATATATATATATATATATATATATATATATATATAGAAAGAGAGAGAGAGAGAGAGGTTTTTATCATAATGGTGTACCATACTTTTGGCTAGGTTATCTAACCTATAAGTGGCTGGTGCCTAGTCACACAAACAAGACAGTGTGGATGACTGAAAGTCACCGTCACCTGTACGGCATCGTTGGCTTAAGTTATAAATACTGTTTACAAAAATCTTATACAAAAATGGTGAAATGGTAACTGATTAAAACAATATTGCAATGCAATTCTAATCGTACTTCGTATCAGTAGCATCATACTACTTCGCACCAGTAGCATCGCCATTTGACTGAAGTCCGCTACGGTGCTCACGCAAAAAAAGACTACCCAGTTACACTTCTTCAGTTTAAAGATTTCGAAGTTTTATTCGTTTTTTTTACGATTTTATGACAAACAGGGCATCTAATTTTTAAAATTAATAGTATCAATTCACGATAAAAGAATAGATACGGTAAAAGAAAAGTGTACAAAGTTAATGTTAGGGCCTATGAAGTTCTTTTGTGCTAGGGGGGCAGTGGAAAAGTGTAACACCGCCCGCGCAGTGTGCGTCAGACACTGGACACAGACACTGGACACACGAGCTGTCAGGGTTACTGGGTGTGGCTACTGGGTGTGGGGGCCTGACTTATCTATGGTAAACCAAAAGTGTCAAAATCGTCCTGTTCCAGGAGTGTTGCGTAACTTAATCGATCACTGTGTCTCCCAGGGGGCACAGATTCATTGTTTCCCACGCGAATATTGTTCACTATGATAGTAGGTATATGTATGCAACCTGGCTTCCCATCACTGTCCAGGTCAGTTAAAAAATAATAGCTGCTCAGCTATAATGGAATAAGCACTCGTGTGCTTATTTTCATCCAGTCCCCGTGTGTATGCAGTTTTGTAAATTCTGTCATCTGTTCCCACAGGCACACAATGGCCTACTCTTACGAAAAGCGGAACATGATTTAACGTGTGCGCAAGATGTTCTGCGTGCGTTCACACACGGGGCATCGGTTTACGGTCTCATCCAAAAGACTTTTGGGGAGAGTGGAGTCAGCACTGATGTTAACTCCTGGGGAAAAATCCCCTCGAACGGGAATCGAACTCGGGGTCGTCAAATTGTCAGCGCAATGTTCTGACAACTGGGATATCCCGTCCCCTGTTTATCGCAAATTTGCGATAAACAGCAGATAAATGGGCAACGGAGTCGGAATATGGCTTCCAATATGGCGATGTACTTGAACATCGGACTGGAAGAGCTCGTTTCAGTGTGTAGGCTACTCATGTTCTTACAGTTCTTATGTTCTTACTTTCTTTCTCTGTTTCTGGTCCATCGATCTGGAACGACCTTCCTCTCTCCCTCCGGCAAAAGCCTACTTATGACACTTACTTTTAAAGCCAACCTCAAGACACACTTATTTCAAACCTAAGTTTTTCTCCTAATGTTTCCATCTCTTACCTGTACCTGCCTTCATCATCTACCTGCCAAAGTGTATAACGTTTATAGGTGTGCGTGTGTGTGCGCGCGCGTGCGTGTGAGTGTACATTCGAATTTGTTAAAACTGTAAATTGTTGTTGATTGCTTGTGTGTTGTGTAGGTCGAATGCAAGCCCTTTGATTTGTTTTTACAAGATATAGCCTATACAAATTTCATGTATTATTATTACAGTGTGGGATAAGGGAGTCAGAGTGCACGTTCTGGGTGACCCCCAGGGCGTTAAGCTGGGTGACTCCCAACAGCAGGATAGGTCCGCAGACTTGTGACCTTTGAACTGCAGAACGAGACTTCAGTTTGTGTATAGGCCTACATACAATGATTTTGATATTCTAATAATTGGCAACTCTCTCTCTCTCTCTCTCTCTCTCTCTCTCTTCTCTCTCTCTCTCTCTCTCTCTCTCTCTCTCTCTCTCTCTCTCTCTCTCTCAAGATTTTCATTATTTTTTTAATGTGGTTCTACTTTCCTTCAAATGTTAGTAGAGTTTCGACAGCCTATGCAAAGACTGCATTGATTGCAACATTTGATTTCTGATCACTTTGGACAACAACAGCAACAACAACGCCCCCCCCCCCAACAACAACAACAACACACACACACACACACACACACACACACACACACACACACACACACCACACACACACACGTACGTGACAAAGCCAACAAACGCTAATATTTAATTTTTAAAAATTAATTTTCTAATTCTATTTTATCCTTCCCCCTCCCCCAAAGACACTACTACGCTCAGAACACTTCGCGTAGAATGAGACATATTCTACTAAGAGGTCACACACGACGGTAGCCATTTGAATAACTAGCCTACAGGCCTATCAGTATCCTCGTTGAGTCCGTGGGGCCACCAAACCTCTGATGGTAAGATATTGATCTTCCCGTTTCCACCGCCCGGTGAATGCTGACATGATTAATAACTGATATTTCAGTCCGCATCTGACCCTTTGCTGCGTGTGTACACGCCGAGGCGTAAGGCTTGAACAGCGTTGCGCATTTCTTGATTACCTGTTAGGCTACTGAGGTAATGAATCCACACGGTCAGTGCTATCGAGATATGACTGGACTTCAGGGTCATTAGAATTTTTTTTTTTTTTTTAATGGGTCTTACAAGTTTCGTTTTGCTTTGATGAATTGGCTACCATGATAGTCACGCCAGAATAAACTGGTAAATGGATGAATCGATGGGTGGAAAAATAAGTAATAGATGAATGCGAAATGGTTGAGAAAAATTAATGAACGAACACTTAGAAAACAAATCAATAAAGAATGAAAGAAAGAAATAGATGAATTTATAGCCTAACTGTAATAGTCTCCTGCGACATAAGGTAGTAAGGCATTAAGGACTGGACTATTACTTTGCACGAAGTTGCTTCCCTGCACTTGTACTCCCCTTGACCTTGGCCGCTGCCTCCCTACCTCGCCTCTCATTGGTTGAATTTCACGTGCTAGATGCGTGCCCCAAATCGTCGTTCAAGCAATGGAGGATATTATTTTGATCGCTCGTAAAAAGTTGCGTGTTTACTCACAGTTATCAGATTCTAGCATCCTGGAATGGCCATAGACAAAATCCAAGGACCTGCGAAGCCTGACAAAATGTTGCAGATACAAAGTGCGCAGAAAGTTATCGCAAATACTATTTTTGATGTGTCACAAGACAAGAATTGCAAAGAGAACTCGTCGTCTGCGAGTTCTACAATTCACAGTGGGCATTTCATGGTAAGTCGGGTGCATGAGGAGAAAGATGAAGACGATGATGAAGAAGGACCCGTGTTTGCCGACGATTCCAAAGACTTTACAGCGGGCCTGGGCTATGATTTCGTCCAGGCCACGAAGGAAACGTCACAAACTTACCATTTTGGGCCAAAAAGTACGTCAACGCTCTCCATCGATGCATCGCTGACGAAACTCTTCGAATGCATGACACTTGCATACAGGTGCGTTTCTAACGGCTTTGTTTCTGATTCTTGCTTAGAGATTGTATAATATTTTGATGAATTGGGTTTGTACTTTCCAATGTGTTATTCAAAGGGGATGGATGTAGGGATAAGCAAACAGCTGCTTGTGAAATGGTATAATAACACGAGGAACGAGCACGTGACCTCGATTTTGACTCTTGACCCGCTGGTAGAGGTTATAAACTGGACATGGTTACATCAGATGCGTTGCAGGATTAACCCGGCCTAACCGGCAAGATTTTACTTTTTCTCAAAGGTTTCGACTATGATGGTAGCAGGAGAGGACTGGCTTTCTTGAGTAACCTCCATACAACAGTGCTTGGAGTTCAGAAGCAAAGCTTTCATGTCCATCCATGGTTTCCTTGGTTATACTTTATTGTGATTAGTCAGTCAATGTTGTCATTGTGGGTAGAATTTGGTTGTGTTCTTATCAGTATTAAAAACAAGAGGAAATAAGAGCATGTGCACATAAAAATGAAACAAGATCTGTGCATGTGCGCCCTTGCATTCATGAACATACTGTATCATGTATGCAAGCTAACACACAAATGCATGCATGCACGCAGGCATGCACACACACACACACACACACACACAGTCGCGCACGCACACACACACACACACACAACACACACACACACACCACACACACACACACACACACACACACACACACACACACCAGTCACCACACACACACACACACACACACACACACACACACACACACACACACACACACATACACACAATCACACACACACACACACACACACACACACACACACACACACACACACACACACACACTATTGCTATCACACACTCACACACACACTCATACACACACACACATCACACCACACACACACACATCACACACACACACACACACAACACACACACACCACCACACACACACACACACACACACACACAATGCACACATCAGCACACTACATGGAGTGCACACACAACGCACGCGCGGCATGCGCGCAACACACACACACACACACACACACACACACATGGAGTGCTACAGTGCGCAGCGGCACACCCAACACACACACACACAACCCACAACACACACACACACACACACACACACACACAGAGGTATCACAACTGTGTGTGCGTGCAGGGATGTACTGTAAATTTATAGCAGAAGAGAATTTAATTATGTGCCAGTATGTCATGTATGCTTGCATGTTTGTGTTTCCTTGTGTGTGTGTTGTGTGTGTGTGTGTGTGTGTGTGTGTGTGTGTGTGTGTGTGTGTGTGTGTGTGGAGGTGGTAATTTGAAAAAGGGGGTTAGTGGGGGGGGGGGGGGGCTGTTGCTAGTGTTGGTCATGAGTGGATGGGTGAGTGTGTTGATGCGTGCAGCTATGTTCTTCACTACATTGTTCATTCACAATTTTTTAAAAAAAATCTGCGGAAAGTCCCCTTATTTCACAAAATCCATGCACTACACACTACATTTTTATGTCGTACCTAACCAGTATTTAGTAGTGGTCAAGAAAGGCCAAACTTTCTCTCCAGCTGTGGTAGTTACATGATTTATTCGAAGCTGGGGTCTTGACAAAACTCGGATTATGTTTTGGTCTAGATTCATTGATGGCGTCAACTCCAGTCTTATCTATCATTTATGATGTATTCCTCATCTTCAACCTTTCTATGCCGACAATATATAATATGAATTTGCAAGATGGTCATTAGGGACTGCCATATGTATATCTTTTGACATGGGGATTGACTGTAGAATTTATAAGCAATTTAGTAATAAAATATTACTTTATTTACTATATTAGTATTAATTACTAACTAGTACATGTGGGATAATTATAATGTGGTACATTTCCTCATTCATGACATGGTCCATTCTCTGAACTGTTTTTGATCCTGTTTTGGATGATTGGTGTGTGTGTGTGTGTGTGTGTGTGTGTGTGTGTGTGTGTGTGTGTGTGTGTGTGTGTGTGTGTGTGTGTGCAGTGTGTGTGTGGTTGTGTGTGTGTGTGTGTGTGCGTGTCGTGGTGTGTGGTGTGTGTGTGTGTGTGTGTTGTGTGGTACAACACATGTGTGGTGTGGTGGTGGTGGTGTGTG
>CM060342.1:9244746-9252246 GCA_030674155.1 Stramonita haemastoma | reverse complement strand
GATGCTGGCCCCTAGAGAAGCTGAGGTCTTTGATGCCTTGCTTCTCAACAACCACATAAGTTAGCCTATGGGAAAACCTTTTTATGGGCGTCACTCACAGAAGATCCTGGCTCCTAGAGAAGCTGAGGCCTCTGACACTTCGCTTCCCAACAACCTCATAGGTTATGGGGCACTTTACTAGTTTACAACAACTGACTGTACTAACACTGTTACAGAAGAGTGTCATGTCTAGTTGTGATGATGATGGTGATGGTGGTGGTGGTGGTGATGATGATGATGATGATGATGATGATGATGATGATGATGATGATGATGATGATGATGATGATGATTGTGGTGGTGGTGATGATGATGATGATGGTTGTTGAGGCTGTTTGTGTGTTTCAGTGGGAAGATCACGTCGCCAAAATGGAAGCCGTTTCGTGGAATGCACCTCACCATCAAGGACAAAGTTCGACTGAACAACATCATCTGGCGGGAATGGCACATGCAATGTAATTGATTTTTCTTTGTTTTTTTTTTTCTTTTGGTTACAAAAAGTGGTATGTTGAGCAATGAAAACAATGTCTCCTGTTACAAATATGGCACATGTGTGTGGTGTAAATTATAGTGATTGTTGTTATTTCTTTTTTATGTTGGTTTCAATACTTAATATCTGATGCCATGGTTTAGGGGGGGGGGGGAGAGGCAGGATTGGTTGGTTTTAGTTTGTGTGTGTGTGGGGGGGGGGGGGGTCATGCATCATAATATTTGCGTCATGGGAGGATTAAACTTGGCTGAGCCCGTCTCTAATCAAGTTATAAAAGATAATTGGAGGGGAGAAGGTGTGATGGGGGAGGGGGGATGTCTGTGTAGACTTGTGTGATGATTCTCTCTTCTCTCTCTTCTCTCTTCTCTCTCTGTCTCTCTGTCTCTGTCTCTCTGTCTGTCTGTCTGTTTCTCTCTGTCTCTGTCTCTCTCTGTCTCTCTGTCTCTGTCTCTGTCTCTGTCTCTGTCTCTCTCTCTCTCTCTCTCTCTCCTCTCTGTGTGTGTGTGTGTGTGTGTGTGTGTGTGTTGTGCGTGTGTGTGTGTGTGTGTGTGTGTGTGTGTGTGTGTGTGCGTGCGTGCGTGGTGTGTCGTGCGTGCGTGCTGTGCGTGCGTGCGTGCGTGTACACTATAATGTAGAACTTTCTAAATTATCTAAGCCATGTTTCACTTTTTTTTTTTGGAAATGTTCAGATTCCTCTTGTTCTGCTTGATTAATTAATTAACCTGTAGGTGAATATTCACCTTCTGTGATTGTGACACAGATAGAAAAAAAAAAGTATTTTCTTATTTTATTTGTCTTGATTGATCTTGTATTCATTCATTTAAAAAAAAAAAGAATTATCCATAAATATTCTCTTTTTTTCAGATATTTTCCAAATGAGTCCGGTGGTGTGTCAGTTTGCCACACCATTATCTGACTACATTCACAGCAAACCAGAGGTAAGCCTCCATGTTTGTTGTCATGGTAGTTGGGCGTTCCCCAGCTTAACACCCTGGGGGTCACCCGCTGTAGCCTTGTGGTCAGGACGTTGGACTCATACTAAAGGTTGCGGGTTCGATCCCAGCTTTCGGCTATGGTGTTGTGCCCTTGGAAAAGGCACTTTACAGCTATTTTCTCACCCCACCCAGGTGGAAAAGGGGTACCAACCTTGTGTTGGGGGTTAACCCTGCGATAGACTGGAGTCCTATCCAGGGGGGAGTCTATGACTCTCAGTTGCTTAACGCCACAGAAACCGGGATAAGCAACGGCCTGATGAGCCTTAGGCTCGGGACAGACTTTAACTCACACATCATCCCACGTGGGGATCGCTGTGAGATTCAAAGCAGTTGATAAGAAGTTTGCGTCTTTGACTGTTTTCTTCAAGTTTTCAACTACATCAGCAGCCATACTCCAACTCCAGAGTGGTTTTTTAAAATTTCATTCTTTGGTTTGAGGTTTACCAATGGTAAGATATTGCGCAATGCGACCGTTTTTACCCACCATCAAGGTAGCGGCATTCTGACGTCAGGGAGGAGGATTTTTTTTTTCCCGGTTCTAAGTAGAAGAGTGTAGGTTGTTATGGTTTGGTTATATGTCTTGGCTGAAGACAATCTTCAACATAGCATTTTACTACATGTTTTTAATGCAGGCCTTGGCACTTAGCTGACATCAATAACTGACACAGCTTTTGCACTGGGCTACCATCAGCTTTTGCCCTGGGCTGCCATCTGTGTTTTGTCAGGGTGCTGTCTCTCTCTCTTCTCTCTCCTTCTATGCATGCATCTGCTTATGCTTCGCTGCTACGCCTGTTGCCATGGTCTTAGTCTGTGTAACTTGTGTGTCTCCTGATCAGAAAAAAAGTGAGGGTTTGGATTGGTGCAAGAGGAGGAGTACAGTGCACAAATCCAACAGTGCTCAGTAAGGCCTAGTCAAGAGTGCTAAATTTAGCGCGCTCCTTCCTTTTACCTAGTCCATGTGTGGTCAGTTCCTGCTATAAATAGCAGCAGCCGGCCACAGCAGGGTTGGGCTGGGATGGGATAATTTATTAATTAACAGCTGAGAGGAGCTGAAAGTTTTGGGGATACTGACAGCTGTGGCCTAGAAGGATATTTCTTTCTTGTGGGAGTTTGTGTGTGTGTGTGTGTGTGTGTGTGTGTGTGTGTGTGTGTGTGTGTGTGTGTGTGTGTGTGTGTGTGTGTGTGTGTGTTTTTATTCATTCTTTTATATTGAAGATAATGGAATAAGCACTTGTGTGCTTTTTTTAACATTCAGTCCCTGTGTGTTTGTAGTTTTCTAAATCTTGTCATCTGTGTGTGTGTGTGTGTGTGTGTGTGTGTGTGTGTGTGTGTGTGTGTGTGTGTGTGTGTGTGTGTGTGGTGTGTGTGTGTGTGTTGTGCGTTTTCTGTCATGGTCTTAGTATAACTTGTGTCCTAAACAGTAAATGGTGTGGGGTTTGTTTGGTTTGGTTTTTATGGGTGCGAAGTAGGGGAAGGATATAAATTTCTATCTTCAGTATAAAAAAAAAAGTAAATACATTTTAAAAAAACAAAACAAGTAAATCCCCTCTCATCTAAAGTGCAGTGTTTCAGATCTTTTTTCACTACTACCTGTTAGCCCATTAATTAGATATTCCCGCTCAAGCAATTAAACGTGTCCAAGTGTTAGCCTGTGTTTTTGTTGTGGCAGTGAGTATTTGAAGTCATGTTCAAAGCCCCCAACACCACATTCCTAACTACATTTCGCACCTTTTATACCTCTGTGACGCTTTTTTGGGGTGTAAATGTTAGAAATAATCTTTTTTTTTGGGGGGGTATTTTTTTAATGGGTCTCTTTCTTCCTCCTCCGGCTGTTTCTCATTACTTCTGGGCCTGTGCATTTCTGTCTCTGTCTCTGTCTCGTGTGTCTCTCTCCTGTCTGTCTCTCTCCCTGTCTCTGTGTCTCTCTCCCTGTCTGTCTCTCTCAGTCTGTCTCTCTCTGTCTCTCTGTCTCCCTGACTCCTGTCTGTTCTGTCTCTCTCCCTGTCTCTCTTCTGTCTCTCTCTGTTCTCTGTTGTCTGTCTTCTTCCCTCCCTCCTCTCTGTCAGTCTGTCTCTTTTCTCCCTCCTCTCCCTCCCTCTCTCTCTCCCTTCTCTCTTCTCTTCCTCTCCCTCTCTTCTCTCTCCTCTCCCTCCTCCTCCTCCCTCCCCCCCTCTCTCTCTCTCTCTCTCTCTCCTCTCCTGGCTGTGTGCCACTTTATCTTCTTTTTTTTGCATCTCCACTCTTCCCTCTCCCCCATCTCATGTATACCTTAAAGATGTTTCGGCTTGAAAGTAAAAGGCAGTTTTATTGTCTCTCCCTCCTCCCCCCCTTTTTTTTATTTTTTTTATCTTTAAAGATGTGATTATTGCCGAAAGTCAAAAGTTCATGAGCAAATAAATGGGTTTTGTGTCTGGAAAAACATCAAGGTCTGAAATGTTTTATTTTTATTTTTTTATTTAGATTTTTTATAAAAAAAATATTTGTTTTTTTGCCAGTTGTTCATAAGCAGAATAGCAGGTTTTGTTTCTGGAAAGCAGTCTGAAAGTAGGTTTCTAAAAAAAAACAACACTTGTATACAAAGTAAAGGGGTGGGATAGCTCAGTGGTCAGAGCGCTCGCTTTCCCCCCAGTCAAAATAAGCAGTGTTGAGCGTGGTTGCCAGTTTGATGAGTGACTGTTTGCTGCCTTGGCTTCAGTACAGTCTCCCCAGTTCACCCAGCTGTAAATGGGTACCTGTCCTCTTTAGGGTCAGGGAAGGTAAAAGCAGCGAGGGAGAGGAGATGGGCGCCGCCCTCAACTTGCTGGCCCGTAGAGAAGCTGAGGCTTCTGATGCCTCGCTCCCCTATGACCGCCTAGGTTATGGGACACCTTTACCTTTACATATAGTATTGATGCATCGTCCACACTCAACACCCCTAACCATTGTCTAGTTGACTTGCAAAATCTTCAGTGGTGTCTCAACAGTGAACAAGACTATTTATTTTATTTTACTTATTATTTATTTATTCTTTTATATCGAGGACAATGGAATAAGCACTCTTGTGCTTTTTTGCATCCAGTCCCCGTGTGTATGCACTTTTGTCAATTACGTCATCTGTTCCTACCGGCACACAGTGGCCTACTCTTACGAAAAGTGGAACAGGATTAAACATGTGCGCATGATGTTCTGCGAGCGTTAGCACATGAGGCCTTGGCTTATAGTCTCATCCGAAGGACTTTTGGGGAGAGTGGAGTCAGCACTGATGTTAACTCCAGGGGAAAAATCCCCTCGACCAGGAATCGAACCTGGGTCTTCAAATTGCCAGCGCAATGTTCTGACCACTAGGCTATCCCGTCCCCTACAGGAGAGGTGCTAGGTGGCGGTTTGAATGCCTGTTCTAAACCAAAGTCCTCCCGGAAGTCAGAATGCGGTTACCTTAATGGTGGGTTTAAAATGGTTGCAGATGTCAGAGCTAGAAGCAAACACACAACAAAAAAATTCCAACAGAAAACCTCCCAAGGTCAGGAGTGGAATAGCTGGCTTGAGTCTAAAAAATACAGGGTAATTCCCTGATTTTCTTTTTTTTCTTCAAGCACACAGACACAGACACTCACACACACACACACACCCCACACACACACACACACACACACACACACACACACACACACACACACACACACACACACACTCTCTCTCTCTCTCTCTTCTCCCCCTCCCTCCCTCCCTCCCTCCCTCCCTCCCTCAGGTTTTTCTGTCTCTCTTGTCTCTATCTGTCTCTGTCTGTTTCTGTCCGTCGGTCTGTCACCCCCCCCCCTCTCTCTCTCTCTCTCTCTCTCTCTCTCTCTCTCTCTCTCTCTCTCTCTCTCTCTCTCTCTCTCTCTCTCTCTCTCTCTCTCTCTCTCCCTACACACACAAACACACACACACATGCGTGCTAGTGTAGAACAGCAAAAATTTACAAAATAGCATGCATACAGGGACTGAATGTAAATAAGCATGTGAGTGCTTGTTTATTATCCTTGAAATATAAGAGCTTTAATGTAAACACACAGAAACACAGACTGTCTGTCTGTCTGTCTCCCTCTCTCTATCTTTCTCTCTCTCTCTCTGTCTGTCTGTCTCTCTCTCTCTGTGTCTCTCTCACACACACACAAGCACACATTTTTGCTGAAAAGAAAATTCAAGAGAAAGGTTCCCTAACTCTGCCAACCTAAACATCAGAAAATAAACAATTCAGCATCTGCAGGCAAGTTGTTCCACACACATGCAGACGCATGCATGTAGGCACGCACGCAAGCTAGCAAGCAAGCACTCACACATGCACACAGCACATATGCATACACACACGCGTAAAAATGTATGCATACACCCAATTACACGCACACACACACACCACACACACACACACACACACACACACACACACACACACACCACACACACATATGTATGCATGCATAAACACTGCCTGAGACTGTGATTTATGCCTTCATGGTGTAAGCAATTTTCCGCAAGAGGAAAGATAAAAAGGATTCTTATGCATTGAAAACTTTGTCCACTGAATTGGCCTTGATACTCAAGTACACACACACACACACACACTCACTCACACTCGCACTCACATTCGCACTCGCACTCTCACACGTATATGCTTGCTTGCTCACCCGTGCACACAGGCACACACACACGCACAGGCACTCACTCACACACACACACGCACAGGCACTCACTCACACACACCACACACACACACACACATACACATACACATACACACACACACTCACACACACACTCATACACACACATGCACCACACACACACATGTGCACAAACACACACATGCACACACACATACTCACTCACACACTCACTCACTATGCACACATGTTTACATACTGTTTAACACAGATTTATGCTGTCAGCATATGAGGAAGTAATGTACACAAAAGAAAAGATCCAAAGGAATCTCCTGTGTGTGTGTGTGTGTGTATTATATATATATATGATAATATATATATATATATATATTAATAATAATTATCTAATATATATATATATCATAGTATAGAAAAATCTGCTAGTAAATTGACCCACATACCCATGTTCCTACACACACGCATGCACACATGCAACCATGCACATGGACGTGCGCACACACACACACACACAAGCACACAACACAAACACACACACACACACACATACACAAACACACAACACACACACACACACACACACACACACACACACACACATGTAGATTATACCAGTTGTTACTTTTATTTGATATTTGTTTTGGATCGGTTTTGATGAGTCTTTTTAGGGGGAGAGGAGGAGAGGCAGCTTGCTTGTTCAGATTTTTGTGGTTTGTGTTTAATTTCAAACCTATGAAAATTGAAAAAAAAACCAAGCTGAAGACAGTGGCAATGAAAATGCATATTATAGTTAATGATAATGACCACTCAGTCGACAACAACAAAAAAACGTCTTTAAATGATATTCAGCTGAGACCCAACCTATCCAGTCCATTGTAATTGCTGAAATATATCGCACAGACCACAAACGCCTCATATCAGGGCTATCACCTCGTTTAGGGTTAAGAGTTTAGCAGAGAGAAATCGTGAGGAAAGACACTGGCTAGTGATATGAAGGGGGGGGGGGGGTCATGTTTTTAACTTGGGGGGGGGGGGGGTTGGGTGTTTTTTGTATTTGGGGATTTTTTTGTTTGTTTAGTTTCTTGTTTAGTCAGAAGTTGTTAACTGTGCCACGCAACACAGTTGTACCTGCAGCTCATGATGTTGAGCTGAGTGAGGTACAACCTATCCAATCCAGTCGTGATTGCTGAAATGTATCCCACTGACCACAAATGCCCTATCAGGGCTATCACCTCACTTATGCGGCTAAAAGTTTAGCAGAGAGAAATCGTGACATGTGAAAACTTCCAAGAGTGCATCATCATAGTAGTAGACAGATAGTGAGATAGTTTGAGTG